>JAYESA010000009.1:156216779-156484279 GCA_036927795.1 Iris macrosiphon
TTTAACTGGAACTGCTGTTAGAGGTGTACTTGCTCTAATCCTGACTGGATATATTTTTTAGAGGATCTGGAAGATTGGTGTCCGACGTTTTATGGACCTCAGCCTATCGTTGGTGTAGACAGGGACCCCCTAGTTCAGGAGTGATTTCCAGATTGGTAGCCGGGATCACTAGGACCTCAGTTGTATTTATTATCTTTTGGTACCGGATTTGTCCTCGGCTTTTGGTTTGAGACTTTGTATTGTATTTGATTCAAGATATATTGTTGTATTATTATTATTTTTTTTGTTGTTTTACTAGTAGTTATTATTTAGATTTGTAGTTGTTAGACTTCCTTGTTATCTTATCGTGCGTAGATCATGATTGAGCACTTGTGTTATCTTTATCATATTGCTCCTCCGTTTGGAGTTGAGATCTTGGCAGGTACTTATATTGTTGTGTGAGATTGTTAGATAGTAGACCTAGACAGCGTTCTACCGTCGATGCTGAGGCGTAGGCTGGACGTACCCACGACTTATGCCCGATTTTTCGGGTGCGGGTCGTGACATTCCCTCCCCATCACGTTAGTCGGATCCCTCTCTCTTCTTCTTCTTCTTCTTCTTCATTATTCTTTTTCTTCTTCTCCATTCTACTTCTTCTCCATCTCCACCATGATACCACCGCAGCCACTGCCACCATCACCGTCACCTCCAACACCACCGAGCTTAACACCACCCGACTACACCACCACCTCTGCCATGAGCCAGCGACTACACCACCACATACACTATCGTAGCTACCAGCACCACCACCATCGCTACCAGCACCACTACCCATAGCACCTTTGCCACCACCTCACGACTTCATCACCACCACCACCGTCAGCCTCACCCTACCCCGATACCACCACCACGACACCACCACTGGAGCACCAATACCACCGCTGTCACCTACACCATCACCCCGACCACACCACCACGACTTTGGGATCCTCGAACTTGGACGTTGTACTGGAGCCCCGCCTTTTGCATCCTGATCCAGGCAAGTGTATATTGTCATTTTGTATCTCACTTCCAGATTTACTATTTATTTTATCTATACATTATGTGCGCTTGGGATCAAAATTATTACTTAGCGTTCGGGTCATATCCAGGTGCAGACGTTTGTCGGTAATGTCTAGTTTTGATTGTTAGATGTTTTTCGATATCCTTATGTACCTACTTGGTTACATCGGAACCCTAGGACACAATCAGATACTGTCATCGTGCCAGACTTCATATATCCTTATAATGTCAGCATGACCGAAATCTGTGATGACTATAGAATCATGATTGGTGCTAGATACTTCAGTATGACGAGACTGTTAGATAGAGGTTCAGGCTCAGCGAGCAGCGGATGCGTCTCGTTGACTACATTGGGAGGAAAAGACAGTTACTAGACGCTTGGGCTACTTTGTACGCACTATATATATATATATATATATATATATATATATATATATATATTCTTATTTACGTAGAGATCATGTATCCAGAGTCATAGTATTTACTGTGTGACTCTGTGCTCGGAGCTACGGTACGCACCGTGTGTCTCTCTGTCTTGGAGCTACGAATTTATATTTGGAAATCCCACGTGTCGAACATTGTCTTAAAGTTTTGTCTCACTTAGGTGGTTATTCTAGATTACACCGGCGTATCATATATTTTCCTTCTGTCTTACTATAGAATACTATTTTTGTACCTTGTTACGTCCCTCTGAGGACCTGATTTTCTTCCAGGATTAGGCGAGGAGGACTACCCGGAGGAGTACGGACTGGGTGTATATCTAGGAGCCGGTCTTGTTGCAGAGGACGAGATACTTCCCGAGGACTTCCCTTGATCACTGGTAGTGACTTCACCCTGGGCTGGTATTATTATCTAGTTTGCAGATATCGGCCCTAGTTATCTTACTGATTCCTTTCATTCAGTATTTGTATTAGCGGGTTTGTTCCCGTGTAACTCTATCCTTATTGTATTATGATACATTTCCAGACTTATTTTCTTTCTGCACATTAATTGACTTTTTTTTTATGTGTTTCATATTCTTAAGTCTGTGGATAAGATTAGTTACACTGCTTATATTTTATTATTATGTTTTATCATTGTACTTTATAACTTAGGTGCACTACATCGGGTCCATTAGATTGGGATGCCCGTCGAAGTGTACCCGCTGGCCAATGCCACGTGGCTCAGTTTTCTATATTTGAAACTGGGGCTAGGAACTGGGGCATGACACAATCACATAACGAACTTGTACTCTAAATCACTTAGTTAGTATTTCTATTTTACTTAGATACTATCTCATACCTTGTTTACCCTGTACTTGTCATTTCAGTTACTTTACTGTGCTTACTTATCCATGTTAGATATATTAATTGTTTACTCTAATTACCTATACATCATATATTTGTTTCTATTACTTGTCATATATTCTCTACCAAGTATTTGAAACTGCTTTCAGAGTTTTGTGCTTCGCTCCAATCCTGACTGGATAATATTTTTAGGGATCGACTTGGAGGAATGGGGTCATACGTATTATAGATCCCAGAAGGGTGAGACTGCTGACTTTGACATTGTGGCTCAGGAAGAGCATGGCCTAGTTGCGGGGAGCCCATTCCCGAGACAGCTTAGTTAGTTAGTTAGTTAGTTAGTTAGTTAGTTAGTTAGCTCTTTATATTTGAGTACCGAATTTGTCTCCGATATTACATGATACTTTGGATTGTTATATTCGATTCTAGACTTGATGATTGATGTTACTTAGACTATTTAGACTTATTAGACTTGGATTTCTTTCTTATATCATATCGTGCTACTATCTTCCTTCTAGATTCTTGTGATTGAGTATTATATTATTATATATATCATCTTGTCTTTCTTATGGAGTTGAGATATTATTAACTGGTTGTGATCTTATTATTATGTGAGATTAATAGTTAGTTATTATTGACATAGAAAGTGTTCTACCGCCGATGATGCGGCATAGGCTGGACGTACCCCATATACTTGTGCCTAAATATATATATACATATATACAATCAACTCTTATATATATATATATATATATATATATATATATATATATATATATATATATATATATATATATATATAAGAAGAAGAAGAAGAAATAAGGATGAGAAGTACATAATCAATCCTTGGATTAAGTTAAGTTCAAATTTGATTCTAAATTTAGGATGAATCATGGAATTCAAAATAAATACCAACCCTAACTTTTGGGATAACAAAGATGGTATGTTAGGTTAAAAAATAAGTTATGGATCAGGCTCATAATAACTCTAATGATTTTAGTTTAGTATTAATGATCTTTGGGTTGAAATATTAGGCTCAAAGCTCATTAGATTAATAATTTAACCATAAATATTTGTGTGTGTGTGTGTGTGTGCCAATAATGTAGTGCCCCGCTTCCAGTGGTACACTAACAAAATACCTTCAGCTTTGACTCTGTTGAAAACTGAGTATCGAAAAACCTTACGACCCAATAGATCACGGACGAAGTGCAATGAACATTTCTAACTGATGGATTGGATTCTATTAAAATGAGTCTAATAGTTTTTGTTGGATATTTTGCTGCTTGGTTTTGTGTTGATTTACATTTTTTTGTTGCTAACGATGATTTGGTTTTCGTAGTTTGTTGTCCTCGCTTGCTCATTCATTTTGAATCGTAAGAGAAAGAGACCGAAGGATGCAAATCAAATATTGTTTCAATTTCAGGACGCATAACCAAGGAGTGATCAATGTGTGAGGCTTCCCCATCCCTTGTGTTGATTCATTCGGTGAGTAGTTTCGGCCCTTCGATGAATCCTTTTGTCTGCACACCTAAATAAAAGAATCTCTAGTCCACTATGTTGCTTGTCCCTAAGTTCAATGATATCTTATTACCAAGATAAGCTAAAAAGATTATATGGAAATTATATGCTAGAATATAGAACTGTTGCTTTACTTGTTGCATGATAAAAGAACTATACTACTTGAAATATTGAATTACCATTGAAATTGTTCAGAGAATTGATGCTTAACCCTTATCGAATGCTACGTACAAAGAACTTATATAAAACCTCTTATGGTTTGAAATTGATTGATGTTGAAAGATTAAAGAGCTAAGGCTCTATCGAAAAGAAAGAGCCCCTAATATATGCATATTGTTCAACTGTTGCAATAAAAATATTTTTATCTGATAGAACGCATTTATCGCATCGGTCTCGGACAACTTGTGCATAAGGTTCAGTCTCTTGAGTGGTTTCTGGGGCACTGGAAATTGTTCGGCCTGGGAGAGAGAATCGAAGCACCTTGAGGCTTGTAATCCTCACGATTAGGGGAGTGTCTTGTCTAATAGTTAGACTGGACTCGTAGTTCTAGCTGTTATTTATGGGTTTACCCTTGTGCCATCATGTATCTAGGTCGTATGCTAGGTTTACCTTCTTTCATACCTAATACTTGATGCCAATACAGATTTATGAGTTTATTATATATGTAAATTATGGCTAACTCGTGTGTCTGCTGCAGGGATAACGACCGACCGTGTGTAAGAATTATCATATTGTGGTTCATACTATTGTTTATGTTTCTTTTTATGAATTATTAAAAAGAACCCAGACAACTAGAAAGATCACATAATAATGATGCTAGCTTCACATGATTACTTAGTGTAGATTTTTAGGTGAGTTTAGCTTCGGTCGCTCGCCAGTACATTAGGGGTACTGACCCACGTTTATGGGCATTCTTCAGGTTCAGGTAGCGAGAGTATGGCAAGCCTCTTGAATATGTAGGAGCGCATCCAATCCAGTAGAATCGTGCTTGCTGCTTCCAAGTTTCCTTTCTAGTTAGCTAGTTTCTTTTTTAGTCTGCAAGTTTTCTTTCAAGGTCTTTTATGACTGTCCTAGTACAAGGATATGATGTATGGACATTGTGTCTAGTTTTGGGTTTCAAAGAGATGTAAGCCAACTATGGCATATTTTTGTAATCAGCCAAGTAAATGCATTGTAATCCAATTTCAGTATTCAATAAAGAAAGTAATTTGTGTTCCTATCAAATATGTTCAATCTTTAGTTTTCTATAAATAAAGTTTTGTGCTTCTATATATATTGTCTATGTTATACTTTATGCAGGTAATATGCTTTGTGCAAGAGCAACTTAGGCTTGCATGGCATCATGCCCAATGGTGACTTTCGGTCCCTCGGGATCGGGACATGAAAATTTAGTATCAGAGCACGGTTTTACGTCCTTGGCCTCCTCAAATATCGTTTTCGAAAATGATGTAAGTTTTCAAGCGATTTCAAAAGTCCCGATTTGCAAATTATTTTCAAAGCTATATAAGTATTTTGCTGGTATTAAAGTCCCAATTTTGAAGAGTATGAAAACCCAATATCCCACACAATAAGTCAATAATACGTTATGAGACTAATATAAGCTACTTTCGTTTGTAGCGAGATGCCTAAAGTGAGTAATCCAGGGACATCGTATGCAACTGGCGTGAGCGATGACCAAATCGATAGGTTGATTGGCATGTTCAAAAATTAACAAGAAAGATTTGATGACCAAAAGGAACGATTTAAAGCCAAGCAATAGGGATGACGCTTGAGCTGTAGCATAACAAAAACATCTTGAGTCTTGGACTCAGATAGTAACAATATTGGCAGCCAATAACAACAATTCTGGGATAGCTACAACACCTGTGGCAGCAGTCGCAGTGGTACATCGAGCAGTGGGTTTATTAGGAGCTGATGAGCCTCAGCAAGCGGCCAGAAAATCTACCTTTAAAGGTGTTGAGTTTCTGAAGTTTAACCCTCTAGAATTCGAGGTCAGAACTGTACAGGATAAGGTGATAGACATGGTCGCAAAGTTGGAAGATTTGTTTAAGTTTGCTGGGGTACCAGCGAACAAGAGGGTGGCGTGTGCAGTCATGCAGTTGAGGTTACGAGCACACGACTGGTGGAAGATCAAGAAGCAAGATCTTGCCACAAGGCATCAGGATGGTAGAATCACTTGGGGAATGTTTACGGATGCATTCTTGGAATAGTATCTTCCTCCAGCCTTCAGGCAGAAGAAGGAAGAGGAGTTTACCGAACTTAAGCAAGGGAGCATGTCCGTCGAAGACTATGAGTCAGAATTCTCCAAGCTTGCGAAGTTTGCTAGTTCGATGATTCCTAACGAGGGGCCCGTACACATCGATTCATTAAAGGCTTGAATGGTGAACTTAGAAAGGATATGATAAATCGATAATGTATGTCGTACATCAAAGCTTTTGAGGCGGCGGTACATAATGAATAATTTAACTATCAAAATATTCTGAAAAAGGTGTCAGCTAATCGAAACAATGCTACTAAAAGATACCAAGATGGGGAAAGAAAGACAGAGGGTGAACAGCGCCATAGGCTTGAGTGCAGTTGTTATGGCAAACAAGGACACACAGTGGAGACCTGTCGTGTCGCTAATGGGGAGTATTTCAACTACGGACAAAAGTGCCATCTCCTGAGAAATTGTTCGACTAAGTGGCCAGCTCCATATAACCGCAACGAGAATGCTGGCCGTGGCCAAAACCAGAACACAGTGCAAGCCCCAATTAATAGACATGAAGATTAAGATGGGAAGGGCTAGAGTTTATAATCTGAATAATAAGCGTAATGAATCGATCACGCTATTGGTGAGTCAGTTTTCCTTGACTTATTGATGCCTTGATTCTCGATTACTTGATTCCTTAAGTTTCGAAGACAAAACTTTTCTTGGTGGGGTTTAATATAGTTCCCCGCTTCCAGCGGTTCACTAACGTAATACCTTCAACTTTGACTCAATTAAAAACTGAGTATCGGAGAAACCTTATGGCCCAATCGATCACAGAAGAAGTGTAATAAATATTTCCAACTGATGGATCGACTTTAATTGAAATGATTCCAATAGTTTTTGTTGGATGTTTTGCTGCTTGGTTTTGTGTTGATTTTTATTTTTGTGTTGCTTTTGATAATTTGGTTTTTGTAGTTTGTTGTCCTCGCTTGCGCATTCGTTTCGAATCGTAAGAGAAAGAAATTGAAGGATGCTAACAAAATATTGTTGCAATTTCAGGACACATAACCAAGAAGTGATCGCTACAATAGGCTCCCCATCCCTCGCGTTGATTCATTCGATTAGTGGCTTCGGCCCTTCGATGAATTATTTTGTCTGCATGCCTAAATAAAAGAATCTCTAGTCCACTATGTTGCATGTCCCTAAGTTCAATGATATCTCATAAACAAGATAAGCTAAAAAGAGTAAATGGAAATTGTATGCTAGAATATAGAACTGCTTCTTTACTTGTTGCATGATAAAAGAACTATACTACTTGAAATATTGAATTGACATTAAACTCGTTCAGAGAATTGATGCTTGACCCTTATCAAATGCTGCATACAGAGAACTTATAGAAAACCTCTTATGGTTTAAAATCGATCGATATTGACATATTGAAGAGCTAAGGCTCTATCGAAAAGAGATAGCCCCTAATAGATGCATATTGTTCAACTGTTGAAATATAAATATTTTTTTATCTGATAGAACGTATTCATCGCATCGGTCTCGGACAACTTGTGCACAAGGTTCAGTCTCTCGAGCGGTTCCTAGGGCACTGGAAATCATTCGGCCTGGGAGAGATAATCGAAATACCCTGAGGCTTGTAGTCCTCGCGATTATGGGGGTGTCTTATCTAATAGTTAGAATGGGCTCGTAGTTCCAGCTGATATTTACGGGTTAACTGTGGGCCATTATATAGGTAGGTTGCATGCTAGATTTACCTTTTTGCATACCTAATACTTGATGCTAATACAGATTCATGAGTTTAATATATATGCAAGTTGTGGCTAACTCATGTATCTGCTACAAGGATAACGAATGACCGTTGGTAAGAATATCATATTATGGTTCACTCTATTGTTTATGTTTTTTTGCATGAATTGTTAAAAGAACCTAGACAACTAAAAATATCATATAACAATAATGCTAGCATCACAAGATTACTTAGTGTGGATTTTTATGTTAGTTTTGCTTCGGTCGCTCACCAGTACATGTGGAGTTCTAACCCACGTTTGTGAGCATTCTTCAGGTTCAGGTAGCGAGAGTATAGCAAGCCTCTTGAATTTGTAGGAGCGTCTCCAATCCAGTGGAACTGTGCTTCCTGCTTCCAAGTTTCCTTTCCAGTTAGCAAATTTTATTTCCAGTGTGCAAGTTTTCTTTCAAGGTCTTTTATTACTGTTCTAGTAGAAGGATATAATGTATCGGCATTGGGGCTAGTTTTGGGTTTCAAAGAGATCTAAGCCAACTATGGTATATTTTTGTAATCAGCCAAGCAAATGCATAGTAATCCAATTTTATTATTCAATAAAGAAAGTATTTTGTATTCCTATCAAATGTGTTCAATCTTTGGTTTTCTGCAAATAAAGTTATGTGCTTATATATATATTATCTATGTTGTGTTTTGTATAGGTACTACATCTTGTGCAAGTACAATTGTGAGAACCATCTCACAGTATTTGTATTGGTATAAGGATATGTATTTTATATTATATTTATACTGTGCTTTATTAGGTCTCGTGGAATCTCGAATTTCTCTCAGAACTGAAACTTTTCTCCCTGACTGGATTAACCTTGGTATACCACGGCATACCGACGAATAATTTATCCGGCAGATTCTTTTTACTTTTGAGATATTTTTTTGGATATTTTTGTGAAAAGTGTTCGATACTTTCTGTTATCCATTGATTTTTTGGTTTTATATTGTACGGTAGAGATTGATTTTATCTCGTGACTTGGATTGCGGATATGGCGGATCGGATGGTCACGATTAAATCATCTTTTCTACATATATAAAATCATTTTCTCTCTCATCTTTCTTTTATTTCTTTCTTCACTTCTTTATTTTCTCTCCATTTCTAGTGGGAGATAGGAGCTTAGTCTTGAGGTCTAAGAGTGTGGTTTTTGAACTCCTCTTGCTGGTAGACTTGAAGGTTTAGGCTAGGAGCTTGGCTTTAGGCAAGTACATATTGCCAAAATACTGAACAATATTATTTTATTGCAGTTTTGTTCTCCTTAAGATTTTGTGCTTAGAATTTTATGAAACTTGTTTTGTTAAAAATATTTCTCTAGTAATTTTCAAACCTGTGCATATTTTAGAAAATGGTTTAGGCTTGGTTTTAACTTTTTCCTGTAGAAACCCTGATATTTATCCGTTAAAAAACTCGTTGTCGGAAACGATAACCGGAGTGATTTCCATGAATCTTATTTTATATGCTACTTGAGACTCGTACCTAGTTTCTATTTTTGTAGTTTTGAGTTTTGTGGATCCGTACAAGTTTTAATTTTTTTTTGTAAATCACTTGTACGGTATTTTTTGGAATCGATCTATCAAATCTCAAAGTTGGTGAATTCGAATGTCCCCAGGTTATTGGAAATTTGATCCTATACAATTTTGACCTTTGAAAATCCTAATTCCAAGTTAAAACAGAGTTTTTACGGCACGAAGAAATCACAAAAATATTTTAAGTCCGGATTTCTGTGACCAATCGAAAGATCCAACGGTGATCCACAGCAGTCTGACGAATAATCCAATTTTTGGTAGACAAACTTGTTGTGACCAATCGGATGATCCGACGGTTATCCGCGGCAGTCTGACGAATAATCCAATTTTTGGTAGACAAAATTGTTGTGACCAATCGGATGATCCGACGGTGATTCCACAGCAGTCCGACGGATGATCCATTTGTTGGCCCATTTACTTATTGTGACAGATCGGATGATCCGACGGTGATCCGAGAAGATCCGACGGTTAATCTGAATGACCCTGATTTTGCCTATCTTGACTTTTTCTGATATTCCATTTGACTGTGATATATTCTTAGCCCGGCTTTATGTATAGTTAGGGACACCTACCCATTATACACCTGTCCCGGTATAGTTTGGGACACCTACCCATTATACACCTATCCCAGTATAGTTTGGGATACCTACCCATTATACACCAGTCCCGGCTTCATGTATAGTTTGGGACACCTACCCATTATTCCCTGACCAGTACATACTTGGTAGTGACCCATCGTGGTGCACTCTTGTTCATTACCTTATACCAGCCTTGTCCTGACATCATGTATAGCTTTGGGGCCACTTACCCATTATACGCCTATTGTGTATAGTTTTGACGACATCCACCCATTATATATTTGTCTTGACCAGTCCCGGTATAATTTGGGCCATCTATCCATTATATACCTGATTTATATATTATTTGTTATGGTTTGTTATAGTGCATGCTTGTCATGCCTATAACTGTTTGGTTGTATTCCATTGTAATCATGTGCTTATGCTTGCCAAAACATTGTCTAGTTCATCCCTGCGGGGAGCATCATGTCTAGGACGGGTTCTGGGAAATGCCACACCCAGAATTCTGAAACAAAATGCTAAGGTTAATAACTAGATTAAATGATTAGAGCATTAGGAGAGGATCTCCTGGTTGCATGCAGTCCCGTGCCCCGACAATATTTTACTAACAGATGGACTTGTAGCATGCCATCGAGTAGTGCACATTTCCAGTTCACCGTCGTGTGGGGCCTGATAGGATTTTTAGTGGTGGCCCATGCAGGTCTAATATTCAAACATGCAGGGGTTATCAGTGATTAGATGTCTCAATCCTGAATCATTCTTTCTTGATCTCTTTTCGGACTATCATATACCTCTGATCATGGCATGTTATCTGCTTTCATCCTTGTTCTATCATGTTCCTCGAATTTAATCCTTGTGTCCTTTGACTTTCAAGGGCTCCATTCCTGATCCTTCTGATCAGATCATTTGGGTACAAACGATGGCAGATCAGCGTCTAGATGGTCAGCCGATTCCTGGGGCTCAGTCTTAACATTCAGGAGCAAAGTCGAGGGTCGATCCTGAGACAGAGCAGTATGTTCATCCTGATCCATTAGCAGTACCAGTATAGCCAGTTTTGCCAGAGCAACCAGATATTGTTCGAGCATTGATGGACGTTCTGATGGGGTTCATGGTGACCCATTAACGATAGAGTGACATCCTCACTCAGTCAGTCCAGACAGTCATGGAGCGAGGAGGTTCTCAGATCTGTAATTCTGGGAATAGCTTCAGACGTCTCCATCTAACGTACTTCTATGGTACTAAGAATGTGATTGCGTCTGATGCATGGCTCTAGGATACTGAGGCCATACTCGAGGCAGTAGGAGTTCCTGCTAGGGAGTGAGTGGTAGTGGTTAGACTGCAGTTGCTGGATTTGGCCAGCGACTAATGGGCAGCTCAGGAGATTTCAGTGACGACACCGATCCTATAGACGGACTTCAACGAGAGATTTCAGACTCGATACTATGATACGGTGTCACGTTATGACCTGCAGTAGAGGTTTAACAACCTCAAGCAGTTAAGTAGGACCGTCGATGGCTACGCAGCAGAGTTTTGAAGGCTCAGTCAATTTGCTCTCACCTTGGTGGGACCGAGTTGGACCGAGCTAAGAGGTTCCAGCAGGAACTTTATCTGGAGATCATTCTGGTAGTAGAAAAGAATGAGTTTCAGACCTTTGATGATGTGATGAGAGCGGTGAGAAGGTACGAGTACACCTCCCAAAGGACAGTCGACAGAGTTGGAGGCCAGAAGATGCCTCATATTCAGATGGGATCTTCTACCCAGTCTTCAGCACCAGCTCCGGCAGTTTGAGCTTTATCGATCGGGTCTCCGAGGATAGCAGCTTTGGCACAACAGTCTTCTCAGACTCGTCCTCAGTAGCAGAGCAGTCATCTTCAGTCGGGTGTTCCTACTGTAGGAAGCCAGGCCACGTCTTCGAAGAGTGTCATAGGGTACAGAGTTTGTGTTTGGCATGTGGTGGAGCAGGACACATGGTCAATACTTGTCCCCAGAGGGCTTCAGCTTGATCATCATCAATCCAGTCAGCAGCTCCGCAGTTCAGGGCACCAGTACCGGTACCGCAGCATCAGGCCCTGAGGCCTTTATCGACGTAGTTCCAGATGTTCCAGAAGTATAGGCCATAACAGTGTGCACAGGCTCAGGCTAGGCAAAGAGGCCAACAGCATAGGGGACCAGTGCCTAGAGGGCATGGACAGGGTTTCGGGATGTCTTACGAGGAGGCACTAACGGTTAGAGAGGTGGTTATAGGTACCATACTCATACATTTGCATTTAGCTTCAGTTTTATTTTATTCTGGCGTATCACACTCTTTTATATCTGCACGATTTGTGACACGAGTTGGCTTGTAGTCCGAGTCCTTACCTGTAATGTTGAATATACTTACTTGTAACGGTCTAGTGAGAGTAGATAGAGTTTATGCCTCATGTCAAGTCGTAGTGTGCGGTAGAGAGTATTATGCTAGGCTAATAGAGTTTCCTATGGATGATTACGATTTAGTCCTAGGAATAAATTGATTGAGTGCTCGACACACGACAAAATATTGCCGTGCTGGCAAAGTTAACTTTTGTATTCCTGGCGAGGAGGAGTTCTCATTCTCGAGAGGCGAGGTGAAGTCTTCCTCAGTTATCCTGAAGATGGCAGTAGACGAGAAGGTACAGTTTTCCAGAGTTATCTGCAAGTTTTTGAATATTTTTTTCGACGAGCTTCCAAGTATGCCGCTAGTTCGAGACATGGAGTTCTATATCGACCTGATTCTAGGGGAGGAGCCAGTTTCAGGGAGAGTCTACAGGATGTCACCATCAGAGTTGGAGATTTTGTACTAGATGATAGAGGAGTTAAGGACCAAAAAATTCATTCATGCTAGAGGACCATGTAAGACTCATCTCACTATTCTAGCATACATATCCGATATACGCATATTATACATGTATAGCTTGCTTATTTTTTAATTTCTTACATCTTGTTTTATGCCATTCATGCACTGTTTAGGTTATTTTTATAAGTTTTTCTTAGTTACATGCTTTGTACCGTTGGTCTATTGGTTTTCTTGGTAGGTGGTTGTGATTAACCTGGGTTAGAGGCATAGATTATGATCCAATAGCCTACAATAAATCCCTTGGCTATATAAGCAATCCAATTTTCTTTTCTCCACTTTTTTTCGCTTTCATTCCTCTTTCCTTCTTCATTTCTCCAGCAGAGAGCAGCAGCCGAGCTTAGCCTTGGCCGTGGGTGACCTTGGAAGTGTGGGTATTAGGCTAGAACTTGACCGTAGGTAAGTATATCTTGTCAACCGAAGGAACAACCTTGGATCTTGCTTTGATTCTTAGTATAGCTTATTTTTATCATTAATCGATTTTATTTTGGGTAACACTTAGAACTTGTCCCATTGATTAATTTATTTTTCTTGGATTGGAATGCTCTTGGAGTCCGAGAATAGCAAGTCAGAGAATGCAAAGTTGGCCTGAGAATGCATACAAAAAGTACGCAGGGAATCCTATCGCATAAGGGAAGTTTCAGTGAGCACACTTTTGTATGTTTCATAAATTTCTTAGAAAGTATGCCAAGATATATTAAGTACTCTGGGTGCACTTCTCTACTCCTACATACATTAAGTACTAAGGCAATTCTTTTAAAATTATGCCAATCGCATTGGGCACACTTTTGAATGGGTCTGCAAGTCATCAAGAATGTACGACATTGCTTAAAAAGTCAAGTTGGCGCACTTTGCAAATATTGCAGAGTTGGCGCACTTTGGTGAACTTTTCTCGCCGGTGCACTTTGTTCCTTCTGGAGAATGGCGCACTTTGCTATGTGGTATACTATGTGGCATTCTCCAGAGATGGCAAACTTTATTGCCTTTCGTATTACTTAATGACTAAGCAATGGCTTCTGACCATTCTCGAGAATTATATTTTTGACTGCAGGGTCATCTCAACTGTTGTGCCATGCCTTAAGAATTGTGTTTAGTCTTTTAGTAAACCTTCCAGCGCTTGTTTGTGCACCAAGACATACTACTGGCATACTTGATGAAAGTACAACAAGTTCATAGCTTGGGTACTTTCATTTGTGCGCCAATGATAGATTTATGCAACAAGCTCCTGGCTCGCACACTTCTATCATTGTGCGCCAAGATCCTAGAAGTGAACTTTAGTATGATTGTGGGCCATCTTTGCTTCGAGCATTTTTGTATCAAAGTGTGCTAGAACTGCCCGGATTAGTGATTTGTGCGCCAATACCCGTTTGTGCACCAATGGTAGGTTTTGACCCATTGTGAGTGGATGTTACTTTTTTGCCTGATTTTATGCGATAATCCTAAATTATTAATTTATGCTTCCGTATGCCAGTATTCTCTTTAACATGCTTAACTCTTGATGATTCTCTAGTTCTCTTTTAACCCATTATTTTAGTTAAACTAGGTTATTCCCTGAGCATGACATTCTTGATATTGATTCTAATTTCCTGACATGATCTAGTAATTTTACATTATAAAAGATAGTACTGATAATCCTGACATTGTACCGGTAACCCTGATACTCCTGATACTGATACTCCTGATAGTGGCTCGACGTAGCGCACCATCCTGATAATCCTGATAGTAGCTCGATGTAGCACACTCCTAACTTGAGAATTTCTCTAATTGTCCTGATCAAGGCTATTAATACCACATGTATTACATGACATGTATCCCCGTTGTTGATTTTGATTATACTCGTCAAGTTACTCTCATGTCTTGCATCATGTCTAAGTCAGATTCCTGAGCACCACGGTTGGAAATCCTTGATGATTGTTCAGGCTAATAACTAGGATAATAATCTAGAAAGCATCTAGAGAGATTTTCTGGCTACATATAATCCCGGTATCCCAGTGACATCGGATGGATTTGGAGCTCTCCGTTGTGAGGGACACACTTTCAGCACACCGACGAGTGTTGCATTACCAGAAAAGATAAAAAATAATTATACCTGATAAATCTATACTATGTATATGTTCGTCTGGATAACCCGGATAGTCTGCAAGGCATATAGCTGTAAGAAATCTCAAACTGCATGTGTTAGTAACTAGAACTGTGATAACCCTAGTTAGCTAATATTAGCAAGCTGTAGGACATGATTGGCCGTGATCACTTTATTTCTAGTATAGTCTAGTCCAGTCCTGATTTCATTAAATGTTGATCCAGAAATGGTAACCGGAGTACTGCTTTCAGATGTCCTTATTTAATTACTCATGAACTGATTAACTGTTATTTTACCCGTTGTACTTATTTAACTGTTACTATACCTGCTATTTTTATTGATTTGTTTGCATTCTGGTTTTTAGTTTATAAGTTTGGCTCCCTTGTGGTACTTATTGTTTTGGGGTCTAACTCCACTAGTTTTGTATGGCTAGATTTTGGAGCAAGACCGCAAGATCTTCCGTACTTCCCGCCGCAAGATGGTGAATACGAAGAGCACCCGAGGACATGAGTGGGTTTCTTCTTCTTCACCCACTTGATCTTGTACATTATTTTTTTGAGGCATTTAGCCACCGAGCATGTGTTTTGCTCATGTTTTAGGACTTGACACTCTAGCCTGCGGGTATACATGTAAAGCATATTCTAGACTATAGCTACAGCAGATCATGTAACATTGTACTATGCTAGTTCTTCATTTTGGCACTAACTTCATGATCATGGTGATCATACATCTTGTAAACTTGTTACTTGCTTGAGATTAAGACACCTAGGATTCTTGACCCAGGATTGCCTGATGGATTGTAGGGTAAACCCTTACATGTCTAGACAGATGTAACCATATCTCGGGGTATAGAGTACTCGGGTATACGTAGCTGGCTTTGTCTGCCTCCGCTCTCCAGTATTCTGGTTCTGGGGTGTGACTCGGTTTGAGTGGTGGCCCATGAAGGTCTAAAAATTCAGAAGTGAGGGGGGTTTACCAATCTGTTTTAGATGTATCAATCAAGATACTCCTTGATCTCCTCCAGTGTCAAATTTATATCCCTGAAATCTTGATCCCACATCTGCTATGATCATCGGTCAATCATGTTTGTCCCTTTATTGATCCTTGTGTCTTTTATCTTTCAGGAACATTTTTTTGGTCCTTCTGATCATCCAGTTTGAGTTTCTCTAGTAGTAGGACAGCATCCCTATGCCCAGCAAACCCATGAGGTTCAGCCTCAGTATTTTGGGGCTGGGTCCAGAACATCTCAAAATAAGGAATCTTTTATCTAGCCAGTACCTCTCGTACAACCAGTACCTGTTGTAGGAGGGGACAACAGTGTGCTAATTGGTAACCTTCGGGAATTATTAGCATCTCAAGGACGTCGAGATGACGTACTCATTTAATCAGTACAAGGGGCTTTGAAAAGAGGCAGACATCGTGCCAAAAACTAGGCAAGCAACTTCAAGCACCTCCAACCCTCTTATTTCTATGGTACCGAGGATGCGAATGCATCAGACGCATGGCTTCAGGACACTGAGGCTATTCTAGAGGGAGCCAGAGTTTTGGCTAGAGAGCAAGTCTCGGTTGTTCGATTACAGTTGTTAGATTTGGACCAAGACTGGTGGGCAGCACAGTTGGTTTCACTAAAAGTACCCGTCCCCTGGACCGTATTCAGTGAAAGATTTTAGGTCAGATACTTTAACACGGTGTCGCATTATGATCTGCAAGAGAGATTTAATAACTTAAAGCAGATGGAAAGGACTGTCGATGGCTACGCGACATAATTCTGCAGACTTAGTCAGTTTTCTCCCACCTTTGTGGCGACCAAATTAGACCGAGTAAGAAGGTTCCAGCAGGGACTTCACCTGGAGATCATATTGGCAGTGGAACAGCACGAGTTCCAGACTTTTGATGCCGTGTTAAGAGCAGCAATGAGGCATGAGTATACCTCCCAGAGAATAATGGATAGGACTGGAGATTGTAATAGGACCCATACTTTAGGTGGTTCTTATAACCAATCTTCAGCACCAGCCCCGGCAGTTAGGGCTTTAGCTATCAGATCTCTGAGGAGGCCAGTTTCAACAGCCTCCATTTAGCAAACAGATTAGACTCGAACTCAACAGCAGATATCATCTCCTTCGGTAGGATGTTCTTATTGTGGAAAACTGGGACACATAATTTAAGAGTGTCGCGGAGCACAAGGGTTGTGCTTGGCCTGTGGAGCACTAGGCCACAGAGTGGGATCTTGCCCACACAAAGCTAGTTCATCATCATCTTCCCAACAGGACCCTAGTATAGGGCCCTAGAGCCGGTTCAACAACACCAGGGTTAGAGGCCTTTGTTGACCCAATCTCAAGTATTCCAGCAGCAAAGGCCACAGGAGTATGCGTAGGCCCAAGCTCAAGTACATGCCAGGATAGGAGGTCCACAACAGCGAGGACCAGCACCACGAGGACGAGGCCGGGATATGGAACTCACTGTGGAAGAGCAGTTAGCTTCAGTTGATGTGGTGGCAGGTACCATTCTCGTCAACTCTCATTCGACTTTAGTATTGTTTGATTCTGGTACATCATATTCCTTTATGTCTGCATAATTTCCAACACGAGTTGGATTAGAACCCAAATCATTATCAGTAAGACTCAATATACTTACCGATAACGATATCGTAGGAGTAGACAGAGTTTATACCTCGTGTCGAGTCGTAGTGTGCGGAAGATATTTTCTCGCTAGACTGATAGAGTTTCCTATGGAAGATTATGACATCGTCCTAGGCATGGAATGGTTGTGTGCCTGACACACATCGATAGATTGCCATGATGGCAAGGTTATCTTTCGTACCCCAGAGTAGAAAAAATATTATTTTTTAGAGGAGAGATGGAGTCTCCTTCAGCAATCATGAGAATAGCAGTAGCAAAAGGAGTACAATTCCCTAGAGTGGTCAGTGAGTTTCCAGATGTGTTCCCAGAAGAGCTTTCAGGCATGCCACCAGAAAGAGAAATAGAGTTTACCATTGATCTACTTCCAGGAACAGCACCAGTGTAAGAGAGAGTCTACAGGATGGCACCATCAGAATTGGAGGTCTTGTACCGGATGATAGAAAAATTGAGAACCAAGGAATTAATTTGAACTAGTGGATAGCCTTCAGGATCCCTAATTCTTCTAGTGAAGAAGAAGAATAAGAAGAAGAATGGAACTTTTTGTTTGTGTGTTGATTATCATACCCTCAATATTGTAACCATCAAGAACAAGTATCACTTGCCAAGGATCGATGACTTATTCTATCAGCTTTATGGAGCAGCAATATTTTCCAAGATTGATTTGTGGTCGAGATATCATCAGATCAGAGTCAAAGAACAAGATATACCCAAGACGGCATTCAGATCAAGATATGGACATTAGGAGTTTCTAGTAATGTCCTTTGGAGCAACCAATGTGCCAACAGTATATATGGATCTCATAAATTATATGTTTATGTCATACTTGGACAAGTTCGTGATAGTATTCATCGATGACATCTTGGTTTATAATCAAAATAAAGCAAAGCACAAGCAGCATCTTCGTGTAGTTCTTCAAGTCCTTAAAAAACATAAGTTATATGCCAAGTACAACAAGTACGAGTTCAAGCTTGATCGTATTTCATACTTGGGGAATATTATTACTAAAGGTGGAGTAGAAGTGGATCCCTAGAAGATAGAAGTCGTTGAGACATGGCTAGTACCTAGAACAGTTGCACAAGTTCATAGTTTCCTGGGACTAGTAGGATATTATCGAAGATTTGTGTCAGACTTTGCTAGAATTTATGCAACCTTGACACAATTAACTCGTAAAGATGTGCGCTTTGATTGGACAGATGAATGTCAAACCTCTTTCGAGAAGCTCAAGCAGAAGTTGATTACGGCACCAATTTTCATGCTTCAAGATGGGACAGGTGGTTTATCGATATAATGCGATACGTCCGAAAAAGGACTAAGGTGTGTTCTTATGCAGCATGGTAAGGTTATAGCTTATGCGTCTCGGCAGCTTCGAGACCATGAGAAGAATTATCTAATACATGATTTGGAGTTAGCAGCAGTAATCTTTGCACTCAAACTTTGGAGGCATTACCTATATGGAGATTGAGTAGAGATTTATACTGATCATAAGAGTTTGAAGTACGTCTTTACTCAGAAGGATCTTAACATGAGACAACGAAGATGGCTAGAGTTTATGACAAACTAAGATCTTGGCCTTCAATATCATCCAGGAAAGGCTAATGTCGTGGCAGATGCTTTGAGCTGGAGAGCAGGAGCTTATTTTCTTATGGCGCAGCAAAAGATTTTAGAAAATCTTTAGGATATGGACATAGAAGTAGTGATACCTGGAAGGATGGTCTTGATGGCTGTCTTGCAAGTTTAATCCAGTATAGTGGAAAGGATCAAAGTAGCACAGACAACGGATATCAAGCTTCAGCGACTTAGAGCAGAGTGTGAGACAGGACGTAGACCAGAACTAAGAATTCACAATGATGAAACTCTCTGATTTTGTAATCATCTTTATGTATTTCATGCCCTAGTACTAGAATAAGAAGACGGACATAGCCAGCTAACCCGTACAAGGTACTATATGTAGTACGGCGATCACGGTTGTAATAAGACAAGGGGGTGTATGCTACAATCAAGTCACTTAGGGTCACACGAATATATATGTCTCAATCAATCAAACATGAAATAGTAAACAAAGAGTATATATGATAAAGCAATAAGGCATCCCAAATTCTTTCTCAAAATATTTTGGAGACCAGTTGTGCAAAATAAGAAGCTAGTAGAGTAGCAAAAGTACATAACAGTAATCAACTGTAGTCAGATTTAATATAATTATGTAAGAAGACTAATGTCCAAATGTGCCGGCTAATAGGTGTCGGTAGCTAAATGCCCAAAAGAAAAAAAATGTACAATGACTAGCAGGAAAGAAGAAAACTCACTCGTTAACCTCTACGACCATATTCTTGGTATGCGTCATGAGTTGGGGGAAAGTATGTTGGATCCTCGGGTGTTGGCTCAAAACTTGACCATGCAAAACCAGTGGGGTTAGACCCCAAATAGCGAGTACCACAAAGGAGCATAAAATAGAGAAACAAAACCCAAATATTAGATATTTGTGTACATAGGTTCTGTGTCATAGTTTAGGTCCACGACATATCCTAGCACAAAGGCCTAACCCTGCAACCAAACAAGGACAAGGGTTGAACCGCCACACTATGATAGTCTATGACCCTAGACTACTAACAGAATAATACAATCACAACCAAGTCTAATTTCTTTATATCGGTCAATCACTTGTAAGGCTTGTTATTTGTGGAGTCTGAGGTTATCTCAAAAATAATGCACATTAGGTATCCAAAGATCATGCCATTCCAGAACATGGGCCAACCGATCCAAAATAAAGGAATATACAGGCACTTCACTGATGCACCACTTCCCCGTAGGGCCACTATGCTAAATCATAGTATTAGCGATTACAGTGCTCCTATAGGGAGACAATGGCTCAATAATATTTATAATAGGTCAGATATTGTATATTACTAAGGCGGATGATATACAGTATCTATGGTGGCAAGCCCACAACGCACTAGAATAAATCTCTGTGGGAAGGTTCGTTGGCATGATCTCGGGATACCATTTCCTCCACATGTTACAACCACTTTTAGTTACTTAATTAGCCCTATATTATGTTCAAAATCTAAAGGTGTGGTCACATGAGAGTTTTTCTTAAGATGTCGTACAAGGTACGGGCATGCTAGATACGAATCCATGGAAGTTCGGTCTGGATTCACTCGAGTGTGTATGCAATATTTTATTCAATATCCTAGCCATGCTTTGGTACTTGACTCGCATATCATGACCGTACTGGAGAATATATATATATATATATATATATATATATATATATATATATATATATAATCACGGATTTAGGAAATTGGGAGGCATTCTCGATGCACAACCAAAATATAGATCACTTAATACGTGACACGGTATGTCGCACCTCAGTGCAAATCCGATCATATACACTTACAAGCAATAATTTATATCAGTACGGATACCGTATTTGAGTCCAATTATCAATTATACATTAGGTCACATGAATCAAGATCACATTGTAACACGAAGCTTATGTCATTAACATAGTTGGTTAGTTACTTATCACTTAGTCTGGTTCGTACTGAAATCTTAGTCCAATCACTCAGTCATTCCATATACTTTCCAAACTTAGCTCATTGACATGTCTAGCATGATGTCTGGTTACTAAGTCCAATTACTCCTTAGAATTATAACACAAGCAATTGCCAAAAATAACCATAATAGAATAAGAAATAATCAAAATAAAAATTACTGGGCCGCGTGGGTCTCTAGGCCGCATGGGAAATCCAGACAGCATAGAAGTCCAGGCCGCATGGAAGTCTAGGCCGCATGGATCAGGGTTAAAGTCTACTCCTCGGGACAAGTGTCAGTAAAGTGACATAAAGTGATTGATGTTCCATGATGTGACATACAATAAAGTGTGCCAAAGAGAAAGGACAAAATCATATAAATATGTGCCAACGGTTCAGAGTTATGCGTACAAGGAAGGTAGCCGCATACTCTGCTTGTCGCATCGGTCACTCAGCCGCATATAATGTTTCTTGGAATTAGCGAATTTTTTATTCGTTCAACGAGTGGAAACACAAGGAGTTCCAGAACACTTGAGTAGGAATCAGTCATACTTCCAACAAAGATGGACGCATGCTGGTCAATATGCCGCAAAGAACTCAGTTTGCTTGGCACTTTAGGCCGCATAGAACGCTCTGCCGCATATCCCTCTGGACGCATGAAAACTTTGCCTTTTCCAAACAGCAAGTTCATCTATGGCAAAAAAACCAAAAATTATTTTCTCCATAAAAACTCCATTTTAACTCTGAATCAAGTGAATCAAAAGCCAAAATACTCAAAATAAATTTCTCCATCACGTAGGAAAACTATTTTAATAGATCAAAACCTAGAAAAGTACATAGAACCCATAAATAATATAAACTTCAAATGTAGATCTACTCAAATCCACCCATCAAAACTGAAAACTTTAAGTATTAAAAGTATTTAGAAACACATAACAAACATAATAAACCAATAATATGGAGGGTTTCTCCATTTCTTATGCAAGATGTACTTGCCTATGACTTGAAGAGAGAAAACTTAAGAGAGAGAGAGAGAGAAAATAAAGTAATGAAGAGAGAGAATAAGAGGTTTGATTTATATATACATGGATGGTTTAAGGTTTAGAACATGGTGAACTCAAGATTAAACAAATCCAAATATAAACCATGAACAAAGATAAACCAAGAATGGTTCTAGTCTCATGCAAGATACTAAATAAGCAAGCAAACAAATAATATGCCCCAAATACATATATTTGAGAATGAGGAGTGACATCTCTATCCACCTTAGAAAAATTTTATCCTCGAAATTCGAATATAAGTAAGCTAGAGAAGTAAGGACAAGCACGATACTTATCTACTAGCAAAACTACACATGCAAGCAATAACATCACAACACTTAAGCGATCACCTGATCACGGAATCTAGATACGAAAGCATAAGGTGGAATATACCTTCTGAATCGAATAGGTGCCGGTACCAAGATTGAATATCATCCTCGCGCTCCCATGTTGATTCTCTAAGAGTGTGATGTCCCCTGGCAACTCGGACAAGAAAAATAGTTCGGTTCTTAAGTATCTTCTCTCTTCGATCCAGAATGGATACGGGTTGCTCCTCTTAAGATAAGTCGGTACCAACGAATAATTTAGAGTGGTCGAGGATATGACTCGGATCTGAAATATACATACGCAACTAAGAAACATAAAATACATCGTACAAGACGATAAGCTACATCGCCTACCTGATCGAGAATGTCAAACGGCCCAACGTATCGCAGACTAAGCTTCACGCAAACCCTGAATCTAATGAGCCCACGGGTAGGCAAAATTCGTAAGAACACGTGGTCGCCGACACGAAACTCTAAGGGCCTACGATGTGGATCTGCCCAATGGCGATGACGATCTTGCGCAACCCGAAGTCGCTCTATGATCTGCCTGACAACTTCTACTGTCTGTATGATCATTTCGAAACCTAACATCTTTCGCTGACCGATGTCATCCAAAGCTAACGATGATCTATACTTTCTGTCGTACAGTGCTTCGAAAGGTGTCATCTGAATACTTGTCTGATAACTATTGTTATATGAGAATTCTACCAAGTGAAGGTAATACTCCCAAGATCCACCAAGGTCTAAGGTACAGGCTCGTAGCATATCCTCCAAGGTCTGGATGGTCCTATTTGATTGCCCGTTTGTCTGGGGGTGGTAAGCTATGTTGAATCTTAACTTGGTATCCAACCTCTCGAACAAGTTTCTCCAGAAATAAGAAGTGAACCTTGTATCTCGGTCTAATACTATGTTTACTGGCACTCCATGCTATCTCACAATCTGTTGCATATACAAATTTGCCAAATGCTCTGAAGACTATCCTACTCTGAAGGAGAGAAGATGTGCCACTTTTGTGAGCCGATCCACTATCACCCAAACTGTATCTCGACCAGTCGGTGGTCTAGGTAAACCGGTCATAAAGTTCATCGTGATATATTCCTACTTTCACTCTGGAATAGGGAGCGGCTACAATAATCCTGTCGGTCTCTGTTGTTCTGTCTTCACATGTTAACATATCATACATCGCGATACGAAATGTGCTATTTTTCTCTTTATTTTGTTCCACCAAAAGTGTTGCTTGATATCTTGGTACATCTTCGAGCCTCCCAGATGAATAGAATACTGGGAACTATGTGCTTCAGTCATAACCTCTTGCCAAATATCCTTGGTTGGTATGCATAGACGGTTCCCAAATCATAACGTTACATCCGCATGTATTGGCAACTCCTTCCGAAGATCAGACTCACATTCTTCTCGCAGCTTTTGAATCTCTAGGTCCTCTAACTGAGCTAGCTTGATTCTATCCACCAAGGTTGATTGGATCTATAGGCTAGCCTGAACTCCTTTACTCTGTGGAAGTATTATCTCGATACCCATCCCTCGTAAGTCTTCTAGAATGTGCTTCTGAGTAGTCAACATAAATTTTTTACCTATTCTACTAAATGCATCAGCTACTATATTAGCCTTGCCTAGATGGTACAGAAGTTCCATGCCATAGTCTTTTAACAACTCTAGCCACCTCATCGGCCTCATGTTCAGGTCCTTCTGTATGAACACATACTTCAAACTCTTATGATCTGTGAATATTTTTACCCAATCGTCATATAAGTAGTGCCTCCATAACTTAAGTGTAAATACTACAACTGCTAACTCCAAATCGTGAGTTAGATAGTTCTTCTATTGATCCCTGAGCTACCGAGAAGCATACGCTATCACTCTCCCTTATTGCATCAAAGTATATCCAAGTTATTTTCCAGATGCATCATAATACACTATGAATTCTCTAGAGCCTGCTGGAAGAGTAAGGATTGGTGCAGAGATTAACTTCTTCTTCAACTATTTAAAGGCTATCTGGCATCCTGCTGACCATATAAACTTAACTTTCTTCCACGTCAACCGAGTTAATGGTGTCGAGATCTTAGCAAAGTCTGACACAAAACTTTTTCAGTATCCTGTCGAGCCCAGAAAACTACGTACCTCCGCCACTGTCTTCAGAACTTGCCAGTTATCTACTGCATCTACCTTCTTGGGATCAACTGACACTCCAGATCCAAAAATAATGTGCCCAAGAAAAGATACGTGATCCAGCCAAAAATCACACTTACTAAGCTTAACATATAACTGGTGCTCCCTGAAAGTCTGTAGTACTATCCTTAGATGTTCTTTATGCTCCTCATTACGAGAATACACAAGAATGTCATCTACAAATACTACCATAAATTAGTTTAAGTATGGCATGAAGACACGGTTCATCAAATCCATGAATACCGCTGGAGCATTAGTCAATCTGAATGGCATAACTAAGAATTCCTAATGCCCATATCGTGACCTAAATATTATCTTCGGTATAGCTCCCGGACTCGCACCTGATGATATTCTGATCATAAATCTATCTTAAAGAAGACTCTTGCTTCACTTAATTAGTCAAACAAATCACCAATTGTCACATCCCAATATCGGAATACGGAGATTAACATGGCCAGCTATCCCGTATAAGGTACTATACGTCGTACGGCGATCACGGCTATAGCAAGATAAGGGGGGTGCATACTACAATCAAGTCACCTAGGGTTAAGAACATCTATGTCTCAATCATCAACCAAGAACCAATAAGAATGAACATGTAAGATAAAGCAGTTAGGCGTCCCGGACGCTCTATTAGAATGATCATAAAACTATGTATATAGGATGGTTCACTAGTACATTGCTAAGAGTACATGACTGTAAGTCAGCCACGGTCTGAATAATCTATAATCATGTAGACGAACTAATGTCCGGATAAACCAGCTAACAAGTGTCGTCGGCTAAACACCAAAAAGGTAATACAAAATGATACTCATAGTGGGGAAGAAGAAATCCACTTAAGTTCCTCGGCGGACATTCTCCTGGTGTTCGCCATCGGTCAGATACAGGACAGGATCCTCGGGCTCTGCTACTAAACCTAGCTAAATAAAACTAGTGGGGTCAGGCCCCGAGAGCAAGTACCACAAAGGAGCATAAGTGAATAAAGTAAAAAACTAATAAAGTACATAAAATAGGAATCAGTGCCATAACTACAAGTGTATGACCTTTCATCGGAGCAGTAGGACACCTCTACAACCAAACAAGGATAAGTGGTATCGCACTACACCGAGACAGGGTATGACTCACCAATTATAAACACGACAAAGATACAATACATTAGTATAATCCATAAAATACATACCACAATAACAGCTAAGATATAAGTATAATATGCAGCTTCGGTACATGACTTATTGTGACACATTGGCGAACCCTATAACCAAAAAGGACAAGGGTTGAACCATCGTACAATAATAGTTCATGTCCCTAGACTACCAGCAAATGCTCCTTTAAATTGGTCAATCAATCATATGACTTGTTATGTGGAGTCTGAGTTATCTCAGAACAAAATAATTTAATGTTGAAATCCTCAGATCGTGAGCTGTTTAGCGGGGCTAACCGAGCCATAGTATCGCATAGCATATTATATAGTATTAATCGGTCCCTCGTAAGGCCATAGTAAGACCACCATGCTAAGATAATTTAGAACACATTGTATAATATAATTTTCGTATATTGCCATCCACTAGTGTCGATGCGACCAATATCCATGGAGGTCAGCCTTGCACATCATAACAGTTGTCTGAAGTGGCTAATATGCACGAACTCAGAATTTTATCCCTCCCAATGGTCTACAAATTTTAGTTTCCTAAATTAACCCTATGGTTATGTTAGGAATCATATGGCGTGGTCATATGATCAATCCTCCTATATGTCGTACCGTAGTACGGAGACACTAGATACGAATCCACTTTGTCACTTGGCAGTTCAATTTGGATTCACCCCAGCGTGATGCAACAATCAACACAAGTCTTAGCCACGCTTTCTTAGTTGACCCACATACCATGCCCGTGCTGGGGAAATAATATAATAATATCATATGTCGCGTAGTATAGGGGGCATTCTCGATGCACAATCCAAAATATGTAATCTCATAACACGTAGCAAGTTATGTCGTACCTCAAGGCACATTATAATATGGTCGCATCTTAGTGCACCTTATAACATATGTAAACATAGCCCGTAGTAATTATATCAGCACAGATACAAGAAATTGGGTCAAATTACCAAACTTATAGTTGGTCATATGAGCCTTATCACATTGGGACACGTAGCTCATGTTATGCACATAGCTGGTTAGTCACTTATGACATAGTCAATTCTAATACATGGTCATGTATAGCACAAGGTTAGGTTACTAAGTCCATTCTTTCTTAGGATCAATCACAAGCAA
Organism: Iris macrosiphon; assembly: GCA_036927795.1. Lineage (NCBI taxonomy): Eukaryota > Viridiplantae > Streptophyta > Magnoliopsida > Asparagales > Iridaceae > Iris > Iris macrosiphon. The sequence continues at coordinate 156,243,656 of JAYESA010000009.1, forward strand.
TTGTCAAGACCAACCACATAGCACAAAGAAATATTCCAAATAAAATAGCTAAGCTGCATGCAAAACTTCGCATATGAGACGGGTGCCGCATGGACTGTCGACCGTATGCTACCTCAGGCTGCATACGATCCCAGGCCGCATACTCCTCCAAGCCGCATGCTATGGACAAAAGTTCATTATTTGGGACGAGTGTCAAAGTGATGTGTCAGAGAAGTGACTGAAGTAGTGGATGTGACAAGCCATAAAGTATTAGAGAGAAAAAACAAAATCAAAGAAAGATGTGCCAACGGTTCAGAGTCATGCATTCAAGGGAAGGTAGCCAAATACTCTACTTATCGCATAAGTCACTCGACTGGATATTGCTCTTTGGACTTAGCAAATTTCTCATTCGTCCAGCGAACAAAACAAAAGAAGTTATGTCACTTAGCCCCAGAATACTTTGTGTAATGGTCAGTCATGCATCCAACAAGATGGACGCATGATGGTTGGTTATGCGACAAAGAGTCCAGGCCACATAAGGATTATGTCGCATGGAAGTCACGACCGCATATGGTGCTAGCCGCATGAGAACTTCGTCTTCTCCAGACAGCAAGTTTAGCCATGATGAAAAGCTCCAAAAACCCAAATATTTGTTTTCTTCATAAAACTTTATTTTAACTTTGAATTAAGTGAACCAAAAGCCAAAATGCTCGAAATGAAGTGCTCTATCAGCCAAAAAACTATTTTTTTAAATACCATATTTTAATAGATCAAAACCAAGAAAAAAATTTAAAACCCATGAAAAATTTAAACTTTATTACTCAGATCTACTCAAAATCGTTATCAAAATCAAAAACTCCAAGAACTAAAACTAATGAGAACATTAAGGAGAATATTTTCCATCAAACAGATTTTATTACTACATATATGCAAAATACAAAAATCTATGGCTTCACCAGTTTTAGCAAGCTGTAGTTGCCTTGGTGGACTAACAAACCTTTTTCTAGAACCAAGTCTAGGGCTAGGACTTAGGGTTTTGGTTTGGAGCTCTTGAGGTAAGGAGGAAGAGTGAGGAAGAAGTAAAGGAAAGAAATAAAAAAATAAAAGAGAGGAGAGAGAAAGAAGAGTATATATACACAAGAGGGGAAAAGGGTATTCTACTCATGACTAATCCTCATGCAATCCTAACCATCCAAAATAGGCTTAGTGGTTCCAAAAGTGAACCAGGTCAGATATCCATCCTACATATGGGTCCTAGCACGGGTTCATGGAAATTGCCAAGGTGTTCACTATGGGTCTCTGGTAGTCTCCCTCAATAAACAGAAATATAATTAAATAAAATATAACATAATTAACAGGAATCAACATGTAAAATACAGTATGAATACATCTACAGGAAAAAAATTAATATCACAAATTCAAGAATACCAAATCTGGGAACGGGTGTGACATCAATTCTGGGCAATGGGTACTTGTTCTTCACTGTCACCGTATTCAACCGCCTGTAATCCATACACAATTGCTTTGATCCATCTTCTTCTTCACCAATACGCTGGTGCTCCCCACGGTGATCCACTAGTCTGAATAAACTTCTTCGCCTTTAGTTCTTTCACGTGCCGATATAACTGATCAAATTTGATGGTGATATTTGGTATACCTTCTGGGATACTGGTTATGCTCTTAGCATCAACTCTTTACAGAACTCTACTTCTCTAACTGGGGGTAATCTGGGAAGCTCATCAGAAAAAATGTCCATGAACTCTTCAACTATCTTGGGTATCGAGTCTCCTTCCTTTGTTGCTGTTGTGACTCCTCTCTTATGCTGATCTCATGCTATTTTGCTAAGGACAAACCCTTCTAAACCGAGAATTCTAAACAACACCCTACCCTCAAGATATTCTATCGTTGCATGAATGTTTCTCAACAAGTCCATGCCTAAGATAACGTCAAAGTTGCCTATAAGGAACTTGATTAACTTTACAGGTAATAAATGCCCACATACTACGACTGGACATACTAGGCACACCCTACTAACTTCTACGATCCCATTTGTCAGTGAGTATATTCAGCCTCTCTGGCAATGCCCCAACTTTAATCCAACACGTATCGCATATTGTGTAGATATAAATGAGTGCGAACCTCTAAAATCAAATAAAGCTACGGCAGAAAAGGTTATAACGGAAATATTACCTGCCACTACGTCGCCTGATGCCAAAGCTTCCTCCAAGAACAAGGTGAACGCCTGCCCTTGGCCTTGTCGAGCTCCCTGCTGATATCTTTCTTGCTGCCATTGTTGTGGTCCCTTCTGATTCTGCTATTGTTAATATCTATAAAGTTGGGCCTACGTCGACAATGGACGCTGAGCTAAGGGTCATACTGCTAATGTTGGTCCTCCTTGCTGCACTGCCCTTGGAGCTGGCAATACAGGAAACTATCGATTATCCCTCCTGGGCTTTGTATCAACAGGCATGTGGCAACCTTATGATCGGTACTCCCATATCTCAAGCACTGTCTATTTGCTGCCCGACAAATATCTTGGGTATAGCCTCATTTGCCACAATAGGTACAACCCGTCGGCGCTCCTCGTCGTTGTTGCTGTTGCTGCTGCCGAGTTGGTGCCATCACCATCGAGTTTACTGGGCTCCACTTTGTCACGCCATGGATGCGAATGTCAGGGGATGGTGCTGATGTTCGTGGTATTGGTCCTCCCTCATTACTCTGTCTATGAGGCCTCTTCTGATCCACTCTTCTTGATGCCATCCTCTGGGAAGTAAACTCAACCCTCTTGGCTGCTATCAATACCACCTCAAAAGTCTGGTAGTCATGGACCTCTACCATGTGTAAGATTTCTAAGTTAATTCCCTGTCGTAACCTCATTGATCTCTCCAACTCGGTTGTTACCATGGTTGGAGCATACCTGCTCAGTCGGCAAAATTATGTCGTATAACTATTTGTTGTCCTTCTAGCATGCTTGAGGTTAGTGAACCTTTGTTGCAAACCACACTTAGCCATAATCCTAAAGTACTTCATCCTGAACTGGGTCCTAAAATTATCCCATAAAATAGGACACCTTAACCCTACCTCCATCGTGGCCTACCAATCCCTAGCCAGATCCTGGATTTGTAAGCAAACCAGATCAACCTGTTCCTCAGCCAAAATCTTAACTGCTGTCAGAATTGTCTCAATATCCTAGAGCCAATCATCTGTCATGATTGTGTCCTTCGTGCCATTGAAATATCGAAGGTTCAGTCTGCAAAATCTAACAGATTCTCCAGAATCTGTTATCCCGCCTCGTTCTAGGGTCGTCTGTAACCCTTGGTTCAACAGGATATTTTGTTCTTGCTGTTGAAGTTGTTGTTGCTGATGTTGTTATTATTGTTATTACTGCACCACCATCTGGTGTTATTAGACAGCCAACAATTCATGGATAATCTCTAGCAAGGTTGCGGTATCCAGTATTGTCGGCACTACGGGAGGTACGAGAACACCAGAAGCCTGTTGCTCTGTCCCATTTATTATGGGCTCAACTTGGGTCCCTTGTTGTGGTCCTGTAGGACCTCGTTCCACTGGAAACTCTGCCTCTTTTGTTGCTGCAGCATCAGAGAAAGGAGAAACCCTAAGAAGATAACAAGACACAATCAAGTACAGGATGAGAAGGAACAAGGAAGCAACCAATCTGGAAGAATTCAAGCTGAGTGTCGAAGAGAACAAATTTAGAATTTCAAGAAGGATTTATACTTGATTGAGACTCCTATGACCATGACACCCCACAAGTCTGTAGACCAGACCTGCGTGGGCCACTACTAAAACCTTGTCACGCCCCAGTACCGAAATACGGAGACGGATATGGCCAGCTACCCCATACAAAGTACTATACATAGTACAAAAATTACGACTGTAATAAGACAAGGGGTGTATGCTATAATCAAGTCACTTAGGGTCACACGAACATCTATGTCTCAATCAATCAAACAAGAAACAGTAAATATAGAGCATATATGATAAAGCAATAAGGTGTCCCAAATGCTTTCTCAAAATATTTTGGAGATCAACTGTGCAAAATAAGAAGCTGGCAGAGTAGAAAAAGCACATGGCAGTAATCAGTTGCAGTCTGATTTAATACAATCATGTAAGGAGACTAATGTCCAGACGTGCCGGCTAACAGGTGTCGGTAGCTAAACGTCCAAAAGAAAAAATATACGATGACGAGTAGGAAAGAAAAAACTCACTCATTATCCTCTGCGACCATGTTCCTGGTACGCACCATGAGTCAGGGGAAAGTAGGCTAGATTCTCGGGTGCTGGCTCAAAACCTGGCCATGCAAAACCAGTGGGGTTAGACCCCAAATAACAAGTACCACAAGGGAGCACAAAATGGAGAAATAAAACACAAACAATAGATATATGTATACATAGGTTCTTTGTCGTAGTTTAGGTCGACAGCATATCCTAGCACAAAGGCCCAACCCTACAACCAAACAAGGATAAGGGTTGAACCATCATACTATGATAGTCCATTACCCTAGACTACTAACAGAATAATACAATCACAACCAAGTCCAATTTCTTTATATCGGCTAATTACTTGTACGGCTTGCTATTTGTGGAGTATGAGGTTATCTCAGAAATAATGTATATTAGGTATTCTCAGATCACGTCATTGCCAAACATGGGATAACCGAGCCAAAATAAATAAATATACAGGCACTTCATTGATGCACCAGTTTCCCGTAAGGCCACTGCGCTAAATCACGATATTAGCAGTTCCAATGCTCCTATAGGGAGACAATGGCTCGGCGTTATTTATAATAGGTCAGATACTACACTCCACTAAGGCAGATAAAATACAGTATCTGTGGTGGCTAGCCCACAGCGTACTAGAATAAATCTCTGTGGGAAGGTTCGTTGGCATAATCTTGGGATACCGTTCTCTCCATATATTACTACCACTTTTAGTTACTTAATTAGCCCTATATTGTGTTCAAAATCTCAAGGCATGGTCATATGATAATTTTCTTTATGATGTCGTACAAGGTACGGACACACTAGATACGAATCCATGGAAGTTCGATCTGGATTCACTCGAGCGTGTATGCAATATTCAATCAATCAATACTCTATATATATATATATATATATATATATATATATATATATATATATATATATATATATATATATAGATATATGCATTCTGGAAGTTGGAAGGCATTCTCGATGCACAACTCAAATATATATCCCTTAACACGTGACACGGTTTGTTGTACCTCAGTGCACATCCGATCATATACACTTCCAAGCAATAATGTGTATCAGCACGAATACAGTATTTGAGTATAATTACCAATTATATATTGGGTCACATGAATCAAGATCACATTGTAACACGAAGCTTATATCATGCACATAGCTGGTTAGTCACTTAACACTTAGTCTAATTCATACTAAAATCTCAGTCCAATCACTCAGTCATTCCATGTACTTGCCAATCTTAGCTCATGGTCATCATGTCTAGCACGAGGTCTGGTTCTAAGTCCAATCACTCATTAGAATCATAACACAAGCAATTTCTATAAACAACCACAATAGAATAAGAAATAATCCAAATAAAAATTATTGGGCCGCATGGGTCTCTAGGCCGCATGGAAATTCTAGGCCGCATAGAAGTCCAGGCTGCATGGAAGTCTAGACCGCATGGATCAATGTTAAAGTCTACTCCTCGGGACAAGTGTCAGTGAAGTGACATAAGTGATTGATGTGCCATAATGTGACATACAATAAAGTGTGCTAGAGAGAAAGGACAAAATTATAAAAATATGTGCGAATGGTTTAGAGTCATATGTCCAAGGATGGTGGTCGCATACTCTGTTTGCCGTTTAGGTCACTCGACCGCACATGATATTTCTTGGACTTAGCGAATTTCTTATTCGTTTAGCGAATAAAAACACAAGGAGTTCCAGAACACTTGTGTAGTAATCAGTCATACTTCCAACAAAGATGGATGCATGCTGGTCAGTATGCGGCAAAGAGTTTAGGTCGCATGGCGCTTCAGGATGCATAGCACTCTCAGCCGTATATCCCTCTGGCTGCATGAAAATTTCTTCTCCTCCAAACAGCCAGTTCAGCCATGGAGAAAACTCCAAAAAAATAAAAATTATTTTCTCCATAAAAACTTTATTTAAATTCTGAATCAAGTGAACCAAAAGCCAAAATGCTCAAAATAAAGTTCTCCATCGCGTAGAAAAATTAGTTTTATAAGATACCATATTTTAATAGATCAAAACCCCAAAAAATACATGGAATCCATAAAAAATCTAAACTTTAAATGTAGATCTACCCAAATTCATCCATCAAAACTGAAAACTCCAAGTATTAAAAGTGTTTAGAAACACATAACAAACATAATAAACCAATAATATGGGGGGTTTCCATTTCTTATGCGAGATATGCTTGGCTAAAACTTGGAGGACGAAAACTTAAGAGAGAGAAAGAAAATAAAGTAATAAAGATAGAGAATGAGAGGTTTGGTTTATATATACATGGAGGGTTTGACATTTATACCATGGTGAACTCATGATCAAACAAATCCAAATATAAACATGAACCAAGATAAACCAAGAATGGGTCTAGTCTCATGCAAGATACTAAATAAGAAAGCAAGAAAATAATATGCCCCAAATACGTATATTTGGGAACGGGGAGTGACAGTGTACCAAGTGAAGATATCCGTCAATAGATCATGTCAGAAGTCCACAGTTCTCAGTATTTCGTTCATCCAGGAGGAACGAAGATGTACAGGGATATTCGTCAATATTTATGGTGGAATGGTATGAAGAGGGAGATAGCCGGTTTGTCTCCTGATGTTTGGTTTGTCAGCAAGTCAAGGCTGAGCATCAGAGACCCGCATGAATTTTTCAACCTTTATTAATTCTGAAATAGAAATGAGACCATATCACCATGGATTTTGTGACCGGTCTTCCTAGATCTCCAGCTGGCAGAGATATAATTTGGGTAATTGTGGATCAACTCATAAAAGTTGCTCACTTTTTTTCCTTCCGAGTGGGACAATCTACAGAGCAGTTGGCTCGGATGTACATGAATCAGATTGTCAGACTTCATGAAGTATCATTCAGCATCGTATCAAATAGATATTCTAGATTTATATCTCACTTTTGGCAGAGTCTACAGCAGAGTCTGGGTTCCCGTCTAAAGTTTAGTACAGCTTACCATCCCCAGACAGATGGTCAGTCATAACGTACGATCCAGACTATAGAAGATATGCTTCGATCATGTACCCTTGACTTTGGTGGTTCATGGGAGGATCACTTGCACTTGGTCGAATTATCTTACAATAACAGTTTCCAGACAAGTATCCAGATGGAACCCTTTGAGGCACTGTATGGCAGAAAGTGCAGATCTCTTGTAGCTTGGGATAACATTGGTGAGAGGCAATTTCTTGGTCCCGAGATGATAGTCCAAATAGTTTAGGTAGTCAAATAATTTCGAAAGCATCTTAAGGTGGCTCAAGATCATCATCGTCATTGGACCGATTCGCATTGGTGATATCTTGAGTTCTCTGTCAGCCACCATGTATTCCTTCAAATTTTACCTACACGGGGAGTCATCAGATTTGGTGTGCAAGAAAAGCTTATTCCACGGTATATTGGTTTATTCGATATCCTCAAGTGAGTAAGAGATATTTCTTATCACCTTGCTCTTCCATCGTCGCTTCGCGAGATACATAACTTTTTTCATGTATCTCAGTTACGACGGTATATACCGGATTCAAGCCATATCTTGGATCATTCGAAATTGGTCGTTGGTACCGACCTTTCATATAAGAAGAGGCATGTATCCATTTTGGACCGAAGAAAGAATATTCTCAAGAACCAGACTATTCAGTTAGTCTGGGTCGCTTGGGGGCATCATTCACCGGACGAGTCAACTTGGGAGCGAGAGGATAATATCCGTTCTCGATACCCGTATTTTTTTGACCCGTGAGTATACTTGTTCGTATATCTCATACCCTGATCTTGTCTTGTGCATGGTTTTTTATTCTAGGATTGTGCTTGATTCTCGTATGCCCTTACTTGCGTTGATTGCATGTCCCCATAATTTTTTGCTAGACCCTGTGCCTTATTAAAATTTTGAGGAAAAAATTTTCTAAAGAGGAGAGAGTTGTGAGACTCATCTCACTGTTCTAGTATATGTACCCGATATACGCATATTATACATGTATAGCTTGCTTATAGTTTAATTGCTTACATCTTGCTTTATGTCATTCATGAATTGTTTAGGTTATTTTGTAAGTTTCCCTTAGTTGCATGCTTTGGACCATTGGTCCCTTAGTTTTTTTGGTGGATGGTTATGATTAACCCAGGTGAGAGGTATGTATTATGATCCAATGGCTTACAATCAATCCCTTAGCTATATAAGCAATCATATTCTCTTTTCTCTACTTTTTTTTCCTTTTATTTATCTTTCCTTCTTCATTTCCCCAATGGAGAGCGGCAGACGAGCTTAGCCTTGGTCGTGGGTGACCTTGGTGGTGTGGGTATTAGGCTAGAACTTTACCGTAGCCAAGTATATCTTGCCAACCGAAGGAACAACCTTGGATCTTGCTTCGATTCTAAGTATAGCTTACATTTATTATTTGATTGATTTTATTTTGGGTAACACTTAGAACTTGTTCCATTGATAATTTTATTTTTCTTGGATTAGAATGCTCTTGGAGCCCAAGAATAACAAGTCAGAGAATGCAAAGTTGGTCTGAGAATGCATACAAAAAGTACGCAGGGAACCCTATCGTATAAGAAAAGTTCTAGTGAGCACACTTATGTGTGTTTCACAAATTTCTTAGAAAGTATGCCAAGATATGTTAAGTACTCTGGGCGCACTTCTCTACTCCTACGTACGTTTTGTACTAAGGCAATTCCTTCAAAAGTATGCCAATCCCACTTGGCCCACTTTTGAATGGGTCTTCAAGTCATCAAGAATGTACGCCACTGCTTAAAAATCCAAGTTGGCACACTTTGCAGATATTGCAGAGTTGGCACACTTTAGTGAACTTTTCTCACCGGCGCACTTTTTTCTTCTGGTGAAATGGCGCACTTTGCTATGTGGCGCACTATGTGGCATTCTCCAGAGACGGTGCACTTTGTAGCCTTTCGTAGTACTTAACGACTAAGAAATAACTTCTAACCATTATCGAGAATTATGTTCTCGACTGTAGGGTCGTCTCGACTGCTGTGCCATACCTTGAGACTTGTGTTTTATCGTTTAGTAAACCTTTTTGCGCTTGTTTGTGCGCCAAACCTCACTACTAGCATACTTGATGAAAGTATGCCAAGTTCATAGCTTGGATAGTTTTATTTGTGTGTCAATGATAGATTTATGCGCCAAGTTCCTGGCTTACGCACTTCTATCATTGTGTGCCAAGATCCTAGAAGTGTGCTTTAGTATGATTGTTTGTCATCTTTGCTCGGAGCACTTTTGTATCAAAGTGCGCTAGAATTGTCTAAATTAGTGATTTGTGCGCCAATACCCGTTTGTGCGCAAATTATGGGTTTTGACCCATTGTGCGCGGATGTTACTTTCTTGCCTGATTTTATGCGCCAACCCTGAATTGTTATTTTATGCGCCTGTATGTTACATGCTTAACTCTTGATGATTCTTTAGTTCTCTTTTAACCCATTATTTTAGTTAATCCTGGTTATTCCCTGAACATGACATTCTTGATATTGATCCTAATTTCCTGACATGATCTAGTAATTTTATATTATATATTATACTACTAATAATTCTGACATTGTACCGGTAACCATGATACTCCTGATCCTGATACTCCTAATAGTGGCTCAACGTAGCGCATCATCTTGATACTCCTGATCCTGATAATCCTAATAGTGGCTCGACGTAGCGTACTCCTGACCCTGATAATCCTAATAGTGGCTCGACGTAGCGTACTCCTGACTTGAGAATTCCTGTAACTGTCCTGATCAAGGCTATTAGTAGCACCTATATTACATAACATGTATCCCCGTGATTTATTTTGTTTGAACTCGTTAAGTTACTGTCCTGTCTTACATCATGTCTAAGACAGATTCCTGAGCACCACGGTAGGGAATCCTTGATAATTGTTCAGGCTAATAACTAGGATAATAATCTAGAAAGCATCTAGAGAGATTTTTTGGCTACATGTAATCCCGGTATTCCAACAACACCTGATGGATTTGGAGCTCTCTGTTGTGAGGGATATACTTCTAGCACACCGACGAGTGTTGTACTACCAGAAAAGATAAGAAATGATTATATCTAATAAATCTATACTATGTACCTGTTCGTCTGGATAACTCGGATAGTATGTAGGGCATGTGGCTATAAGAAATCTTAAACTGCATGTGTTAGTAACTACGACTGTGATAACCCTAGTTAGCTAATGATACCAAGCCGTAGGGCATGATTGGCCGTGATTGCTTGATTTTTATTCCAGTCTAGTTCTGTCCGGATTTTATTAACAACTAATCCAAAAATGGTAACCGGAGTACTGATTCCAGATGTCCTTATTTAATTACTTCTGAACTGCTTAACTGTTATTTTACCTGTTGCACTTATTTAACTATTACTATACCTGCTATTCTTATTTATTTGTTTGCATGCTAGTTTTAGTTCATAAGTTTGGCTCCCTTGTGGTACTTGCTATTTTAGGGTCAAACCCTATTGGTTTTGTATGGCCAGATTTTGGAGCAGGACCGTAGGACCTCCCGTAGTTCCCGTCTCAAGATGGTGAACACAAGGAGCACCCGAGTACATGAGTGGGTTTCTTCTTTCTTACCCACTTGATCTTATACATTATTCTTTTAAGATATTTAGCCACCATGCACGTGTTTAGCTCATATTTTGGGACTTAACATTCTAGCCTGTGGGCATATATGTAAAGCATATTCTAGACTATAGCTAGAGCTGGTCATGTAACATTATACTCTGCTAGTTCTTCATTTTGGTACTAGATTCATGATCATCTGGGTATGTATAGTTTGGGACGCTTTACTATTATATCTTGGTGGTCATACATCTTGTAAACTTGGTGCGTGATTAAGATTGAGACACCTAGGATTCTTGACTAAGGATTGCCTGATTGGTTCTAGGATAAACCCTCACATGTCTAGACTGATGTGACCGTATCTCGGGGTATAGAGTACTCTAGTATATGTAGCTTGCTTTGTCTGCCCCCGCTCTCCATAATCCTCGTTATGGGGCGTAACAGATTACCTTGGGAGCCCCATTACTTTTTGTTAAAAATAAGGATGGTTAATCGCGTTTGTGTGTTAATTATCATATTTTAAATGTGGTGACCATTAAGAACAAGTATCCCTTGTCCAGGATAGATGACTTGTTTGATCAGCACAGCAGGGTAGCAGTATTTTCTAAGATCGATTTGCGGTTTGAGTATCATCAAATCAGAGTCAAAAAGAAATATATATACCCAAGACGGTATTCAGATCTAGATATGGCCATTGGGAGTTCCTTGTTATGTCATTTGGAGTGACCAATGCCCCAGTGATATTCATAGACCTCATGAATTGTATCTTCATGCCTCACCTGACCAGTTTGTGATAGTATTTATTGATTATATCCTAGTCTACAGTCGGACTGAGACAGAGCGTGAGCGACATCTTTGTATAGTTCTTCAGACTCTTCGGGAGCATCAACTATATGCGAGGTTTAGCAAGTACGATTTTTGGCTAGATCGCATCTCATTCTTGGGTCACATCATTTTCGGTGGAGGCGTAGAGGTAGATCCCAAGAAGGTGGAGGCTATCGAGAGTTAGCCAGTACCTAGTATTGTCTCGGAGGTGCACAATTTTATTGGATTACCAGGCTACTACAGGCGGTTTATGGCAGACTTTGCTAGAATTTCTGCACCCTTGACACGGCTGACGTGTAAGGACGTGTGCTTCGAGTGGTCAAATGCTTATCAAGTTTCTTTCGAGAAGCTCAAGCGAAGTTTGATTTTGGCTCACATTCTAACACTTCTCGTTGGACTAGGTGGGTTCACGATTTACTATGATGCATCAGGCATTGGGCTAGGATATATCCTTATGCAGCATAGTAGGATTATTGCTTATACGTCATGGCAACTTCGAGACCAAGAGAAGAATTACCCGACCCATGATTTGGAGTTAGCCGCAGTAGTTTTGTACTCAAGCTCTGGAGGCATTATCTGTATGGTGAGAGGGTGGAGATTTTTATCGATCATAAGAGCTTGAGTTATGTGTTCACGCAGAGGCCTCAATATGTGACAGAGGAGATAGGTGTAGTTACTGACAGATTATGATATTGAACTTTAGTACCATCCAGGGAAGGACAACATCGTTGCAAACACTTTATGCAGGAGCTTACTTCTTAATGGAGCATCATCACATCCTAGACGATCTTCAGGAGATGGGCATCGAGGTAGTGTTACCTGGTGATACGGATTTAATAAAAGGATTGGAAGTCCAGTCTACCATAGTTGAGAGGATCAGGGCAGCACAGTAAAGTGATGCCAGGCTTCAGCGACTCAGGACAGAATATGAGGCAGGACGCCGAGTAGACTTGATCATTCACGAGGATGGGACTCTCAGGTTTGGGAGTCGACTTTGTATGCTGAGTGGAGACATCCGGCATGAGATTATGTTAGAGACCCACAGTTCTCATTAGACACTTCATCCAGGAGGAAGAAAGATGTACCATGATATTCGATATCACTTCTGGTGGAATGAGATAAAGAGTGAGATAGAACGGTTTGTATCTCGGTATTTAGTCTGTCAGCAGGTTAAGGCTGAGCATCAGAGATAAGCTAAAATACTTCAGTCTTTACCAATTTTGGAGTGGAGATGGGAGCATATTACTATGGACTTTATGATCGGTCTTCCTACATCCCCTGCTGGTAGAGATGCCATTAGGGTGATAGTAGATCGGCTTACGAAGGTTGCTCACTTCCTACCCTTCCGAGTTGGTCAGTATACTGAGTAGCTAGCAGAGATATACATGAGGCAGATTGTCAGACTGTATGGAGTGCCAGTTAGCATAGTCTCAGACAGGGATTCCAGATTTACTTTCCATTTCTGGCAGAGCCTTCAACAGAGTCTAGGCACCTGTCTGAGGTTCAGTTCATCTTATCATCCACAAACAGTTGGGCAGTCGAAGCGAACAATTTAGACCTTGGAGGATATGCTTCGTTCAAGTACGCTAGACTTCAGTGGTTCGTGGGAGGATTACTTATACTTAGTAGAGTTCTCCAACAACAACATCTTTCAGAGGAGCATTCAGATGGCACCCTTCGAGGAGTTGTATGGCAGGAGATACAAATCACCCTTAACTTGGAATGATATTGGCAAGAGGCAGATGCTCAGGCCCGAGATGATAGCTTAGTCAGTCGAGGTTATCAAGCAGATCAGAGAGCATCTCAGAGTAGCTCATGATCATCAACGTCTTTGGGCAGATTCGCATCGGCGATATCTTGAGGTCTCTGTCAATGACCATGTATTTCTTAGAATTTTTTCTACCCGTGGAGTTATCAAATTCGGAGTACGGAAAAAGCTTAGTCCTAGATTTATTGGTCCGTTCGATATTCTCAAGCACGTAGGAGATGTCTCATATAGATTAGCTCTTTTGTTGTTGCTTCGCGAGGTACATAATGCCTTTTACGTATCTTAGTTGCGTTGATATATTCCGAATTCGAGCATGTGCTAGATTATTTGGAGTTGGTTGTTGGTACCAACCTATCGTATGAGGAGAGACATCTATTTTGGACCGGAGGGAGAAGGTTCTCAAGAACCGGACTATTCGACTAGTTCGAGTACTTGGGGTCATCACTCACCAGGTGAGTCAACGTGGGAGCGCGAGGATGATATTCGTGCTCGTTACCCACATTTGTTCGTCTCAGGAGGTATACTTATTTCGTGTTCTCTTTAACCTATCATGCTTGTGTGTGATAGTTGTTTGCAGTAGTTAATTGCTTTTATATTCTTTATTTCCTTTACTTGTTTGGATTTTATAGTTATATGAGTTTCCTTCTTAGTTCTTGATAGCATGCTTTCCTGGATTTTCTTGTTTGATTGGAGCCTTATTAAAATTTTGAGGACAAAAATTTTCTGAGGAGGGGAGAGTTGTGAGACCCGTCTCATAGTATTTATATTGGTATATGAATACGTATTTTATATTGTATTTATACTGTGCTTTATTGGGTCTTGTGAAATCTCGAATTTATCTCAGAATTGAAACTTTTCTCCCTTACCGGATTACCGCCGGTATACTGCGGCATACCGACAGAAAATCCATTCGACAGATATTCTTTTCACTTTTGAGATATTTTGAGATATTTTTTTAGATATTTTTGTGAATAGTGTTCGATACTTTCTATTATCCATTGGTTTCTTAGTTTTTTATTGTACGGTCAAGATTGATTTAATCTCGTTACTTGGATTGCTAATGTGGAGGATAGGACGGTCACGATTAAATCACCTCTTCTATATATATATATAAAATTATTTTCTCTCTCCTCTCTATTTTCTTTCTTTCTTCACTTCTTCATTTCCTCTCCATTTCCTGCGGGAGCTAGGAGCTTGGTCTTAAGGCCTAAAATAGTGTGGTTTCTGAACCCCTCTTGGTGGTGGAGTTGAAGGTTTAGGCTGGGAGCTTGGCTTTAGGCAAGTACATCTTGCCAAAATACTGAACGATATTATTTTATTGTAGTTTTCATTTTTCTTGAGATTTTGTGCTTAAAATTTTATAAAACTTGTTTTGTTAAAAATATTTTTCTAGTGATTTCTAATCCTGTGCATATTTCAGAAAATGGTTTAGGCTTGGTTTTGACTTTTTCCTGTAGAAACCCAGGTATTTATCCATTAGAAAACTCAGTGTCGAAAACGATAACCGTAGTGATTGCCATGAGACTTATTTTATATGCTACTTGAGAACCATGCCTAGTTTCTATTCTAGTAGTTTTAAGTTTTGTGGATCCGGATAAGTTTTGATTTTTCTCGTAAATTACTTGTAAATATTTCTCAAAATTGATCTATCAAATCTCAAAGTTGTGAAATCAAATGTCCCCAAATCGTTGAAAATTTGATCATATACAATTTTGACATTTAAAAATCCAAATTTTGAGTTAGAACGGAGTTTTAACGGCCCGAACAAGTCAAGGAAATCTTCCAAGTCTGGGTTTCTGTGACCAATCGGAAGATCCTACGGTGATCCACAGCAGTCCGACGGATGATCCAATTTTTGGCCCACAAACTTGTTACCACCAATCAGATAATCTGATGGTGATCTGCGGCAGTCCGACGAATGATCCGTTTTGTGGCCCATTTAGTTGATGTGACATATCGGATGATCCGACGGTGATCCGAGGAGATTCGATAGATAATTCGAATGGCCCTGATTTTGCTTATCTTGACTTTTTCTAATATTCTATTTGACTGTGATACTTTCTTAGCTCAGCTTTATGTATAGTTTGGGACACCTACCCATTATACACCTGTCCCGGTATAGTTTGGGACACCTACCCATTATACACCTGTCCCGGTATAGTTTAGGACACCTACCCATTATACACCAATTTTGACTTCATATATAGTTTGGAACACCTATCCATTATACCCTGACCAGCACATACATTATTGTAATCATCACTTTCAGGATAGGAGTATTTTGGTCATTTTATAATATTTATTATTGATCTATTTTTACTTCATAATAATTGGTATAGTTGTATATATATATAAATATTTAATATATATAAGATAGTGCTTGATTGATCCCTTAGTTAGACTAGTTGCTAATGAACCCAACTAGACATGAACCCAACAAGACTTGTCATGACAAATAGAGTAACCAAATAAATTAGTTTTGGTTAAATAGAGGGAATAAATAGAATCTCAATCATTTAATATTAAACCATCATTAGTTAAACCCCCTTCATTGCATAACCCTTCATGACAATAATGAAGGGCAAATAGGATATTTTACATTAGACCTAACCCTAGGTAGGGTGGTCAGCCCTATTTAGAGGGAAGGAGCCTCATGAATATTCATCACTTCATTCCCTTCCTCTTAATTGTTCTTTCCCAAAAATTTCTCCATTTTTCTCCACCAAATTCCTTTAAAACCAATCCCAATCCCTTCCATTATTATTTTCATGGAGAGCTAGAAGCTTGAGGATTTCAAGAGGCTAGAAGAAGAAGGGTTTTGCAAGGAGTTGGTGTCCATTTTTATCCTTGTGCTCATTAGAAGGAAGCACATTGGGAATCCATCTCCTAATATATAAAACATTATTCTTCTTATCATTTCAATACTATAATAGTGTAATAGACCCATAGGAACCCTCTATTAACTTAGGACTACCCATAGGAAGAAGAACTAGGTCCATAGGAGTCCTATGGAGAAAGTTACATAGAGTTTTGTGTCCATTTGGGAAAACTCCGAGGTGGTACACCAAGTATTTGTTGAAATAACAAGTTAGTCATTTTTGGCCTAGCTTTCAGTTTTGCACCTATTTAGTGATATGTATACTCATTAGAGATAGGTATACATGTTTTAAGTGTTATATATATAGGTATATATATAGATGTATAGTGTGTATCAATAAATATTAACTAATATGTGTGTGATGTGTGTATTGTTAGTGACTGTGTGTGTGATCGGTTAACTGTGCAGTGTGTATGAGTCCATAAGTGATTGTGTTCAGATCAGTGCGGTGTGAGATGCAGGGAGGAGGAGTGAATCAGTGACTTGTGTTGTGTGTGTGTATGGCGGTGGACTTGAGGGGTGAAAAGTGAAAGTGAGAGTGAGGAGAGATCAGTGTGTTATGTGCACTGATACAAAGTATCAGATAGATGGGTGTGAAAAAGGAGTGAGTTCAGTGATTAAATTGTGTGTCATTTGGAAGGGAAGATGTGCTTAACAGCAGTAACAGTAGGTCGATGAGTGTTCTAGTGTAAGTGTCTTGAGTGTGTGTGCATTGGAGAAGTGAGAGTGTGAGGGTGGTATTGGGTAGTGAACTTGGTTCAGTATATTGGAGTCGGGTTCAGGCATAAGTGGGGGAAGGGTTTTACCTAGTTGTATTGGTTGGGGTTGCACCAACTGGGACCATGGGTCTCAGGTTTAGCAGAGGAAGGTAGGTTTATGCATTGCACAGTGGAATACAGAATGTTGGTGTATTAGTGTATTTAGATATCAAGTTGGTATTTATATGAAATTGGGAAGTTAGAATTTAATACCTGTGTATCATACATGGAAGTGTCTTGGAGGTGTGAAGAGGTCAAGTGAAGAGTAAGAAATAGCAGCAGTACCTGGAAATTGCTGTGCAAGGCCTTGGGGAAGTGGGAATAGATAGCAGTGAAGGGTGTTTGGTTGCAGGTAGTCAGTTGGCAAGTGTGGTCGGGTGGTAACAAGTTTTGAGAAGGGGGTAATATAGGGTAGTGTATTAGAGTTATAGTGTTATCAGTATCAGAGATTGGGTAGGTGTGATACATGGAGTATCATAGCACCATGTTCACTGATTAGAAGCAGCAGCAGTGCACTAGGTGCACTGCCATTCCAGCAATAACTTGTTGTTTGCAACTGAATGATGTGCCTTAGTGCACAGCAAGGTGGTGTAGGGACTGATATATGGGTATCAGTTGGAGTTTTAGGGTGACTATGAGTGTTTAGACCATGATGATGTATCAGGTATTGAGTATCAAAGTTATGGAAATGTTCAACGTATGCAGTTATGAGTAAAGTGAAGGGGGAAACCACATCAGAGCAACAGCAGTAACAACAAGTCATGGAGGAGGGGATCGGGTTTAAGAGCATTGATGCAGATGTAGCACACTAATATACTATGATGTATCTGTCAGTTAGTTGCAGGGAAAACTGCTTTTAGTTGCAGCAGTGTTAGTAGATTTTCTGGGTGTAATTCAATGTAGTAAATATAGCAGTTAAGGGGAGCATGCAAGTGTGTTAATCTCAGTAAGGGGCATGATGGTGGTGGTGATAGGGTGTGTTGAGGTATCAGGAAATTGAGGAGTGTATGTGTAACAACTTGGTAATTAGTTGGGGAAAATTGATGCTTGTGTAGTATATGTTACTTAGCAGTAGTAGGAGGGGCACTTGTGTATGTGTCATTGATGGCATGTGTCGTGCCTACAACTACCAAATCCAGTATAGGTCAGTGGGTGCCTAGATGCCAGATATTGGTGGTGTATGTGAGGGTAATACACTAGTGGTTTAGTTCTGAGTATGAGAGCACAGGTGCTTATATGTTACAGTTAATTGATACTAAGTAGTAAGTTGGTTGTCAAGTATAGTTAGTAAAATTATTATAGTACTAGTTAGTGTATAGATGGCATGTTAGTGAGTAGTTAGTAAATATTAGTTAAGGTATGTACTATATCCTTAGGCAATAACCTAGTATAGCCACTATAAGTTAGAAATAGCTAGTTAGTGACCGAGTGTTGACTATACTGACCTAGTTTTGACCCAGAAATTCTTTTTCCACTTAATTAAGCTTGTTTCTCTTTCATTACACCAAATAACATATAAATTCATATATAGGTCTGTGCGATACCAGTTCGAACACCGTTTCTTGTGATTTGCTCAGGACCTCAGGCGAGTATATTTCTCTGTTAGTTTTCAGTACTTGATAGCGTATATATCGCATATTCTAGATCTGTTTTACTTGATTCTGACACCATGTTACATGGGCTGGTATTATATGGATCGAGTTAGAAGATATTATTTATTGGACGTGTGCATCGGGTACTCCTTACACATGTACTTTATCGTGTACATCGGGTATTCCTTGTGCTCGTACCTATTCGTGTGCTCTGTGTGCTCATATTAATTCGTGTGCTTAACGTGTCGTGATTTGATCCATGAATATTAGTCGGGGCGGGGGAGTAGGAGTCGATTATGTGATTAAACTCTTAGTGTATTCGTGTGCATGTTAATTACACCCTACACGTGTAATTGAGTTACCGTAGAATATTCGTGTGCAACCTAAACCGATCACATAATGAACTTGTACTCTAAGGTACTAGTTAGTATCATCAGTTCTCTTATTTACAGTTCTCTTATTGCAAGTTCACACCATGTTGCTTGTATTTACTTTTCCAGTTATATTCTAATTCCTAGTTACCTGTGCATCTTGTATTCATTTCTATTGTTGTTATATATTTTCTACCATGTATATGAAACTGCTTTCAGAGTTTCGTACTTCGCTTCTTTCCTGATTGGATATATTTTTTTAGACGAATGTTTAGAGGACTGGTGTCCTACCTACTATGGCCCGCAGGACGGAGAGCCAGCTGAGGTAGATCCCTTAGTCCAAGATAATCTAATTCCAGTTGTCGAGGAGATGCACCTAGCTATAGCAGACCAGTAGCTAGTATATTTTATCTGTAATGGATATGTTTTTAGCTTAGACCTTGGCATGTTATTTATATTGAGACCCTTTGTGTTATTTGCTAAACTCTAGACTTGGATATTGTGATGACTTGTTATTTCCCTTCTTTTATGACATCGTGCCATTATCTATATCTAGTTTGTTTGATTGAGTATTGATGCTATATATTCATCTTGTCCTCCTTTTGGAGTTGAGTTACCATTGATAGGTTGTATATAATTTTTTTTTTGCGTGAGTTGTTATATAGTATTTTGGACCTATGCAGCATTCTACTGTCGATGCTGCGGCGTAGGCTGGACGTACCCATGACTCATGCCCAATTTTTGGGTGCGGGTCATGACATTGATAGTGAACCGTCGTGGTGCACTCTTGTTCATTACCTTGTACCAGCCTCGTCCTGCCATCATGTATAGCTTTGGGGCCACTTACCCATTATACGCATGTCGCGTATAGTTTTGGGGACACCTACCCATTATACATATGTCTTGACCAGTCCCGGTATAGTCTGGGCCTTCTACCCAGTATACACCTGATTCGTATATTATTTGTTGTAGCTTGTTATAGTGCACGGTCGTCATGCCTATAACAGTTTGGTTGTATTCCCGTATAATCTTGTGCTTATGCTTGCCAAAATATTGTCTTGTCTAGTTCATCCCTGCGGGGAGCATCATGTTTAGGACGGGTTCAGCGAAATGCCATACCCAAAATCCTGAAAAAAAATTATTATGGTTAATAACTAGATTAAATGACTAGAGCATTGGGGGAGGATCTCCTGGTTGCATGCAATCTCGTGCCCCGACAATAGTTTACTAACAGATGGACTTGTAGCATATCGTCGAGTAGTGCAAATTTCCAGCTCACCGTCGTGTAGGGCATACTGAATTGACTTACTCAGGTTCACCTTTGTGTGACTTGGATTTAGGTGAACATCTCTCATGGGGGTGGTGTATCCACTAGTACTTACTTTACTGTCGTCCGACGTTTGGATAGCTTGGACAGTCTGCAGGGCATGCAACCGTACGAAAATCCTAAAGCCGTACTTTTTGCTTGGTCATGATTGATGGATGTAGTCCATGTATTGTCTTATCTTATATTGTCTTGCTTGCCGGACAGTGACCCGTCGTGGTGCACCCCTGTCTATTATCGTGTATGTTATTTTACTTTATATGTACTGTTCCTTACATGTTTCCCTTGCCATTATCCCAACACTGTATTAGCTATGTTCTCGTTACTTTTCTCGCCCAATTACTGTATATGCTATATGTACCATTTTATTTATATGTATATGTTCACCTTGCATGATCTCCTACATGTCACCCGTCGAGTTTTCTTTACATGTTTTCCATTTATTTTCTTGTTTTCCAGTGCACTTTACAAATTACCTGGTAGTTACATGTTGCTTAGGATATTGTAACTCTTTGTTGTATTAACTGGTTTTAATTCATTAGTTTGGCCTCCTTTGTGGTACTTGCTATTTGGGGTCTGACTTCACTGGTTTTGCTTAGCCAGATCCAGTAGCAAAGCCAAAGGATATTTCGTCTATTCCCGAGGATAGTGACCACACGGAGCACCCGACCGATTTAGTAGGTTTCTATCTTGTTCTTCCATTTATTGTACATATTTTTTTGAGGCATTTAGCCCCGAGCACCTGTTAGCTCATATTTTGGACTTGTTATATCGCCTACTGGACATGACATGATTAGCATATTCTAGACTATAACTATAGTTGATCATGTATGAATTACACTCTTGCTAGTTCTTTATTTTGTATTACTAGCTTCATGATCAGCTATGTATATATGGTTTTGGACGCTTTATTATTTTGCTTATGATGATCATATTTTCTTGTACATTATGATTTCCTGCTTATGATTGAGACACTAGGATTACTTGACCTAGGTTGACTGATGGCTTGTAGCATTAACCTCCATGTCTATTCACAATCGTGACCGTATTTCATGAAACTGGAGTACTCTGGTATACATAGCTGGCTTTGTCAGCCCCCGCTCTCCAATATTCTGGGCCTGGCGCCTGACAGCAACTTAGGCTTGCATGGCATCACGCCCAGTGGTGACTTGCAGTCCCTCGGGATCGGGGCGTGACAAATGACCCTCTAGTCTAGTGGTTAGTGGAGAGGCATACGACCCGGGTGGTCGAGTGTTTGAGCCCCAATGTGGGAGTGAAATGGATTAATTACCAAGGACTAATATATATATATATATATATATATATATATATATATATATATATATATATATATATATATATATATATATATATATATATATATATTTTCGGGCCATATAATCTGGTTGGGCCTTAAAACCATTTGGGATAAAATAGAATTAATGTTTTTAGGACTCAAGGCCCAGTAAATGTTAATATCAAAATTTAAATTCTGGTTGGGCCTGCCTTGGTATATTAAACAAACCATGGACTAATTAGTTAGGACTAAATTTGGGCTTAAATATGTTTAAAATGTAGTCTTGATAAAATGGCTTTCTATATATATATTTTCTTCCAAATAAACTTGATGACTATAAATACATTTTTATATATATAAAAAAATCTCTAAAGAGATTTAAATATTCTAAATGAAATTATTCTAAATGAGCTTTTATATAAGTATTTTTAAATAGGTTTTGATAACTGATTTTATATGACAAATAGATTTCTAATACATGTGTAAATAAGTTTTTTTTTTAAAAAGTATGCTTACTTAAACGAACTTTTATATACTTCTATATAAACTTTGATAAAGGGGCATTAAGTATACCCACTAATTTGGGTTTTAATAAAATAAAACAAAAATAGGCTATAGTAAATAATTTAATTAAACCTAATGAACTTTTCTTAATTATATCTTTTCAACTTAAGATAATTTCTGCATTCTTGTCACCTTGTGGGCCGTTGTGGACACGGTATCTTCATCTCAAAATTTGTGCTGAACTCCGATTATGGGCTTCTTTATATCGATCCTGACTATTTGGACTATTCTGGACTCGATGGAACTATTTGTATTATCGTTTGGGATCATCTGCGAGTATAGCATTTGAACCAATTTTTGTGTCGACACGTTCGTGTCGCGCACTTCGACTCCAACTAAATTGAGGCAAGTACTTACTATGATTACTTTTATTTTATGATAGTTACTCTATTACATGATTTAGATATGAATTATTTGATACTTGACACGCTTGTTACACAAGATTAGTATTGTATGGATTCATAGTCGTGATCATCGTGGTTTTATGTTTATAGTATTTTTCGTGATTATCGTGCTTGTGATTATCGTATTTTTTGTTATTATCGTGATTTTGGGATTTTTGTGTTCGTGTATCTTCATGTTGTGACTCGAATCCATGAGTGCTAGTCGGACGGAGAAATACTTTAGTAGACAATTAAACTTCCCAAAACTGTATCCCCTGGTCTAATCTGGACAGATAGCAGTCGCACAACACACGTGCAGGATGCCGTACTTACCCCGTAGTCATTCACATGTCGAACGTGATAATTTAAAATACTTAGTTAGATGCAGGTTTACTTGTTTCACCCTTATTCTTGTTGTCACATGACATGCTTGCTCGTGTTTGCTTGTTTCACTTTACTTGACATGCCATGATTCTCATGTTTACCTGTTACTCTCTACTTGTCATACCATGATTCTAGTTTTACCTATTCAT
The DNA here is from genome assembly GCA_036927795.1 of Iris macrosiphon. NCBI lineage: Eukaryota > Viridiplantae > Streptophyta > Magnoliopsida > Asparagales > Iridaceae > Iris > Iris macrosiphon. The sequence continues at coordinate 156,266,749 of JAYESA010000009.1, forward strand.
CATGTATTAATATGTTATTTTCTGTTTTATAAATAGTTTATCAGTTATTTACTTACTCCAATCCTGACTGGATAACCACATATTTAGGAAATGTTGTGTCCACGTTTTGGACTTCAGGTTGATGCTATAGTTGAGACTACTCTTGCACCTTGGACCATGAGGTGACCTCGGCAGAGATCTAGGCTAGTAATTCTCTATTTTTGTACTATGTTCTAGTTTCATTTCTATTAGTTAGTTGATTGGATTATCTTCTTTATGCATATCTTCCTTAGCATTCTGTGATTGAGTTTATGATGATACTAGTTATACTTGTTGATTCCCATTGAGGTCTAGACAGCGTTCTACCGTCAATACTGTGACGTAGGGTAGACATGTGCTCGCACTCGTACCCGATCATCCTGGCGCGGATCGTGACAAGAACTAAGTTAAATTAGAGAATGATATAATAAAAAATTATAGAGTGTGAATACAATTGAAAGAATTATTGCTATACTTGTTAAAGAAAGAATGAATGATTGCATAGTAAAAAAAGAAGTGTATATAAAATCCTCTACTATTTGTAATAAAGAGATCTGAGAAAGAAAGAATGATTACATACCAAATTTAGAAGGAAAAATAGAGCTACGACACTATGGTTTACGGATCGACAGACTGAAAGAAAGAGAGAGAAATATTTTACTTGGCATTTAACTTCATCACATTATTTTATTTGGTAGAAGTTGTATATCATACATTGGTCTTTGACAACTTGTGCATAAGGTTTAATCTCTCGAACGATCTCAAGGGCACCGAAATCGTGTCGACTTAGGAGAGATAGGACACCATGAGGCTTATACTTCCTCGTGATCAAGGGGGTGTCATGTCAATTATAGAGATGGGCTTGTATGTCCCAACTTCTAAGTATGGGAAGTCATCCATGGTCCATTATATAGTTAGGTCATATGCTAATGATAATTGTCTAATAGACCTAATTGAATGATGCAAAGACGGACATGGAATTCTACTAAGCTTTGTCGTTGCAAGGATGGATAGTCTAACGTGGGTAAGAATTACTGAATAAGTAATATTTTTATATGCTTTATGTTCCTTTTATCAATTGTTAAAAAGAACTTAGAATAAGTATAAAGACCACTTAATAATAATTATTTGTTCACATGATTGCTGTGTTGGTTTAGGTGAGTCAATACAGTTCAACAGTGCATTCCCCGAAGATACTGATCCACGTCCCAACTGGTACCGGAAGGCAAGAGGATATTCAAAGGCGTTAGAAGCTCGTCCAGTTCAGTGGAAACGTGTTCGACGTCTCAAAATTTTTCAGTTCTAAGTTTAATTTTTTACTTTCAAGGTATTTTATCTTTTCTTTGATAAAGTAATATGATGTATGGAACATTGTAGCTTATTTCAGTTTTGAAAGATGTAAGCCAAATTTGACATATTCAGTTGGCTATTGAAAGCCTTTGTATCTTCTGCAAATTGTGAATAGAAGAATTGCATTCTCCTATCATTGTTGTTATTTGGTTTTCTATATTAAAGTTTCGCTTCATATGCAAGTTCGTGTCTTGTACAATCGTAACTTAGGTTTGTACGGCATCACGTCCAGTGACAATTTTTCGATCATCCGGAATCATGACATGATAGGATGGCCCTTGGTTATTTGAGGATCGTCTGTGATCGTCAAAAGATGGGATCCCAATATTGCTTTGGAGAGGGACATCCTTATTGTGTTCCTGTGTGGATTCAGCTCCTCAAGCTCCCGTTGGTACTTTGGAGTCGTCTAGTTCAACACAAGTTGGCTAGTTATGTTGGTATCCTCATTGGGACGGACACTGCGAAGGCTGATTGTAGCCATCTAGCATTCGCTTCATAACTTGGTCGTGGTGGACGACTCTAGCTCCTCGTCTAAGGAGATCCATGATTCTCTTCCCTCGGGTCAACATTCGGTGATCCCTATGGTCTACAAGTGGTCACCTCCGGTGTGTAGTGCATGCCGGTGCTTTGGGAATGAGTAGACTCTTTGCCCAAATCCAACGAATGAATTCATTCGGGAGGAACTTATATAAGTATTGTATAATGAAATAGACCGAGCAGAATGCCATGCTTTTTATGATAAGGAGTCTGAGTGTTGATGTTGTATGTCAGATATCTTGCCTAACAATAGCAGAGCCAATACCACCCTCTCCTCCTGGAGGTACATTCAATATCTTGCTTTATAATAGGGGAGTACATAATACCATTGGACAAATGACAAGAAAATAAGTAATAAAACTGAATGCATGGTAATATTATCTTTTCCAAAAATTACATTTTAGGGAGGAAAACACAGCCCTTATTACTACGGCAAAAAACACATCTTTCTTGATTTCGGCAAATACAAGTAGACAAAGGCAAGATAAACATGTTGACAACGGCCTGCCACCTCTGTGGCTTTGACCTCAACGCACTTGCCTATTACGGCACTTATCCATATTTACATACCTTTAAAATTACCACATTAATTCGGGGGGCTTCACTCTTTGAGCCGCACCCCAGCTACAAACTTTTCCCAGCTAAATCTTATACAACAACACTGCAGATCGGCCGGTCCCATCCTTGAAAGCGATCCCAATATTTCTGAGTCTTCAGGAAACAAAAAGTTTCCATTGTTCCTTGTTGTCATAAATGTGCTAACATGTATAGGAGTACCACAAGGATCCAAAGATTGGTGGAAATTTGGCCTGCAACAGAAGCTCCACAAGAAAAAGTCATTTTATGTTGAAGAATGTAAAGATATCTATACTATTATATAATAAGAAATGTAGGCTTCACCGCAAATTTTTTTTCTTCCAAATATGTCCTTACCTAATTTTACTAATTAAAATTGTTCATAAATTTAATGAAGGTAGCTAAATAATTACTTGTAGGATTTTTTTTAAGAAAAATGCAGCTTGCTCTTCTTGTGCCTTTTGTTCTTTGCAAGTACAAAAAAAAGTTAAAAGTAACAAACGATTAAAATATGTACAACACGTACATATAGACTAGTAATTTTAAAGCGGATTTTATTTTGAGTCTAAGGTGATCTTGTAAGTAAACTTGAAGGGGCTTCTGGATGACCTAAAATCATGAGATCTCACTCACATGACCATGCAACAAAGGAAAGTAACATATCTGGCTAGCTGGAGACTGAACCAGGCAAGCCCCATAAACTAGAAAATATCAAATGCGACTTTCTTGTCTTGGGCTATGAGTTATTGTATTTTGGTACGACACGCTAATGCAGGATACTTCCTATTTGGGGTTTTGTTTGAAATTGGTCATTAGTGGTACAGGTCTCACCATTTCATTTTGAGTCAAATCACAGGTGTGTATTTCAATATTTGAATTATCATTTGTTGTCTTGTACACATGAGGGGTGTTAGTTCAAGTGGTTAGTGTAGAGAGGCTTGTTCCTAGTGGACAAGGTTCAAACTCAATCCAACAACCTTACGCTTTGTCACTTATTGCTTGGACTCGATTTTGGGCTCTGACAGGAGCTTCGCGGAAGTGCAGGGACGCAGAACGCTAATGGGTCAGTTCCACGAGCCCTTAAGGCTGCGGAGCACGAGCACTCGGTTCCACCAGCCGTCAATGCCACGGAACACAGCCACTCAGTGTGATTCCGCAGGGATCCAGTGCCGCGAAACATGTGCACTCTTTTGTTGCGGTTCTGTGGGACCAGTGTCGCAGCTTCGTAGGCACTCAAGTGTCGCAGATTCCAAAAGAGTTTTCGTTGCGGTTCCACAGAACTACTTTGGTAGTGCGCCACGAAACTGATGCTTTGTTTTAGAATTGCGATTTTTGCTGCATCAGAAGGATGTTCAACTTTGTAACTACCATATTTATAGGAAGTTACTGTTGGTAACAACTCCACTTAATAGGGAATGATCCATGGTCTTCCGCCCACTCCATTGGTAAGCATTGATCTCTGCCCACTCCTTTGGTAAGCATTGATCCCTTATTTAAGAGACGCTTCAGCACTTTGTAGCTCTTATAGAGAGAATAGAGAATTCCATACAACAGGAGAGATTTTCATCTCAGAAGCAAAGTTTTGCAAAGCACTAGGTGCTAGTCCAAGAGTTCAGCAACACGCCCGTGCTAGTCCTCGCAAGGAGGTGACAAGGAGCATTCAAGAAATTCTTTCGAATTTGGTAGTTTCTGGGAGGAAATCGATAAGAATGGTCGAATTTTGCTTTGAGCAACGGTGTTCTTCATCACCCCATCAGCAACAAATTCTAGTAGTTTTAATTGCGTTCAAGAGCTTTACTCTATTTATAGCCAACTCCAATGCTTTTTAACAACAGGTTAACAATTTTCTTTCTAGTGTTTCTTATGGAGGTAAAAGACTGTGTGAGTTCTCTTGTTGTTTTACCATTTCTTTGGTTTTCAATATTGCAAGAATCTCATCAAAATCCATCATGGACTCTGGTACAAGCCTCTTGGATACTTAGATTTCACACGCTTGAAAAAATTTGATGGAAAGCATTACAATAACTAGTAGAGGAAGATTAGTTTGAATCTTCAACCCGTCAACGTAGAATACGTTCCGACTGAACCAGAAACGGTCATTGCAGAGACGAATAACTAGGGAGTTATCGCCAATGTGATTATTGCTTTGTAGCAAAAGAGAGAAAACAATCTCTTCAAGTTGTTAATCCTCGACTCCTTTGAGGATCCATTGGCCGACCTACAACAAGGAGAAAACTATAGATATGGAAGTCGGTTAAAAACAGTACAAGGACGATGAAAACATGTCTAAGGTGTATCTCGTCAACAAATTCATTAAAATGGAATTTGAAGACAAAAGACAATGTTGTTGTAGATCAAGGAACTCATAAGGCTTCAGTAGAAGCTAGAGAAAGAGGCTATAACTCTAGTTCACAAATTCATTGTGGAAGTGATTCTCTATTTTACCTACCAACTGGGATCGATTCTCAACAGATATGTACCACAAAAAGGCAAAAATAAAGCTTGAAAATCGTATGTGCTTCATATGCATTGAAGACAAAGGAACAATATCAAGGTGGACTCCCTATCCAAGTAGTTTGCCAAAGCAAACATGATCCAATATAGGGAGCAGAAGGGTAAGCAGAAGACAACCTTCAATAGCAATAGGAAGGATTTTAATCACCTGAAAGTGAAGTCTACTTCCTTCAAGACTAAGTCCAAGGAGGACGGGGTCTACTTCAATTGCGACAAGAAGGGCCACATCAAGTAGGACCACAAGTCCAAGCTAAGGCCAAAGCAGAAGGAACACGAGGAAGGTAAGCTTAACCTTATTGCTGTGATCGTGCAGGTTGAATCATCCATCGTGGATACCGACTGATGGGTAGACACAGGGGCCTCCTGCCATGTGTGTTCCGTGAAGGAGTTGTTTACAACGTATGAACATTCTTCTGAAAAAGGTAACTATGGCAAACAAGTCACGAGCTGAAACATAGGGAATTAGGACTGTAGAATGTGAAGCATGTAATTGTTGTCGTAAAGAACCTAGTATCGGGAAGCCTAATATGTAATGCAATTTTTAGGATGGATATCAATGCTAGTAAGATGGTGATGTCCTACAAGGAAGCTTACTCCGGAAAAGCTTATTGTAACTAGGGAATGTTTAAACTTTAGTTTGTAGCTCCAATTGAGTGTATTAATGAAGTATCTATTTATTGTTATCCTCTTGAGTTGTGACATAATAAGCTAGGACATGTTCACTATAAAAGAATTAACAAAATGTCTAATCTAGGTCTTATATTTAAATGTGGGTAAGAAGCTGAAAATGTAAAGTATGTGCTTCGACTTAATTTGTAAGGAAATCCTTCAAGCGTGTGAATCGAAGTACAAATCTTCTGAAATTTGTGTACTCAGATATCTGTAACTTCAAACACTTCTCCACAAAGGTTGGGAGGAAGTACTTTCTCACCTTCATTGGTTATTTCTAGAAGTACACTCGTCTATCTTCTTAAGTCAAAATATGAAGCGTTGGAGAAGTTCAAAGTCTTCAAGACAGAAAATGAATGGCAAACGGATCAATAACTCAAGAGACTCAGAAATGATCGAGACAGAGAATATCATTCATTCTCTTGATTCGCATCGTTCTGTAAAGAATATGAAATTGTCAATGAGATATTCACCTTAATCAAATAGAGTTGCTAAAGAGAAGAAATATACTCTGGCAGAAATGATGAATATGCTTTCGGAAAGAAGATACGTTGTCAGTTCTGTAAAGAAGCTACGATGTCTGCTATATTTATTCTCAACAGGGTGCTATTGGCTCCATCAGGAATGACTCCTAATGAATTGTATTCAGGCCAACTTGAATGTTATTCGAGTCGGGGGTGTCTAGCTTCCGAATATCAAGATTCAGAAGTTAAAAACGACTACCAAAACAATCTTTTTGGACTATCGTTGAGAAGAGTGATACTCGAAAATTCCTTGATCTAAAATCCAATCAGATCATTGAGTCTCGCGAAGCTGAATTCTTCGAGGACAAGTTTGCGCAAAAACATTATTCTTGCATATTTACTAAAAAATATAGCCAGCACCAAGAGAGGTAGTGCTCCTAAAGAAAATGTAGTTCAGGAGGAGGTGCTTGCACTTGAATATGCAATTACAGGACCAAACTTCGTTGAGCAACCTTCAAAGCGAATTAGGATATTGAAAGACTTCAGAGATGATTTTGTCACTATTATGTGGAAGTTGATCCACTTACCTATAATGAGGCGATGAAACCCAAAGATGATATTTTTTTTGAAGAAAGTAGCCAACAATGAGATGGACTCAATTAGGTGCTAGTTGATTTACCTGAAGGGACAAAACTCATTAGATGCAAATGGATCATCAAGAAGAAAATGAGTATCGTTAGAACTGTTGATAAGTTCAAGATCAGGTTGGTGGCAAAGGGGTTTACTCAGAAATAGGAAATGAGCTACTTCGACACTTATGCTCCAGTCGGCAGATGACAATGCTCCAGTCGATGGATGACAACTATCAGAATGTCGATCGCACTAGTACAATTCATAAGATGGCGATTCACCGGATGGTTGTCAAAACAGCATTTCTGAATAGAGATATAGCTGAAGAGATTTACATAAAAGCAACAAAAAGGTTTTGTCGTCCAGGGGCTTGAGAACAAGAAGTGCAAATTGGTGAAATCTCTATATGGTTTAAAGCATGACCCTAAGATGTGGCATGAAAAATTTGATAAAAGTTATTAGATCAAACGGCTACAGAGTTTCATCCAGTGTAGTCAAAGGTGCGCCTCAGGCGTGCCTTGCTCCTATGCGCAGGGGTAGCGCCTCAGGGCACTCCAGGCGAGGCGTAATTCTTAAGGCGCACCTAAGGCGCGCCTAGGTGCGCCTTTTCCGAGCGCCTTGGAATAGCTAAGGCGCGCCTAGATGCACCTTGAAAATCTTGTGAAAAAAATAACATGTTTAGATTATTTTTTTAACTGTTGTACTGTTTTTAGACCGTTTTTTGAACTGATGTACTTTTTTTACTGTTTTCTCTCCCACTCACTCAATTCAAAGTTATTGCAACCTAGACATGGAAAAATTTGAATCACACATGTTTATCAATGTAGAAATCTGATGTGAATATATATATATATATATAATTTTTGTGCCTCGCGTCGCTCGGGCACGCGCCTTAAGTGCGCCTTGCACCTCGGGCAATTTGGACCAAGGTTCAAAGTATCGGTATCGGAATCGGTATCGGACCATTCGTATGAGTATCGGGATCGGCGGTATCGGTAGTATCGGCGGTTTCGGATCGGAGTATCGGATTTTTTGGTATCGTAAAGCAAACAACTATTAGTAAATTATTAACATTTTAGAGAATATATTTTATACATTTATGCATAATTTAAAGTATTTTCAGTATTGTTTCTTAGTATTTTTGATATTGAATGAAATAGTAGTCATCCTGTTGATTGATTTATATGTGATAGATACGTTTTTCTCTTTTATATGTTTTTATAACCTTACTATGCTTTTACATCCTTTCTAATTGGTCTTTTTAATTCAAATTTTTTTGCCGAATTGACTGGAAAAGAGACCTCTAATGTCGGTATCGATCAGTATCGGGTATCGGTCGGTATCGGATCGGGACATGCCAAACTGTATCGGTATCGGCCGTATCGGATCGGTATCGGCCGATACTTTAAACTATGATTTGGACCCTTTGCGCCTCGAGTGCGCCTTGCGCCTTTGACTACCTTGGTTTCATCATAAAAGTGTCCAATAATTTTAATCTACATTTCTGCAATAATCTATAACTTCTAGGACCTATTCCAAGGCCCTCCTTTGCTCGTAGCTACCTTGTATAGGAATTCACCACCAGCAGAGAGGGTTGATATTAGGTTGACAGACGAGAGTTGATGTTAGGTTGACTAACTGTCTTTAAAACTGATAGTTCATTTGTGGAGTTATGTCATGCGCTACCTAGTTGACCCTCATTCGATGAGAGAGATTGGATGTTCAGAAAGAACATAAATAGGTAATAAGAAGTACTGAGGTATTTCAGTCTATTTGTTTGGGCATGACTTTGAATAATTGGGTCTATGGCCTTACCCAGTTAATTTGCATCATACGAAACAAATACTAGAACAGCTATATCGAGATGATGCACTTTATAACATGCCCTATATCAACTCCAGTATTGGATTCAACATTACTCCTTTGTAGTCGATCAACTTTTGTTTTGTATGATTATCGCTTCAAATAAAAATGGGTAGCAAGATTTAAAAACTATAAAAAAAAAATAGTTACAGCAAACTTACATGAAGATGGCGAAGGTGAAATTGGTGACATTCTGTCAGGAGGCTTAGCATTGGATGCATCCTCACTAGGAGGACGTGCATGAGCAAAAGATACGTGTGGCAGAGTTCTAAGTGGTAAGCGTGGTGCAGGTGCAGGCGGATCTTCATTTGGTAGTGGAGCAGGCGGATCTTCATTTGGCAGTGGAGCAGGTGGATCTTCATTTGGCAGCGAAGAAGGCGGATTTTCAACAGGAAATGGGGCAGAAATCTCTTCAGCGGGTGATGGAGCAGGCAGGTTTTTATCTGAAAGTGGGGAAGGAGAATGTTGTCGAGCATCCACAGGTGCAGTAGCTGGAACTATGTGAGGTAGGCTTTGGGGATTGCTTGGTGTCATTGCGTGGCACCCAGAGGGGGGTGGAGATTTGTATGTAAGTTGAGGTGCAGGTACAGGAGCAAAACGCATATCAGAGCCATGATGATGATGGTGGTGATGGTGATGGTGGTGGTGGTGGTGGTGGTTATGATGGTCATCATGAGGTTGAGGAGCTGGACTAGGTGGCAGTGATATACTATTTCCTCCACTATTTAGAGAATGTTGAAGAAAAGAAGAGAGACGGATCTGCTTTACTCTACCAAATACTGTGTGATTTAGGCCAAGGTTTCCATCAGAAGAACTTCTAATTGTTTGAGCCAGCTGTCTTAGTCTTGGAGCTGATGGAGGATTATTCCCAACTGCAAGCACAACAGAAGTCTGAACGGTTGTGGGAGGAGCAACTGTTGAACCCTTTAAATTGGTCAAGCTCACATATAGGTTCTGCATTGCACAATAAACAGCAATTAGTTTGTCTAATAGCATAATGGCAGACTTTCCAGCAAGTATCAGGAAAAAATTATTTGTCCGATGGTTAAAATGAGGATTTTGATGGTTAAAATCAGGATTTTAACAAAAACAACATTATGCAGCATCTATCATCGAATATAGCACTGTTCTTCATTCCTTAAAATTATATGGGGAGAACATGCAGTAGCACTTGTTGTTCCTCTTCGATGCTTTCAAGCAAAGAAATCTTTCAAAAAAGTGTAAAGATTTACAGTACAAACCATGTGTACGTGCACTAAGAGAAAACAGTTTGCAGTAGACTATGCCACTGTTTGTGTCCTAGATTTTAAAAAAAAAAAAACTTGAAATAAACATTTCTCAACTTAGGACTAGTAACCATTATCAGAACATTAAAGATACACCATGATAACAAACAACTAAGATGACAACAAATTGCTTTAAAGTAAACAAGCACAATAAAAGAATAAATTGGTCAAACCTCATAAGAATTGAGAAGCAAGCCAGACTTCATCTGGTCCTTCAGTTGGCTCAACTTATCTTGTACTTGATAGATAGGAAAATTTAATGTGAAATTGAAGAGAACATGCACTTTCTGCAAAAGAAAGGCACTTTGTGGCGGAATAATTGTAATTCCTCCTGGAAACTTTAGCACCTGAAAGAAGTAAGAGCTCCCAAACAAGGATGTGGTCAAGTGGAAAATTGGTTGTTGTACTACAAAGGACACAAAATTGGCCCTGATAATGCTTAGCTCCATTGAAGATATAGTTGATGATTTTGGACTAGGCCAGATACCAAACACCACATTCGTCCAGTTTGATCTCCCTAAAGGTTCCAGGGATATAACAGACACCTATTGCATTAGAGGCAGTAGGTTAGAACATGTGTAAGACAAAAGAAATAAGTAATTGTATGAGAGAAGTACCGAGGAAGTCAGAACACCAATTTCTTCAAAGATGTCATATCGAAGCTTTTCAATATTCTCAGTCAGCAGAGAGACTGGTTTCTGTACTCTGAAACTTGCCACTACAACAGCTGCACAAATATTAAAGTGTCATATTAATAAAGCAGTAGTATCTGAGAACATAATAGGAGAATCTAAAAGAATTCTGGCACTCCATGCCTATAGTATATCCTCTCAACTCTTTGGCAACACATATTGCATTCTAGCGGAATATATGGTCCTTGGATTCCATGAGCTTACGCTGCTTGATTTAAGAAAAAAACGAATATATATATATATATATATATATATATATATATACCAACAAGTTAAGCGTTCTAGGTCTCAATGCAAGTATCATATTTTTTTTCTTTTTGCTTGAAGTTGCCTTAGCAAGGAATGTTCATGAAACTTTAGTGGTGGTCAAAGTGGAGAGTGTTTTGTGATTGTAAGATACACGTGAAATTAAATATAAGATAGCATAAGACCAGATGTACCTTATTCATCAAAATGTTTGGAATTTGAGAAACAGCATGTCCAAAAACATGAGCATAGCTGGTAGCTGAAATGAGAAATATGGACGTGTGTTGAGACCTACCTAGGAAGCACGGACACTAAAAAATCTGAGCAGACATTACAAAAATCTGAGCGGACATGACACATATTGGACACGTTTGAACACAACCCGGAAAATCCAAAATACAATAGGATGCACCAAAATAGGTGTCATGTCCATCTCACCGTGTCCTCCCCGTGTCATGTTGTATCATTTACAATAGGATGCACCAAAATGGGTGTCGTGTCCGTGTCACCGTGTCCTTCCTGTGTCGTGTAGTATCGTTTAGGTGCAACATAAGCAAGACTAAAAGATAAAGTAAGAAAGGGTTTGATTAAATAAGTCCCCCAGATTTTGTTATTTGATTACAAGTCTCTCAACTTAACTCACTAAAAATTAAGTTATGAGCCCCCCTCCGTCTCTATGAAACAAAATTTACCCAATCCAAGGTTCAGTAGGGTAAAAAATCCATTTTGTCCTCTCCATCGTTTCTCTCTTCCTCAACTTTCCTCCAACCGGACACACCAAAATACACTAAACGCACCAAAATAGGTGTTGTGTCCGTGTCGCTACGTGCAACATAGGCCATGACAATAAAAGATAAAATAAGGTTCTTTTGCATATAAGCCCCTTAAATCTATAATATTTACAAATAAGTCCTCCATATCTTATTATTTGCTTAAAAATCTCTCAAATCACTAACAATTAAGTTACGAGTCCCCCTTCGTCACTATCAGTCAAATTTAACTCAACCACGTGGTTAGTAGGGTAAAGAGTTCATTTTCTTCCTCCCCGTCTTCTTTTCCTTCTTTCTCAAAGTCTCAAACTTCCGCATCCACCTTCACACTTATGTTTCTATTTTTTTTCTCCTACTCATCTACATCCTCCACTACTCTAAAAATACATCCCACCAAGTTCTCCTTCATCCTCGATTCCTCATCACACACTCACCGTTTTCACTCATCCTCCTCCCCCATTCTAAAATTCACCATCATTAAGTCCTCCTTCCCAATACCCCCACTAAACCATTTTCTTTCCTTCCACTCGCCCTCTCCTCTCCCAGACTAAATCCTTCATTGCAATCTCTTTCCTTCCAAGAAACTTACCCACAATGAATAATATGAAATGATGGACCACTTGAGAAAATCGAATTTTGAAGAGAAGAAAGAATGATGTAGTACATGTCTAACCCAAACGATCTTGATTTGTGCCGAGGATTTCAAAATGAGAGCAAAATCCATCATAAAAAAGAAAAGGGGGAAAGAAGACGAGGGATGGAAAAAAGAGCAAAACTAAAAAAATAATTAAGTTTCATTTAAGTTAACAAATATTTCTATTTCTATCAATTAAATTACCTCGAGGGACTCAACTATTTTTTGGTAATTTAGGGGGACTATTAAACAAGTAACAAGATTTGAGGACTTGTGTAAAATAAGCTACATTTATGGGATTTATATGCAAAAAAAAAAAATTATTTGCGGGAAGTTAGATTGGTATTTGTAGATGCACAAGTTAGTAGTGACACGATATCACTGAAAGTTGTTGTTAGAACTAGAGGTAGGTCTAAATGGATTTGGATTGTGGTTGTAAAGAAAGATGTAACATTTGACAATATGGTGCCAAATGAGGCTAAAATGAGAGAAAAAACGTCTTAAGTAGCTAGAATATATGCAACGAACATTGTTCTAAAATACGTTAAAACTTAAAATGTGACGCCTAGGCGGCACTAGGTGCTATGCGGCTACTCACATACAAACTTTTCAGTATATTGTGCGTTTTAGGCGGTAGACGACATTATGTAGGAAAAAGCGTCATTAAGCGGAGAAAAACAACATTATGCGGCAAAAAAATGCCGACTAAATGTTTGTCTAGTTTTTTTTGGTCAATTTTTTCAAAAAAAATTCTTGACATATTCATTTTATTTTCTTGGTGAGTTTTTGTCCTAGCCAAAAAAATTATATTGACTTTGTATTGACCTTTTATTTTCATATTATATTATTTTTAGTGAATTATAAATTATAATTCTATTTGTTCAATATTTGTTATTATAGTCTTTGGTCCATTTGAGTGTTTGCTAAAGTTCTTTATAATGTAATCATTGCTTTATATATACATATAAATATATAATTTTGTATTACTTTCAATTAACTAGAAAATTCTAAGCTTTTATTAATTGCAACATTTTTTCTAAATAAATCCATCTAGGCGGCCACCTAGCCGCCTAGGCGCTAGGCGTCGCATTGCCACATAACGGCCGCCTAGCGCTTTCTACAACATTGACAACAAAGACTAATTGACGCACTACTTAAGGTGATAGGATACTACTTAAAATGAGTAGTGGTAGGATATTAGTTAATGAGCTACTAGAACTAGGGTAAGCATGAGCGAACTTGGATTGAGGGTGTAAAGAAGGATACAACGTTTGCTAATGTAACAGAGAAATAGTATATAATGTTGCTGAATGGAAAAAGGAAATGATTCAAATAGATCCCAAAATGTTTGGGATGAACACTTTGTTATTATTGTCATTGTTGTAGTTGCCTTGGCAAGGACTTTGACACAGATCTAACATCAGGTTTGTCATAGGTAGTAAAAACAAACTGTTATCTAAGTTGTCTTCCATTTTGTTTATAAATAGAATATCTAGCCAACTAGAACCTTGTTATATGACACATTATGGATTATAGGTAGTAATCATATGAACTTTACAACATTGCATAGAAAATTAATTATTTCTAGGTCACTGCTTTGCACCGGGTAACATATTTGTAGAGATTTAAAAACTATGAATGTTAAGTAAAAAAGGGGTGGGATATGAGGAAGTGAGTTGGGAAAGAGAATAGGACTTCTCTTATTATTATTATTATTATTATTATTATTATTATATATATATATATATATATATATATATATATATATATATATAAAAAGGTAGTCAAAGGTCAAAGGCGCACTCGAGGCGCAAAGGGTCCATATTGTCTGAGGCGCAATGCGCACTTAAGACGCGCGCCCGAGCGTAGTGAGACGCAAAATAAAAAATAATAATAATATACATAAATAAATAACTAAATTTGTAATGTAAGAAATAAAACTAAATAAGATATTAAAACCAACAAAAATATGTTAACACATAACAAAGTGAACTAGCAGAACAACAATAGCACTCAACAGAACTAACAAATATTTGTATTCTCCCTTATCACGATATTAGTAAATTTTAGTTTTTCAAGTTCATCTGTAGCAAACTTAGGTAACCGGGAAAAAAAGTTACCTTCCTCCCACTTGTATGAGATAAGGGCTATCTCCCCGCCTCAAAGTTTTTTGTAAAAAAATACATAAGGTGCGTCTTTTCTTGGGTGCGTCTTGCGGAAAGGCGCACCTAAGGAGCGCCTTGGGTGCGCCCGAAGAATGGAGCCTTGCCTAGTGAGGTGTGAGGAGCAGATGTTGCGCCTTGCTGCGAGGCGCGCCTTAGACGTGCCCGAGGCACGCCTTTGACTACCATGATATATATATATATATATATATATATATATATATATATATATATATGAAAAATGATTATTTTATTGATTATTCAAACAGATTACATCTTTCCTCTCTGATTATGTCATACTAACTATATCATAATGAGATGTGCTCAAGCCTTCATAAATGCGTCGATTTCTTTCTCGTCAGATGTGCCAAACAGCCACCGCCAACCTAATGCGAGCACTTTTATACCATAGAGCACCTCTTCTTTGCTGAGCAGTGATGATACTCATCTGAGCTCTGATCTCTCTAGAAGCTATAGCTGGAAAATCCGGTTTATGTCTTTATATTTCCCAAATGTCCCATGTAAAAAAACATATAAAATATAGGTGATCAAATGATTTCCCATTTTGGTGACAGAACATGCACCCTTCCCCTTGTATATGTATCCCAAATCTGTCAAGTCTATCCAAGGTTAATAGTGTCCCTTTTAATGCTTTGTACATATGAAAATACATTTTTTATGCAACTCCCTTAATCCATATAAAATCTGAATCTGAAATTGAGTAATGTCGCGGCCGAACTTGCTCATATGCCACCAGGAATTTGATTTTTTCTAAACTGGTGCTCTCCCATATCCAGGCATCCGCCCCCCTTGTGGGGTCTATACCGACAGACAATTTCAATATCCGTCTCTAATAGCCTCCTGACCAGGTGATCGTTCAATGATCAATCTCCATCTGCCGTTTTGAATGATGCAACTGACTTGTTCCTGGCGCCCCAAAACTACATGTGTTGGCCAACCAAATTTGCAGACTAAACTTTCATGATTGAGCCATGGATCAAACCATAAGTGAGTTTGGAGGCAGCTGCTAATAACACGGTTAAGCACCATCTTCAATTTTGATTTGTACTTCAGGATAACTTTGTAGATCATTGGGAAATTATTATTGGCTAATTGAACCCAAAAGTTGCTTCGCATCCAATTTGCCGACAGCGAACGACCTTCCAGAAAATTTCACGCCAATCTTAGGCTAGATACGTTGCATAGAACTGACAAGGAACGCAACCCAACTCCCCCTCCGCCTTTAGAACTTGTTAAGTATCAGTAATAATGGACTTTAGTTCCAAATCGGGTAGAGTAATAGAGAGAGGGATTAGCCTCTCCTATATATATGTAGTTCTCTCTTCAATAATCACTTTTCTCTATTATTATATTCTACATGGTATCAGAACCAACACTTTGAAATTCTCTTCCTTTCTCTCTCTCTCGAAACCCTAGATCTTCCTCCCCCAACCCCGTTGCCGCCCTCCTGCCTCTCCCCCCCCGGCCCCTCCAGTGCCCATCCCCCCCCCCCCCCCGGCCTGCCCCCTAGCCCATGTCCCATGTCCATAAACCCTAACCCTAACCCTAACCCAACCACCATCTATCCCAAACCCTAGCCGTCTTTCCTCTGTTAAAAAAAAAAGGAGTTGAGATTCTCATAGGGTAAACAATAGTTTGCCGGAAGCTCTGACTTTCAATATCTGAAAGAAAAAAAAAATGAGATCCTCAGAGGGTAAACAATGGTTTGTTTGCCAGAAGCTCTGACTCTCATCGGCATCAGGAATCTAACAAAGAGCAGACAAGTGAATTGTTTTGCGTGAATCTTTGTTTCTTTCCTTACTTGATCTTCACATCGGAATCTAACAGAGGTTAACCTGGGTTGCCTCTATGTCCTGCTTGTGTGATCCACATTCCATCTCTACTTCCTATGCGCATGCCGGTTCTGACCACGTTTCTATCGCATTAGCAGGGTTAATGTGATTATCAAGTTGGAAAGATCAAACCGACAGTCGAATCAAGCATTCTAGAAAATGACTAGCACTGAGGCGAATACCAGTGCTACAGATACTAGTGTCGGAACTGCAATGGCAGGACTAACGGGCGCTAGCATGACGATATCATCGATTCAACTTGTCGATCGATGATTGGACGGACCAGAAGGCTACTCGACATTGCGGAAGAATGTCGAGAAGACGCTTCGAGGAATGCGGTTGTCTAAACATCTGACTGACAACCCCCAACAGAGACTGATCCCATATTTGAGCAATGGGAGACGGATGACAGTCGATTGTTTACACAGTTGATGAATTCAATAGAACCATCGGTGGAAGACATGGTTCATAATACGAATTCGGTGAAAGAGTTATGGGAGGTCCTAGCGGCGTCGTTTGATGGAAAACGTGATTTGTCCCGTATCTACGACTCGGTCGTTGGCATCTACCGAGCTAATCAGGGGAACAAATCTCATAAGAACCACTTCCGGACTTTTAAGGCTATGACTGATGAAATTGACCGCGTCCTACCTCTAACTACGGATATCAATGAAGCTAGGGCTCAACGTGAGCAGCTTCATGTCATGGCATATCTTGCCTCTCTCCGTCCTAATACGGATTCTGCTCGCTCTCAAATCATTGCTGGATCCAAGGTAGTCAAAGGCGCACTCGAGGCGCAAAGGGTCCAAATCGCCCGAGGCGCACTTAAGGCGCGCCCCCGAGCGACACGAGGCGCAAAAATTATATATATATATATATATATATATATACACATCGGATTTCTACATTGATAAATGTGCTTCAAATTTTTCCATGTATAGGTTGCAATCACTTTGAATTGAGTGAGTGGGAGAAAACAGTAAAAAAAATGTACATCAGTTCAAAAAATAGTACATCAGTTAAAAAAACAGTCTAAACATGTTATTTTTTTCACAAGATTTTCAAAGTGCGCCTTAGCTATTCCAAGGCGCTCGGAAAAGGCGCACCTAGGCGCGCCTTAGGTGCGCCTTAAGAATTGTGCCCCGCTTGGAGTGCCCTGAGGCGCTACCTCTGCGCCTAGGAGCAAGGCTCGCCTTAGGCGCGCCTTTGACTACACTGGCTGGATCTGATGTTCTATCTCTGATGGAAGCACACTTCCGTGTTCTTCGGACAGCAAAGGTCGTTGAGACCACTCCGGATGATACTTCTGTTGATCGATCTGCACTTGGTGTTGCTCGTGCTGGATTTCGTGGTAGTCGTGGTGGACGACGTGGTGGCTGGAATGCTGGTCGTGATGCGGAACGAGGCAATAGTGGTCGTAATGGAGGAAGACCACGTGCAAGCTTCCACTGTGGTCAGCAGGGTCATTTCCAGTAGCAGTGTCCTAAAGCTCCTGCTGCCAATATTACTTCAGACGCCCCCGATGATGGCGTTCGATCTGTCCAGATGACTGCAAAGTCATATACAGATTTTCTTGAGTTCCAAGCTCAACAACGTGGTGAGGCATCCACATCTGGATCTACAGCCGGGCACTTCGCGGCATGTGTGGTGAGATCGAAACAGTGGGTGATTGACTCTGGTGTGTCTGCTCACATGACTGACGACGCAGGTATGATACATAATTATATATCGGTTGATCGTGTTTTCGATATTACTGTTGCCAATGGTGGTTCACTAAGAGCCCGTGGACGAGGAAGTGCCCGTCTTTCTTCCGAATTGTCACTCCATTCCGTATTGCATACACCTACAAACCCATTCAGTCTGCTTTTAATTAGTCAAATTACTCGCGACTTACATTGCCCGGTAACATTTTTCTCTGATGGTTGTGTTTTTCAAGACCTGAAGACTGGGAAGACTATCAGTAAGTGGCATGTGGCTGGAGGCTTGTATCTGTTTGACGTATCCTCTTCGGTTACTTGTGCCTGCGTAAAACTCAATTCTTTTGACTTACATTGTCAGTTAGGCCATCCATCAATCCAAACTCTTCAGCAAATGTACCCGTCTTTAGATGTTCGATTTAATTTTTATTGCGAGTCGTGTCGTTTAGCTAAACATCAGCGAGTTCCCTATAAGGTGAGTCATAATAAAATTGCATCCGCTCCTTTCGAGTTAGTGCATTCAGATGTATGGAGACCTTGTCCAGTTGATTCAGTGATGGATTTCAAATACTTTGTTAAGTTTGTTGATGATTACTCACGTGTCACTTTTGTCTATCTGATGAAAAATCGCTTCAAATTATTTGAAATTTGGTACATTTTTATACAGAAATTAGAACACAATTTGGTTTTCCGATTAAATGTCTTCGAAGTGACAATGGTCGTGAGTATATGTCTCGTGATTTCAACTCGCATCTGTCTCGACATGGCATCATCCACCAAACTTTTTGTCCTTACATACCATAACATAATGGTGTGGCCGAACGAAAGAATCGTCATCTCTTGGAAACAACACGTGCTCTTATGTTTCAAGCACGTACTCCCAAAAAATTTGGTCGAATGCGGTACTTACAGCTTGTTATCTTATTAATAGCATGCCATCATCCATATTCAATGGTGCTACTCCATTTTTTCGGTTATATCCCGATCGAGAGCAATTTCCTCTTCCTCTTAAAATTTTTGGTTGCTTGTGTTATGTTCGGGATACCCGACCGACTCTTTCTAAATTAGATCCTAAGGCAATCCAATGTGTTTTCCTTCAGTATCCTAAGGATCAGAAAGGGTATCGATACTTTTCCCGTCTTGAAGAGATTTTTTTCTCTCAGAATGTTGCCTTCGTTGAAACCGAGTTTCCTCCACTTTCACAAACTGTGAATCTAGTTCCCCAGGTTTACCCAGAAGATAATTTTTTGTTGTTTCTTGTTCAAACACAACAAGCTCCCGTACGGGTGCCCTCCCCTACCGAGCCAGTATCCCGATCAGACGGTCCGCAGACACCAGTTCAGTCAGCTCCGACATCGCCCGATCGCACATCACTGATAGTGTCTACAATCACAGGGTCATCATCCTCCTCTAGCTCCTCTGATTCACCTTCGTCTGTTCCACCAGCTCGACCTCGTCGTGCCTGTCGTGATCATCCCTTGTATGTTCACAACTACAAAGGACTAGTAAGCCACACTCAATCCTCGATAGCTACTATTGATGGAATTCAGATTCCTAATACTGCTGAAGAGGGTCTCAAACATCTTGGTTGGCATACTTCTATGGAAAAAAAATAAAAGCGCTCCGGAAAAACCATACTTGGGATTTGGTCGATTTGTCGACTGGTAAATAGGCAGTCAGTTGTAAATGGGTGTTCACGATCAAAGTGAAACCGGATGACACTCGTGATCGACTAAAAGCTCGTCTTATGGCTAAAGGATATTCTCAGACCTATTGTGAAAATAATTTTGAGACATTCTTCCCAGTTGCCAGAATGACCTCTGTACGCGTACTCTTGGCCTTAGTTGTTCGCTATGACTGGCCATTACTTCAGTTGGATGTCAAGAATGCAATTTTATACGGGGATCTTAACGAAGAAGTATATGTGGTGCAACCTCCCGGGTTCGTTGCAAGGGAGAGTAAAGTGTGCCACTTGAGGAAGGTGTGGCAGGCCCTCTACAGTGTCAAACAATCATCTCGTGCGTGGTTTGGTCGATTTACACATGTTGTTACTCAGTTTGGCATGTGTCAATCAAAGAAGGATCATTCGGTATTCTACCGACACGGTATTCTACCGACAGACATCAGCTGGAAGGATACTACTTGGTGTCTATGTTGACGATATTGTAATCACAGGAGACGACAGTCAAGGCATTGCAGGACTGAAGAAGTTTCTGAGAGAGTATTTTCAGACCAAGGATATGGGAGCGCTGAGCTACTTCTTGGGTGTTGAAGTCATAAGGAAAAAAAAGCACATTGTCATGTCCCAGAGAAAGTATGTACTAGACATACTGAATGATGCAAGAATGATGCAAGCCAAGGGAGCAACGTCGCCAATGGACCCAGGAGAAAAGTTACTCCCTGACGAGAGGGAACTTATGACTAATCCAGATCATATCGTCGAGTAGTTGAAAAACTCAACTACTTGGCAGTTATGACTCGTCCAGATATTTTCTTTGTCGTCAGTGCCGTGAGTAGATTTATGTCTTCTTCACGAGTTCCACATTGGCAAGCAGTTCTCAAAATTCTACGCTATCTAGTTCAGAATCCTGAAAAAGGAATTCGCATGGAGAATCAGGGACATACAAATGTTGAGTGCTTTACTGATGCTGATTGGGGTGCAAGTCTGGCAGATAGACGATCTACATCTAGTTACTCGATATTTATTAGTGGAAACTTGGTATCGTGGAAAAGCAAGAAGCAGAGTGTGATCGCACGATCAAGTTCTGAAGCAGAATATCGAGATATTGCTCATGGTACAACAAAGGTGCTATATCTAAAGCATCTGCTACAAGAATTTGGAGAAACAAGATCTAAAGCAGTAGATATTTTGTGTGATAACCAGTCTGCTATTCATATTGCTACCAATCATGTGTTTCATGAAAGGATGAAGCACATAGAAATCGACATCCACTTCATCCGCGATGAGTATAAAAAGGGGATAATAAAGTTTCATCATGTGAGCACCGGTGATCAGATAGTTGATATCTTCACAAAGTCTCTTTTGAGTCATCGGGTTCAATTTTTGTGTAACAAGCTGGACATGATTGACATATATGCTCAAGCTTGAGGGAGGGTGTTAAGTATTAGTAATAATGGACTTTAGTCCCACATCGGGTACATTAATAGAGAGGGGTTAGCCTCTTATATATATATGTAGTTCTCTCTTCAATAATCACTATTCTCTATGATTCTATTCTACAGAACAATATATATATATATATATATATATATATATATATATATATAAGGAATGATTCACATCCCTGATATTTTGCATCCCTATGTTATCAACCGTTGAATCTTGCTTAAGTCATCTAATCTTAATCATTGATTTGAATAGTTCAAATCAACGATTCAGATTAGATGACTTAAACAAGATCCAATGGTTGTAAACATGGGATGATTGGGGATGCAAAATATCAGGGATGTAGATCCTTCCTTATATATATATATATATATATATATATATATATATATATATATATATATATATATATATATATATACTTCCTTCTACAATACAAACTGTGTATCGATACATCCCATACAATTGTATTGTAAAATTGTGAAAGTACAAGAAAATCCTTCTAATCTGGACCATTGGATGAACAATCAATGGTTCAGATTTTGCTCGTATCGATACACAGTTTGTATTTAAAAAAATTCCTATATTATATATATTATATATATATATATATATATATATATATATATATATATATAGCAGGACCAGCAGAAATGAAAGTCCAATCTGAAATCAATAGACCTCCAGATCTACTCAGCCCTAGAACTTAAATCATATGGGAACTATTCTCCCAAAATCCACAAAAAAAACTACATACATACACTCCTTCATCTTTGCCATTTTGAATCCCCAAATCAATATCCACTGCAATACCTTTAAAACTTGAACCTAATTTCGGTATGAGCAGAAAAATAAACATCCCAGTGCCATGATGCCCCTTTTATTTTTGGGGTTTTTTGGGGACCTTCCCTCCATTACATCGAGAAGCTGTTTATGCAGCTCAAACAAGCGTCCTCGGTGATGCAAGCACCGTCAATATTCAATTTATAGCAAACGAGCACACGATCCGCACGTACATGTCCTCGACTCATCAAATATTCAATCAATGGTGCAAGCATCGCTTAATTTACAGATCTATTTTCACCCATCACACCTTCATATTCCCCAGAACACGCAAATGACACAAATCAAGAAGATTTCAAGTATATAGTCTCCATCCAAGTCAAGAGACGCACACTTTGCACTGATTCCATCAGCATTTGTCTCATCAAAAATCAACAAAAGCAAACATACATGAATCAACTAAGCTGTACTAACAAACGAAATCATGAAAATGAACCAAAGATCTGCTCGATTCGAACACAATGCTCACCTCCTCCGTACTGCGGATCGGACCCGCCGCGCCCTCCGCCGCGGCCTAGGAAAGGGGGGAGCCAGAAGACGGCGGAGAGAAGCACCGCCACCCCGACCGCCACCGCCGCCACGCACCTCAGGCTGAGGATCTGCCGGATCGACCGGCAGCGCCCGCATCGGCCTCCGCCATAAGAAGAAGATGTCGTGGTCGGTAGAGAGGAGTCCTGGTAGTAGTCCTCCTCCCCATTCTTCCCCATTCCAGATCCCTTCATCGGCCTCCTCCTTCCGCCATTGCTCCAGAATTAGGGTTAGGGTTAGGGTTAGGGTTAGGGTTTCAGGTAAGAGAGAGAGAGAGAGAGAGAAAGAGAGAGAGGGAGAGAGGGAGAGGAAGGTGAGTGCTGGGTGAAGAAGTAGTGAATAAAATATTGTTATTATTATTCGGTTCGCTCTCTTTATTTTTAAATTTTAAAAATTACTACTACTGAAGGGCGCACGATAGATTGGTAGCGGCGCAGGATAGCGGATGGGTATTGGGAGAGATCTCGTGACGTTTTGGTGGGGAGGTCGTTCAACTCTCTTTCTCGTGGCCGAAAAGGATAGGGTGACGGTGGGGTTGTTTACGAACGTGCCACTTCAACGGATATTTTAGTCGGTGGGTGGGTTACCAGTGTTTATAGGTGTTAATTACACGTCAAGGCATAAATTGGGCCGGACGGTCCTGCAATTCGGTCCTGAGCCGGTCCAGTCAAATTCGGTCTGAATTGGATCGGACAGTCTTCGTCAACGGATCGATCCAGTCCGGTCCACAAGCAACTTGAATTTGGGTTGGATCTAAAAATTGGGCTCGACAGTCCGGTCTGACCCATAGCAAAATCCGAATCGAACCGGTCTAATCCGAAAAAATCCGCCTGATTCGACTCAGACCGGCACAGTCGATGACTCGGTCTAGGGCTGGGTGAACCCGATCCCCAATTCCCTCTTGCGAGTCTCACTCACTGCATATATAAATATAAATATAGGGATAAATTACCAGAATACCCTCCTATATTACTGCTAATTAAAACGTTGGAGGGTATTTTGATAATTTACCCCTTCAATAACTATATTTCTCTTTGGATGGTATTTTTACCAAATAACTGTCACGCCCCGATCCCGAAAGGGTCTTTCGTCCTCGCCGGATCCTTTACGGAACCGATTCGTCCTCGCTAGGGGCGTGATGCCGTGCGAGCCTGGGATTTCGCTCGCACAAGGCAAGAACTTGCAGTTTTAGGAACCCATTTTGAAAGACAATATATAAAACACATTCACAGAGATTTGAACACAAATGCGGAAGAAACATGCTTTTTCATTTGAATATTCAGAGTAATTTACATAGAGTTTACATTGATGCGCCTTCTCGGCTATTGAATTACATTACAAAAGATAACTCAAAATGCAGGGCGCGCTCCGTCAGATAGTCCGCGTCGTTTGCACATTACGCCCTTGTATATAGATTGAAGTCTCTGCCTCCAAAATGAACTGACTCAGCTATACTTCAAAATAGAGGTGCTCCTAACGCCTCCTCGCTAACGCACTAGCGTTGCACCGTCTGATTGCCTGAAATAGTTGCCCACAACGTGGGTCAGTACTCAACGTGTACTGGTGAGCGAGATGAATCCCACTCGACTAAATCGACACTAGCTTGTTAGGGGCGAGCATGCATTAAGATAGCTTCTATAAGGAAGCAAGTGAAATCAATTCATATCAGTTGCATATTTTGATAGGAATGAATATATAGCATTGAATCCAACCAGTACACCGATTGCTTACTCAATCGATGCACGCCTTCCCTGAAACGAAAACACAAGTATACTTACCATCTGCACAAGACAATAAGTTAGCATGCGTTCTATTCTATGCGGTCATTGGTGTGATCGACACCTTAGGGACATATTTCAAGCTTAGCGGCGCGCCCTATCAGCCAGGGTAGCAAGCCCTGCTAGAGGTCCCGCTAGGCATCGTGACGAGCACGAATCAAATATTTTCCTCCGGATCGATACGGTTCCAGTGCCCCGGAAAGCCGTTTCGAGGAAATGCCAAACCCTGTGCACAAGTTGTCCCAGACCATGCAAATGCATGAAATAATTCATATTACATACAATGCATCGAATTAAACAGAAGAAGTTAAGCAGCAACATATATATATCTCATGCAACAGTTCATATTTCTCAAGCGGTGTTCCGATTCAGTTATCCCATAAGTTCAAAACTCTATCCGAGGCACCAGGCCGCCACCAACAACCAACTCTTCCTTATAAACAAGCTCAAATTACAAGGTGTGCAAGCATATGATAATATTAGTCTACAAATCCCATATTTCTTTCTTAGTGGCTGGCATGCCTGTGGCTAAGGATTTTCTAGGCGTCCAACCGGGCATCATCGAGTGAACGATTGAAACTAGAGATATTGGCATGAAGAAGTAGGAAAGAAGCGACCAAACCACTCACTGGTTAAGAAAAAATGTAGCTGAAACACGAATCCCGCCTAGCGACGATCAAACGTTAGTTACGCGGACCTGAAACAGCACGAGCACCGAGTTAGAAATCTTGCCTATCCTTCCTTGCCGAACTTCCCAGAACCTCAAGTTCCAAACGATAAAACCAGCAGCGAAAACCAAGCAAATCGAAAGCAACAACAAATCCAAAACCTCAAAACGACAATCAAGAAAACCAAGCAACCAAAACACGAAAACTATTGGACTCGTTTCAATAGAGGCCTTTCCATGAGTTGGAAAGGATCATCGCATTTTGTCCGTGGCAAGAAGATGCCGAGATCTAAGTTATGACTCAGACGGACTAGCCACAAGCCCAATTACATAGTGCTCGTCCCGGTCGGATCGGGATTTGAGGCACTACATAATATACCACTAAGAAAAAGTTTCGACCCGAAACTTAAGAACAAGGCCTACCTCCGACTCAATGAACAACGAAGGATACTTCTCCTTCATCTTCGATTCGACTTCCCAGTTTGATTCCCCAACTGTATGGTTCCGCCATAGCACGCGAACCAAGGACATCGTACGGTTACGAAGTACATTTTCCTTACGATCCAGGATCTGCGCCGGCTCCTCAGAGTATGACAAATCCGTGCGCAATTCTAGCTGTTCGAAGCTAACTACATGACTCGAGTCATGCACATACTTCCGCAGTTGAGAAACGTGGAATACGTCGTGCACTCCAGCCAAGGCGGAAGGTAGTACAATCCGGTATGCCACAGCTGCCACCCGTTCTAGTATTTCAAAGGGGCCGATAAACCTAGGACTCAGTTTGCCCTTCACGCCGAAACGTATCACTCCACGCATCGGTGTCACTTTCAAGAAGACATGATCCCCGACCATGAACTCCAAGGACCTACGATGAGTATCGGCATAGCTTTTTTGTCGGCTCTGCGCAGTGCGGAGTCTTTTCCGAATCAAGCAAACTTTCTCGACTGCCTGCTCCACCAGCTCTGGCCTGAGTACCTGCCGCTCGCCGACTTCGTCCCAACAGATTGGAGATCGACACTTGCGCCCATAGAGTGCTTCGTACGGTGCCATCTGGATGCTCGATTGGTAGCTGTTGTTGTACGCAAACTCCGCCAACGGAAGGTGCGTGTCGCACACAGCCGTAACATATCTTCAAGTATCTGATTTGTCCTCTCTGTTTGGCCATCAGTCTGGGGGTGGTATGCGGTACTGAACTGTAGCTTGGTTCCCAAAGCAAACTGTAGGCTAGTCCAGAAATGAGATAAGAAACGTCCGTCACGGTCAGAGACGATAGAAGCAGGCACTCCGTGTAATCGAACAATCTCGTCTATGTAGATCTGTGCTAACCGATCGACGCTCCACGCAACTTTTATGGGAAGAAAGTGGGCTGATTTGGTCAAACGATCAACTATGACCCAAATCGCATCATGCCTCCGTGGCATCTTCAGAAATCCCACAATGAAATCCATAGTGATGTTGTCCCATTTCCACTCAGGAATAGCGAGGTTCTGCATCTCCCCACCGGGCCTCTGATGTTCAGCTTTCACCTGTTGGCAGGCCATGCACTATGACACAAAGGTCGCCACATCCCGCTTCATACCTTGCCACCAGAAGGTACCGCGTAAGTCCTTGTACATCTTAGTGCTCCCCGGATGCAAATAATACTTCGCGTAGTGCGCTTCCGCCATAATTTCCCTTTGGAGTTCAGGGTCGCTCGGGACGCATAGTCTTTCTTTCATTTGTAAGGCCCCATCTTCGCCTGCCATAAAGTCAGACGTCTTCCCTGCCGAGATCAATCCGCGTACCTTCGCTAAGAACTGATCGCCCTCCTAAGCTGACTTGATTCTATCCCGTAAACTCGGTTCAAGATGGAGTGGTGCCAGCTGCACGCCTTGATGCCGAACTCGGAACTCGATGCCCATCGCCTCAAGATCTCGAAGTAAACGGTTGTCTATAGATAACGAGCCCACGTGCTTTCGACTCAGAGCATTAGCAATGACGTTTCCCTTGCCCGGAGTATACGCGATCGTTAGATCATAGTCCTTAATAAGTTCTAGCCAACGCCGCTGCCGGAGGTTCAATTCCCGTTGGGTGAAAAGATACTTGAGGCTCTTGTGATCTGTGAAAATTTTGCAAGCAACACCATAAAGATAATGCCTCCACAACTTCAATGCAAATACAATCGCCGCCAATTCCAAATCGTGTGTCGGGTAGTTTTTCTTGTGCGGCTTCAGCTGCCTGGAGGCGTACGATATTACTTTGTCCCGTTGCATGAGTACACATCCCAATTCGAGTCCTGAAGCGTCACTGTATACCTGAAACTCTTCTACCCCATCCGGGAGTGCAAGAATCGGAGCTGAAACAAGACGCCGCTTCAATTCACTAAAGTTGGCTTCGCATTCTTCACTCCAGTTGAATACAATCCCTTTCTGAGTAAGGCGAGTCAAAGGCGAGGCCAGTTTAGAGAAATCTTTCACGAATCTACGGTAGTATCCTGCTAGGCCGAGAAAGCTTCGAATTTCGCTCGCTGACGTAGGTTGTTTCCAGTCCACCACTGCCTCTATTTTCTTCGGGTCTACGGTGACGCCTTCTGCCGAGACGACATAACCAAGGAACGCCACGCTGTTCAACCAGAACTCGCACTTGCTGAGCTTAGCGAACAACTTATGTTCTCGTAATGTCTGCAACACGATCTTCAGGTGTTCCTTGTGTTCCGCCTCGTTCTTGGAATATATCAGAATGTCGTCGATGAATACGACGACAAACTTGTCTACGTACGGCCAAAACACGCGGTTCATCAGATCCATGAAAGCTGCAGGGGCGTTCGTTAAGCCGAACGACATCACGAGAAACTCATAGTGTCCATAACGGGTTCTGAACGCAGATTTTTGAATATCTTCTGGTCTGATTTTCAACTGGTGATATCCTGACCTGAGATCAACTTTAGAAAAAACTGTTGCACCTTGCAGTTGATCGAACAAGTCATCTATCCTTGGCAAAGGGTACTGATTTTGAACGGTCTTCTTATTTAATTCTCGGTAGTCAATACACAGCCGCATGGATCCGTCTTTCTTTTTCACGAACAGTACTGGAGCACCCCACGGAGAAACGCTTGGACGTATGTATCCTCGGTCCAACAGATCTTGTAACTGAACCTTAAGTTCTTTAAGCTCTGCTGGGGCCATTCGATAAGGTGCCTTCGATATCGGTCGCGCATCCGGAAATGTGTCGATGCTGAATTCGATCTCACGATCAGGAGGCATTCCAGGCAGCTCGTCCGGGAACACGTCGAGGAAATCTGCTATAACATCAGCCTGAGTTGCATTTGCACTTTCCTGCCGGGTATCTCGAACTGAAGCTAAGTACCCTTCACAACCCGAATGCAGCATACGCCTAGCCGAAATTGCTGATATCACCATTGCCGTCTTCGGTGCAGCGCTGCACGAATAGTAGAACTCTGCCTCGCCGGGTAGACGAAATACGACTCGCTTCTTCGCGCACTCGATTGTTGCATGGCAAGCACCCAACCAGTCCATCCCGAGAATAATATCGTAATCCTTAATGTCTAGTACAATGACATCTAAGGAAAGCTTCCTCCCTCCGATACAAATATAACCATCCCTACAGATCGCATGGGCGGGCATGTCGACTCCCGAAGGTGTGCTTACGCAAAGATTCATAGTTAAGGGAGTAGAAGCTAATTTATGCTCAACAGTAAAATCAGCAGATATGAAACTATGCGTAGCACCTGAATCAAATAAGACTCTAGCGGGCAATTCTCTGAAAAGTAAAGTACCTGTCACGACCGCTTCAGAAATAGATGCCTCATCCCGAGTTAATGCATAGACTCGGCCTTGAGCACCCTGACGTTGCGGGTTTACTGGCACAGCATTTGCATCACTTGCTGGAGGCCCTTTATTCTGATTATTTCCGTTATTCTGATTCGGCTTACCCTCCCAGCAGTTAAACTGTTTATGGCCCAGACGACCATATTTGAAACATCCACTAACCCGACACTCGTTTACTCGATGCCCTGCTTTGCCGCACCTGGTACAGTTCGGTGCCTGAGTCTGACCCCTATTATCCGACGTGTGCTGACGCTTATGTGCTCCAGACCCTCCCGTTTCCTGAGGTCGTTTGTTGTTATTGGTACGGGGGGTTTGCACTTCTGCCTTTGGGGGACAACGCCCAAAGATCCGCTCGCTGCCCAGGGCTGCTTCATAGTATTCCCTGTAGGTTTGACATTTCTGATTGATGACGTCCCTACGCAACTCATAATTCAAACCTTTTTGAAAGCGATAGCACCACGCCTGCTGGTTAGGCAGGAAGTGCCCCACAAATTTGGCCAGCTTAGCGAACACAGAATCATAATCGTCCACAGACAAACTTCCTTGGACCATATTGCTGAAGTCGTCTTCCTTTTGTTGACGCACGGCCCTGGGAATGTATTGTTCAATGAAGGCCGATTTGAACATTTCCCAAGTTATTTTGCAGTTGAGATTGGCATCGTAAATCCCTTGATTCGTTGCCTCCCACCAATCATGCACACGCAGTTCCAGCTGAACCGATGCACAGGCAACTCACTTGGATCCCCGGATGCCAACCAGGTTGAAGAGCCCCTCCAGCTTAGCAATCCATCCCAACACCACGTCCGGTTTCGCTCGTCCGTTGAACGTAGGTGGATGCATTTTTGTAAACTCTGCTGCTCGGCAGGTGTTTCTAGCTAAAGGCTGCGTCTCTTCCGACTCATCCTCTACCGCCACGGCCGGCGGTGGGGAAGGAGTCACAGTGGCAGTCCCGTTGCTTGGTACCAAGGATGCAATCAGTTGCATCATGGTATCCATTTGCTTCTGCTGAGAAGCAAATTGTGCCTGTTGCGTGACGGCTTGTTGTTGCTGCACCTCCATGAGATGCATAAGCCGTTCCGTCATACCGGTTGAACCCGCTCCCCCGGATTCTCCAGAACTTGTCGGATCGCTCTGGATAGGCTGAGCACTGCTTGCAGTGGCAGTATTTTTCTTAGCCATCGCTACAAAAGAGAGTAGCTTGTTAACACTCCAAAATCGATAGATTTTATATCTACGGGCTCATTGTATAGGCGACTCATCTGATGCAGCGGACGCCGAACGCAACTCAATTGAGAGGCGCATCAAACTCCTTTATATTTTTTTGAAATCCCAAGGAAGTACAGCCGTGCTCTGATACCAATATGTCACGTCCCGATCCCGAAAGGGTCTTTCGTCCTCGCCGGATCCTTTACGGAACCGATTCGTCCTCGCTAGGGGCGTGATGCCGTACGAGCCTGGGATTTCGCTCACACAAGGTAAGAACTTGCAGTTTTAGGAACCTATTTTGAAAGACAATATATAAAACACATTCACAGAGATTTGAACACAAATGCGGAAGAAACATGCTTTTTCATTTGAATATTCAGAATAATTTACATAGAGTTTACATTGATGCGCCTTCTCGGCTATTGAATTACATTACAAAAGATAACTCAAAATGCAGGGCGCGCTCCGTCAGATAGTCCGCGTCGTTTGCACATTATGCCCTTATATATAGATTGAAGTCTCTGCCTCCAAAATGAACTGACTCCAGCTATACTTCAAAATAGAGGTGCTCCTAACGCCTCCTCGCTAACGCACTAGCGTTGCACCGTCTGATTGCTTGAAATAGTTGCCCACAACGTGGGTCAGTACTCAACTTGTACTGGTGAGCAGGATGAATCCCACTCGACTAAATCGACACTAGCTTGTTAGGGGCGAGCATGCATTAAGATAGCTTCTATAAGGAAGCAAGTGAAATCAATTCATATGACGAATTAAAAAGACGATATCTCCTAGCTCCGGACTCCAAACGCGCTTCAATTTTTTTTGTTAGAACGATAATGAGGTCAGATTTCTGATTATATAAATTGTTTTTCTAAATTATGAGTATTAAATTCTATAAAATTCGTAGAGCACAGTATGTCCGAAAATAGATGTGTTTTGATGTTTTCGCGATTTCGGGAGAACCAGGAATCAGAATCATGAACCGTTTAAAGTTTCGGAAAGCTAATGTCGAGATCATCGACATATATTTTTCCCAGAATTTATTTTGAAGTATTTATATACTGTTAATTCTGTAGAACTTTTAGGTTAGAATTTAACCATCGGTGCACAATACAAAATTTGTATGTGCCATAATTCCCAAACAAATTTGAATTCGGACGAGCTGTAAATTCCAGCATGTTTTTGATGCTGAAATCTATAGGAAATCATGCATGAAAGTTGAGTTTGTGTCGGTTGACTTTTTGGTCAATAGATCGTCTCGATTTGCGTGCCATGAGTCTCGAGTTGATAAAATTTAGTTTCTTTGGACAAAATTTATGAATTAACATAAAAATCAGAATAATAAGATTAAAATAGGATTTTAGAGTAATTATTCTAGAATTAAATAAATTAAAATAAATTATCTTTTGACGTGATAAATTTGTAATACATAGGCTATTTGGACTGTGACTTGGACTCTGATTCATACCAGCAGCAGGACCCCAGGCAAGATACCTTGCCAAATTGTTTACAGTACTTTACATGCTATTTATATTTCTGTTTATTCATTGCATGTGTAGTCTCGTTCAGTTATATTCATTGCATGTGTAGTTCGTTCAGTCATTACTATATATATTAGATATGTTGACACACACTTGACACCTAGTATCATGAGAGGACAATCATTAGGCGTATGGGCTTTTAACCACTATGGTAAACCGTAGTATATAGTTCGCACTACGGGCGTATGTCGCGCTGGTCGCTACACCCGCGGTATGTCGATTTCTGATGTCCATTGACGTGTGTGTGAGTTGTGAGGTAGATCGAGTAGCCTACCCTTGCCCATACGTTGAAAAGTTGTCCTCATTTGCATTCATATAGATTATCATGTACAGCGTACTTATCTATTTTCAAACCATATGCATGTTTACTGTATTCAAATTGGCTCGTATTTTCTGTATCTTGTTACGTCCCTCTGAGGACCTGGTCTGCTGCCAGGTGTATCTTTTCTTGAGTATTTGCAGGAGCGCAGATTTGGATGGTTACATGTGATCCGAGGATGTCTTCTCTTCGAGCTGTGATGGATAGCTGGTATTCTTATATTGTGTTGTGGTGTTGTACTCATATTGTATTTGCTCTTATATTCGAGTTGGTAGTGGATTTGTTTCCTGTAAACCCCCAAATTTTCAAATTATTCAATCTTGGATTTTTCCCAATTTTCTGGAATTTTCTGAGAATTTTCTGTAATTAAAATCAAGGTTTTCAATTTATAAATGATTTTTAATTGGCAATAAATAATATTAAAATGTCATGAAAATAATATTTTTGGGTGTAAAATGAAAAATTGGACTTAGGGTAATTTTTCTGGATTTTTCTGGGCCTCAGACCTATTTTTAAAAGCCTAAAAACTATTTTCTAAATTTATTAATTAATTAATTAATATTTATTATGATTATTATTATTATTATTGTTTTATTTATTTATTTTATTAGGTTTGGGCCCGGCCCAGTGGGCCGAGCCCAGTTGCAACCCGGCCCAGCCCTATGCTTAGCGGGTCGGGCGGGTCGGCCTGACCGGATCCGCGCCCGACCCGGACCCGCACCCCTACCCAGTCCTCCCCCTCGATCCGAAATGACCGCCGCCCGCCGCGTTCTCCGGCGACGTGGCCGGAGAACCACCCACGTCGTCATCCCCTCCGGATCACCCGCCCACGCCCCGGCCTCACCCCGCCTCGCAACCCCCTATATAAACCCCATCTCCGCCCTTGTTCTTCCCCCCAAACCGAAACCCTAAACCTAGCTCGACCCCCTTCCGGCGATCTCCGGCACCCCCGATCCCCGCCGTCCACCTCCCAGAACCACCTCCTCCACCCGCCGCTCTCCCTCTCCTCCTCCTCCCCAGGCGGCCAGACCCCCGTGTCCAACTTCCCCCGTTGATTCGAGAGCCGCCGTCGATCCCCGCCGCTCCGGTGCGCCGCCGGAGACTTCGCCTGAGCCGCCAGAGCCCGGGCCGACCTCGCCAGCCTCCGGCGCACCCTCCAGCAGCACCGGACACGCCGCTGACACGTCCAGGACACGAATCGCGTGTCGGACTCGGTTCAGAAACCCTGGTTTCTCGGTCCCCTTCAGGTATTCATAACTTGCAACCCTGATCTCCGTTTTCGATTCCGTCAATTCCTACGCGAAGCCTGTACGACCCTCTCGGTGTCCGGATAAACTGTTCGGGACATCGCGTCCTGTGGTGATCGCACACCGCGATCCAAAAACAGGAAAAACCAGACCCTATTTCACCCCGGAACCGAGTACGTCCCGCCAAACGGGACGACTTGGTCGCGTGCGGTCTTCACAGATACGTGCGCAGCGTCGATACGGACGTGTGAGATTTCGCGGAAGCTGATTCGGGTGTGCGTGCACACCGGAATCAACGCGTATCCGCGGACATCGCTCCGTATCCGCCTTTTCGACAATTCGCCCTAACTTCGTGCACACTCGTCAAATCGAGACGAAACTTGCGCCATCGGACTCGTAGCGATACGCTGGTCCTGTGGGTCAAGTTTGGTTCGATTCTGAGAACGTTGACAAAATCGCGTGTCGTGGGCCCCACAGGCCCCGCTCGACGGGCGATTTTGTGTTCGGCTCATCGGAATCCAAATCTGGAAGTTCCGTTGGGTTCGTATCAGCGTTCCTGACCTGTTGACACTAAGTTTGGTGAATTTGGAGACTTTTGACCCGGACACGTTTTTCGGTGCAAAGCGGGCCCAACGGCGGACCCCGTTTTGACCCGAAACTGCCGTTTTTGCCCTGTCTCCAAATTGGACCCAAGGATAGACATTTCTAGCTATTTGACATCTTCTGAGCATGATGGTAATGTCTATTTCAGCTTTTGGACTCATCTGTGGAAATTTCTCCCAAGAACCTAATTTAATCAGATCCAAACAACAGGCAAGTACCTGCACTTCAAGTTAATCTTTATATTGTGATAATTAAATTCCCTGCTCTACTAGTACTCTTGCTGATTACACGTAGTATTAGAATACTATATTTCATGTCTTGAATATTTGGAATTCATGTCTTGTTTCTCGTGTCGGGTGGGAGAATACTGAAAGGCATGTAGTTTACCTTTCCCCTTGCCGTGAATAATAGCTGTTGGTACACGACTGTCCTTCAGCCGGATCTCGATTATTCGTGACTAATAGCCGTTCATGACGGCCGGATTAGCCTTATAAACCCCTGCATGCCAACTAAGTATTCTAAAAACAAACACAAGTTTCATACAGATATTTTCTAGTCATGTTATATTCTTGCTGACTGTATAGTTTCTTTTCCTGCTCGTTTACTTCTGTTTTCTCATACTCCTGTTTATAGTGTTGACTCTGAGATATTAACATTCCTTTATGCAATTTCCTTAACATGATACTCAATGTTTAATTGTCATAAATATTTAGTTTAACATTGTTGTGCACTGTGTACTTTGCTCCTTTCCTGACTGGATCTGTTGATTTAGGCGATGATGAGGATCTTGCCCCTACTTATTATGGTCCTTATGAGGGTACAGATGATACCTAAGAGGAGCCAGAACCCACTCAGGAGACCCCTGCTGCTGAGTAGCTAGTAGTAGCTATCTTTCATTTCTATTTCTTATCTTATTTATCGGGTTTGTCCCCGATTTGAATATTGAATTTCTGTACTTAAACATTTGAATTGTTGTCACATTCATTCCAGTTGCATAATTTAAGATTCTATTCTCATTATTATCTTGCCTATGTTGTTGTGAATGAGTTAGATTAGTTAGATGGATTGACCTAGACAGCGTACTACCGCCGACTCTGCGGCGTAGGCTGGACGTACCCACGCACTCGTGCCCGAACTTTCGGGTGCGGGTCGTGACATTTCCATCCAACTATCATCCTTAGATACTTTTTATTGAGATCTAGTTTCATAGATACTGGTTATTTATTTCTATATGATTTTGGTGGATGAGATTTAGATTTTACCCTGTGACTTGTATTACATTTTATACCACTTGTGGATTTTATATTCATATTACAGCGTACGTATGGATTTGGTTTCCATATATTGGAGTTGCCATATCCATGCGGCTGGCATGCTTACGTGTCCTAGTCCTACGTATTTTTGGGACTGGGGCGTGACAATTCATATCAGTTGCATGTTTTGATAGGAATGAATATATATCATTGAATCCAACCAGTACACCGATTGCTTACTCAATCGATGCACGCCTTCCCTGAAACGAAAACACAAGTATACTTACCATCTGCACAAGACAATAAGTTAGCATGCGTTCTATTCTATGCGGTCATTGGTGTGATCGACTCATTAGGGACATATTTTAAGCTTAGCGGCTGTAATGCCCCGTTCCCCCTATTCGGGGAGCGCGGCCAAGAAACACTTAAGACCGTCCGAACGGGACAGATTGAATCAAGATCCTTTCCTCGTTATGGATTGGTTTCTTCGAAATTAGGTCCCATATTCAACGGATCATGCCTCAAGGATGGACTCGGCGGCAGAGTCGAGAGGGGCCTTTCCGTTGCGTTGGTTCTTGCCCGTTTTTGTGCCGCTTGGTTGCCTTTTGTTGGTTTTATGACTTGCATTTTCTTGAACGGTTTCGATGGATTTTATTGTTTTCGTTCTTAGGATCTCGCAATTTCATATCGAACCTCGGAGACCGAAGCAGGGGATATTGATC
Organism: Iris macrosiphon; assembly: GCA_036927795.1. Lineage (NCBI taxonomy): Eukaryota > Viridiplantae > Streptophyta > Magnoliopsida > Asparagales > Iridaceae > Iris > Iris macrosiphon. The sequence continues at coordinate 156,302,371 of JAYESA010000009.1, forward strand.
ATCTGTTGGTGCGTGCAGGTGATCGGGTAGACGACGCTCGTGCGGAGTCTTAAAGTTCTGCCTTTCTCTCCTACTTTCCTAACTTGTGAGTGGCTTTATTTCGATTAGCTCCCTTCTTCCAAGTCGGCATTCTAAATAGATTGACTCATTGTTCATCCCGATCAAACGATACTAAAACACATATGACTGAGTCAAAATAGAAAAGAAGTAGGCTTGAAACATCAATAATGCTTGTCATATGGAAATTGTTCTGAACGATCACACTATAACGTGCATGCCCGTCATATATCATAACCATTTCTATTTTAAGTTGTAGTTAGATTCATTTATCTATAACTATTCATGGTATGGTGCAAAATGGGAAGGAAAATGTGATCCTTACACAAGTAGCATAGACTATGGAAAACTACACTATGTTCACTTGTTTGTATTTGCTTGGATATGTGTTTCATATGATAACTTAGTTGGTTGCGGTGGTATGGTTTTGGACAACTTGTATGTCACTACCACGTTCCGAAAACAGGGGTATTTTTAACTTTTTATGATATTTAATATTATGGTAGTTACAATTAAGTAATTGCGTGATAGGTATATTAATTTAAATAAATATGTGAGATGTATAATTAAATATATAATTATATACAGTGTTCATTTGTGTTTGTGCTGGTAGATTTGACCTAGAAGCCAGTAGATGAACACCTGTCCAAATTGTGGAATTCTGTATTTAATTGTTTTATCTAGAATTTATTTATTGGAGATTTTAATTAACTACCGTAATTTATTTAATTATTTGCGCATTGCCTTTGCTTCAATATTTGGAGCGCTACCCTAGCTTTTGTCTTCCAACAAATTTTACAATCTTGCCCTAGACATGCCCGCCTTCCATTCTGCTATTTTTGCAACTCATAATTATGCTCTTTGTGCCTTATTTTTAGCCGCACACAAGTCGTCGCGGACGTTATTTAATAAATTCCTATTTTGTATCGTTGTGCGTTCCAATCGAAATTGGAGGCAATCTTGACCTATTTTTCGTGCGGCCCAAATTAGGGTAATATCCTGTTCTGAGTCTACTTCATTATTGGTATTGATGACCTGACCTGATTTTGGCCCCATGTACTCCTAATTAATTTTAGAACATAACTTGCATTTATTTCTAATTAAATTGAGGATACTATTTTAACCGATTCTGAAAATCCCAATTTAATTCCAGTGCCCTGCTATTTGAGCCCGTACCAAACATACAGTGCCCCCTGACCCTACAAAACACCGGACACCGAATCGCCCGCTAAATTTTTGTTATTTTATGTGTCTGTGCAAATACCCAAATTCAAGGGGGCTAATTTGCAAATTTACATTTTTGGTGCCAACACCCATTTGTTTAAACCAATGAGGGAGCCCTAATAATTTTTAACTAAACCTCACCCTCATTCCCACATGAAATTCTTCATGACCAATCTAGACCACTCATTTAAAGGGGGTCAATCACCACCCTTGATTTCCCACACACCCTCTCCTTATTTAATGTCATGTCACATCAACCCTAATCCCCAAAACAAGCCCCCACATTCTCCCTCAAGCCTCCATAACCGTAGCCCCCTCATTCTAATTTTTCTCCACTTCTCTTCTTTTCTTCTTCTCTTCCTTCTCCTTCTTCCTTTCTCTTTCTTCTTTATTGTTTTTTTTCATTTGAATTCAAAGGAAGAAAGGGGGAACACTGTTCATTTCCCTCCCGCACCTACTGATCATCGAGCCTCTGCACCCCGACTCCTCTGTGCTCCGGCGGCCCCTGCCCACTCCGGCGGCCACTGGCCAGCCCCGATCCTCCGGCGGCCTGCTGCCCACTCCGGCGGCCATCGATCCCTGCTCCCCGGCCTCTTCCCGAGAGCCCCAACTCGAGCTCGGCCAACTCCCTCCGGCAACCGCTGCTCTTCAGCCCTCCGGTCGAGCTCCTCGACCCAACCGAGACCCCGACTCCCGCTGGACCACCACCACCTCCATCCTCATCCTCCCTCAGGCGGCCAACCACCACCATCAGTCCGGCCGAGTACCGACCCCGCAGCCCGATCCCGTAGCTCCGACGTGGTCAGCCACCCACCGGCCTGCCAGCTCCCTACTCCGGCCGCGGCTCCAGCCCTGCTGCTCCTCCCTCCTGCCGTACTCCGGCCGGCAAGCCAGCCCTCCCCGGCTGTGAGTTTCCTTCTCCCCCTCTTTCCTTCTTCACATATATATATATATATATATACATATATATATATATATATGTAGCTAATGTAATATATATGTACATGTATGACTAATGTATATGTATTTGTATGTATATAATTAATGTGTAGACATATACGTATATACGTATGAGTATATATTAATATATATATATATATATGTATAGCATTTATTTAATTAATGTTTAATACGCATATATGTATAGTATATAAATACATTAGTAATGTATAATTTAAGATATGTATATTATTTATTTTATTAATATTTAATTGTATAAGTATGTATTTAATTAATACATATGTATATGTATGTATATTGGGTATTTTTATATGGTATAAAATTAATTTGGTGAATTAATATTAGTATGTTTAAGAATGATGTTGACAATATATATATGTATATTCTAAAAATGTACTTTTGCACATATATGATATATACGTATTTTGGTATATAAAATGTAATAGTATACGTACTATTTTGGTATAAATATATATATATCTTTATTGTTCAATTGGTATAGTATAATATGTATATATGTATCCCTACTAGATGACCCTAGTTGACTAGTGCCCTGTCTGGCATGGCCCTGAGGCCAGTGTTTATAGACTGTGTGTTAGGGTAGCACCTGATACAAGTGTTATTGTGATATATTTCTAGGACTGTTGCTTCACCCAGGGGATACTCTGGAACAGGACATCAATAATTACCAGCTAAGGACCCAAGGCAAGTACATTCTCTGATAATTTCCAATTCCTTGATAATTTCTATAAGTTCAATAATCTTGAGATGTTACATCTGAATCCTTGACACTGTGCTACACGGACTAGTATAGCTTGGATCTGCAGTCATGAGATGTTACTTTGATTATCGTATCGACATTGTACACGACATGTATATTAGACATCGTACATGATAGATTGGACTTGCTCGTGTATCGTGACGTGTCATGGTTGGATCCACATTACTAGTTGGGGGCAGGGAAGTAGTTAGTAAGAAATATGATCATACCCTTTATACAGTATAGAACAATGTAAGTGTTAATCATGCTCTTCACTCATGATTAGCCAGGCCCTATAGCTATCGTACATGTTCCCAAGCCGATCACATTTTGAAACTACTATTTCAAACACTTAGAATAGATTACAGTTCCCTATTTAAATCATATACTACATCACCCGTATATGATACTGTTCCTTGTTCTTTTCATTTTCATACATGCACTGACTGTATCATATTGCCTATTGCCTGTCTCTTTATATTGCCTGTCTCTCTTTAATTGCCATTGCATTTATTTCACTGTCTTCTCAGTAGCTAGCATCACATGTTTATTGCTTTATAGTCCTTATCAATTTAATGGAACTGTTATTTGAGATTTGTACTTTGCTCCTTCCTGACTGGAAACATTTTTCCAGACTATGCCTTAGAGGATCGGTAGCCAACACTTTATGGACCATATGGTGAGTAGCTGCACTTGGGCTTGATAGTTAGTTGTGATTCTGGGAGGTCTAGCCGGAATCACCAATCTTCTAGTTAGTTCTTTCAGTAGACTATTTGGTACCGGATTTGTCTCCGGCATTTTTTTATTGAGACTTGGATATTTGTTGAGTTCGATTATTACTTTAGACTTGTGTTGTATTTAATTTTGTTCGATATCTTATCGTGCTGTAATCCTGTGATTGAGTATGTGTTTATTTTATTTGTGTCATCCGTGCCTCCTTATGGAGATTGGATGCTTGAGTGAGATTGGCTAGATAGTATCAAGACCTTGACAGCGTTCTACCGCCGATGCTGCGGCGTAGGCTGGACGTACGCGCGTACTCGTGCCCCAATTCCGGGTGCGGGTCGTGACACGTTTTTAGTGGTGGCCCATGCAGGTCAGACTTCGCAAGTTGTGCGATGTCGTGGTGTTGCAACGTCTTAGTTGTACTACTATGTGCCTGCTATAGAATATAGGACATAGGATACTAGGATGAGAGAGGATACTCAATCACAAAAAAAATTTTTGAGAGATTTCTGGGACGACCCCTTGAGAATCTTATTATAATTTCCAATTTAAATCTTTTCCTTATTTCCGTCCACTCTCGCTTGTTGTTATTGAACTTGATCCTTGTTGATCAGTTATTAAATTAAAAATCTTGGTATCATTGTTGAGTTTGATTCTTGTTGACCAGTTGTTAAATTTAAATTCTTGGTATCGTTCTTGAGTTGATTTTATATCGAGATAAATTTTACAGACTAAATCTTACAGTATCATCTGATGACATATGTTGATGAGGACAGTGAGAAAGGTAAAACGTCTACTTTGGTTATGGAACCTAGAGTTTATCGCAGCCACATTAGCTGTCGTGACGAGAACGTAGGAACCTGACTTGGATGTACTTTAGTTATGAATCTCTCGCAGCCATACCGGTTGGCGTGGCGAAAATTCTAGATGACATGATTATATAGTTGCATACCTTAGTTACGAAACCTGTCGTTTATCGCATTTATGCTTACTGGCGTGGCGAGGATTCTTAGTGTCATGATTTCTGACAGACGTGTATGATTATCAGGTCGTATCTTAAAATGGTTCTTAAAGTATCATCTCAAAACTTATCCATTTCTGTTATTCCATGACTTTGTTCCATCGCTTCTTTTCTTTGCTAGCAGTAAAGATACCTTCAATCCTTAATCCCGTTCCTTTTTGAGCTTCTTTGAGGATTCCTTGTTAGTATGATAATTAGTGACTTGCAATTTTGTTTGTGTGTTGTATTAGTGTTGACTGAGTGTGACTTATGAGTTTGTAAGTGTTTCTTAGTTGGACATGGGAGCAGTAGGCCTTAATCTAGAGATACCCATAGTATAGTACCTTGTTGCAATAGTTCTATGATAGATGTTATTATAATTAGTATTGGTATTATAGAAAGAGGAGTAAGAGTATCAGTGAAGGTTCCAAGAGTAAGTATCAAAATCAGCATGCCAGTCTTGGATAGTCATAAAATTATGTAATTGGATGATCTATGTAAACAATTAAGTATCAAAGAATTGTATTAAAGATTAATGGAGCATGATGTTCGATTTGATGATTGATTACTTGGGTGTGTCAAGGGTAAATAAATGTATATACATAAAGGGTATTAATGAGTGTGCCATGGGTAGAGGAATATCAAGATTAATCATGAAAGGTATGAAGTGTATCACAGATTAGTGTAACAGTCTGTAAAAGATTAAAAGGAAAATACATATACATCAATCGAGATGAGGAGCTATATACTTGCCCATGAGAGTAAAGAGAAACAGGTGTATTATAAAAGGTGCGAATAATTGTGAGTTTTAATAAGTTTGATGAGATAATCTAATGATGAAGCTAGTGTTACCATACCAATAGTGCTAGTGATTCTATATCAAAGATTTGTTGAGCAAGGTGCTAATGACAGTAAGAACTTCGTGTGATGATAATTAGAATGGTGTACCAGTTAATATAGATAGAAAGTCATTGGAGAAAATATGTGTGATGATAACTTTGATTATTGGAAGTAATATTACAAGTAATCCGGGCAGTACAAATTTAAGAACACAGTTGAGAATTGTAGACCATTGGTATATTGTGTGCACCTTGAGTATTAGAGACTGTGAGTATTATATGTATACTTGTGGATTTAAATTTATAATTTGAAGAGTGGAAATGAATTTCAATTTTTAAAGTTTTTGAGGAGTTAAGATTTTATGTTATTAAAGTTTTTGAGGATTAAAATTTAATTCAATAAACATAGTCAAAGCTATGAAGATTTTTGGAAGTGATTAAAATTTTATTTCAATGTTGAATATTTGACTTTTGAGGAAAGTATACGCATTTTATTTTAAATCATTCGAAAAGTAAATTTTGATAATTTTATTTTGAGGATAAAATTTTATGGTGGATAAGAAATATATACTAGTATATGAGTGAATGAAGTGCATATATAAGGATCTGTTGGCTGTGCATGCTTGAGATGGCACTGCAAACAGACTTGGGTGTCCATTTAGAGTTGTATTAGAAGGAGCAATACTTAGTGTGCTGTGTTGCACTTGGCGTGCACTTGGGTGATAAGAACAACTAGTATGAACAATTGTAGTAGGTAAGAGAGCTAGCAGTGGATGTGCTTGTAGTAGAAATAGTGGTTCCTAAAAGGATAAGGGTATCAAACTTTGGATGCATCATTAAACCTATGGTTGTGTTAGAAGGCTATGTTCTGTTCTTTCCTTCCTTCTGTCCCTCTCTATTTGATAGATTGATTGATTCCTTAGTACAATAGTTGTATGCATGATTTTCTTGTTAGAATGTAGTTAGTAGTACACCCTGATACAGAGACTGCAATACCATGACAAAAGACACTATGACCGTACATATTCCCCTTAGGTTGCATGTTGTATGGTTGTAGGAAGGATTTTCTTAGACCATGATTATTGGGGTTTGACCATGACGAAGATTCCTGAAGGGGTTATGACTTGACAAGAGAGAGACAAGATGATTAAAATTCGAGGATAACCATCGATTTAAATAAAGGGCCAAGAATTTAACATGGCAGAATTTATGATGTATTAATTCCAGGAAGGATAGGATATGATTGAGGTTATCATTAGAATTTGAGGAAATTAAGGAGATTGTCATTAAATTATTGGATTGCAAGTTATGAATTTTTAAAATGTTATATTTGGATGTTGCATTTGGAGAATCCTTAAGTATCGTATTGTTGAGTATTTTGAGGAAAGAGGAAATCGAGGAATAAAATTTTTGATGGATTAATGTTTGAATTCAAACTTTTTGGGACGAGATTACATTTTTATATATGTGCATTGATAAAAATCAAATTAGAGGAGTGGATATTAAATTCTGAGTATTGAATTACTAACTAAAAATTTCGGGGAAATTTTTGATAAAAATGGACTTTGATTTTATTTCGAGGATTTTTTCAGGAATGCAATAACTTCAGAATTTTTGAAAATTGTGAAAAGACATTGTGGATTATTACCTGATTTCGTGGTTGATGAATTTAAACTTGAGGGAAAATAATAATGCGTATGAATAAGCACTACTATGAGGATTTTAAATTTCGAGGACGAAATTCTTTTAAGGAGGGTAGACTTGTCACTACCACGTTCCGAAAATAGGGGTATTTTTAACTTTTTATGATATTTAATATTATGGTAGTTACAATTAAGTAATTGCGTGATAGGTATATTAATTTAAATAAATATGTGAGATGTGTAATTAAATATATAATTATATACAGTGTTCATTTATGTTTGTGCTGGTAGATTTGACCTAGAAGCCAGTAGATGAACACCTGTCCAAATTGTAGAATTCTGTATTTAATTATTTTATCTAGAATTTATTTATTGGAGATTTTAATTAACTACCGTAATTTATTTAATTATTTGCGCATTGCCTTTGCTTCAATATTTGGAGCACTACCCTAACTTTTGTCTTCCAACAAATTTCACAATCTTGCCCTAGACATGCCCGCCTTCCATTCTGCTATTTTTGCAACTCATAATTATGCTCTCTGTGCCTTATTTTTAGCCGCACACAAGTCGTCGCGGACGTTATTTAATAAATTCCTATTTTGTATCGTTGTGCGTTCCAATCGAAATTGGAGGCAATCTTGACCTATTTTTCGTGCGGCCCAAATTAGAGTAATATCCTGTTCTGAGTCTACTTCATTATTGGTATTGATGACCTGACCTGATTTTGGCCCCATGTACTCCTAATTAATTTTAGAACATAACTTGTATTTATTTCTAATTAAATTGAGGATACTATTTTAACCGATTCTGAAAATCCCAATTTAATTTCAGTGCCCTGCTATTTGAGCCCGTACCAAACATACAGCGTCCCCTGACCCTACAAAACACAGGACACCGAATTGCCCGCCAAATTTTTGTCATTTTATGTGTCTGTGCAAATACCCAAATTCAAGGGGGCTAATTTGTAAATTTACATTTTTGGTGCCAACACCCATTTATTTAAACCAATGAGGGAGCCCTAATAATTTTTAACTAAACCTCACCCTCATTCCCACATGAAATTCTTCATGACCAATCTAGACCACTCATTTAAAGGGGGTCAATCACTACCCTTGATTTCCCACACACCCTCTCCTTATTTAATGTCATGTCACATCAACCCTAATCCCCAAAACAAGCCCCCACATTCTCCCTCAAGCCTCCACAACCGTAGCCCCCTCATTCTAATTTTTCTCCACTTCTCTTCTTTTCTTCTTCTCTTCCTTCTCCTTCTTCCTTTCTCCTTCTTCTTTATTGTTTTTTTTCATTTGAATTCAAAGGAAGAAAGGGGGGAACACTGTTCATTTCCCCCCCGCACCTACTGATCATCGAGCCTCTGCACCCCGACTCCTCTGTGCTCCGGCGGCCCCTGCCCACTCCGGCGGCCACTGGCCAGCCCCGATCCTCCGGCGGCCCGCTGCCCACTCCGGCGGCCATCGATCCCTGCTCCCCGGCCTCTTCCCGAGAGCCCCGACTCGAGCTCGGCCAACTCCCTCCGGCAACTGCTGCTCTTCAGCCCTCCGGTCGAGCTCCTCGACCCAACCGAGACCCCGACTCCCGCTGGACCACCACCACCTCCATCCTCATCCTCCCTCAGGCGGCCAACCACCACCATCAGTCCGGCCGAGTACCGACCCCGCAGCCCGATCCCGTAGCTCCGGCGTGGTCAGCCACCCACCGGCCTGCCAGCTCCCTACTCCGGCCGCGGCTCCAGCCCTGCTGCTCCTCCCTCCTGCCGTACTCCGGTCGGCAAGCCAGCCCTCCCCGGCTGTGAGTTTTCTTCTCCCCCTCTTTCCTTCTTCACACATATATATATATATATATATATATATATATATATATATATATATATACATATATATATGTAGCTAATGTTCCCTCTTTCCTTCTTCACATATATATATATATATATATATACATATATATATATATATATGTAGCTAATGTAATGTATATGTACATATATGACTAATGTATATGTATTTGTATGTATATAATTAATGTGTAGACATATACGTATATACGTATGAGTATATATTAATATATATATATATATATATATATATATATATATATATATATATATATATATATGTATAGCATTTATTTAATTAATGTTTAATACGCATATATGTATAGTATATAAATACATTAGTAATGTATAATTTAAGATATGTATATTATTTATTTTATTAATATTTAACTGTATAAGTATGTATTTAATTAATACATATGTATATGTATGTATATTGGGTATTTTTATATGGTATAAAATTAATTTGGTGAATTAATATTAGTATGTTTAAGAATAATGTTGACAATATATATATGTATATTCTAAAAATGTACTTTTGCACATATATGATATATACGTATTTTGGTATATAAAATGTAATAGTATACGTACTATTTTGGTATAAATATATATATATATATCTTTATTGTTCAATTGGTATAGTATAATATGTATATATGTATCCCTACTAGATGACCCTAGTTGACTAGTGCCCTGTCTGGCATGGCCCTGAGGCCAGTGTTTATAGACTGTGTGTTAGGGTAGCACCTGATACAAGTGTTATTGTGATATGTTTCTAGGACTGTTGCTTCACCCAGGGGATACTTTGGAACAGGATATCAATAATTACCAGCTAAGGACCCAAGGCAAGTACATTCTCTGATAATTTCCAATTCCTTGATAATTTCTATAAGTTCAATAATCTTGAGATGTTACATCTGAATCCTTGACACTGTGCTACACGGACTAGTATAGCTTGGATCTGCAGTCATGAGATGTTACATTGATTATCGTATTAACATTGTACACGACATGTATATTAGACATCGTACATGATAGATTGGACTTGCTCGTGTATCATGACGTGTCATGGTTGGATCCACATTACTAGTTGGGGGCTGGGAAGTAGTTAGTAAAAAATGTGATCATACCCTTTATACAGTATAGAACAATGTAAGTGTTAATCATGCTCTTCACTCATGATTAGCCAGGCCCTATAGCTATCGTACATGTTCCCAAGCCGATCATATTTTGAAACTACTATTTCAAACACTTAGAATAGATTACAGTTCCCTATTTAAATCATATACTACATCACCCGTATATGATACTGTTCCTTGTTCTTTTCATTTTCATACATGCACTGACTGTATCATATTGCCTATTGCCTGTCTCTTTATATTGCCTGTCTCTTTTTAATTGCCATTGTATTTATTTTACTGTCTTCTCAGTAGCTAGCATCACATGTTTATTGCTTTATAGTCCTTATCAATTTAATGGAACTGTTATTTGAGATTTGTACTTTGCTCCTTCCTGACTGGAAATATTTTTCCAGACTATGCCTTAGAGGATCGATAGCCAACACTTTATGGACCATATGGTGAGTAGCTGCACTTGGGCTTGATAGTTAGTTGTGATTCCGGGAGGTCTAGCCGGAATCACCAATCTTCTAGTTAGTTCTTTTAGTAGACTATTTGGTACCGGATTTGTCTCCGGCATTTTTTTTATTGAGACTTGGATATTTGTTGAGTTCGATTATTACTTTAGACTTGTGCTGTATTTAATTTTGTTCGATATCTTATCGTGCTGTAATCCTGTGATTGAGTATGTGTTCATTTTATTTGTGTCATCCGTGCCTCCTTATGGAGATTGGATGCTTGAGTGAGATTGGCTAGATAGTATCAAGACCTTGACAGCGTTCTACCGCCGATGCTGCGACGTAGGCTGGACGTACCCGCGTACTCGTGCCCCAATTTTGGGTGTGGGTCGTGACATTGTATACAAGGGATATCGTTCTACGAACGGTCGCCGGGGCACCGGGACCGCTTTGCCCCGGGTAGAACAATTTGCTAGTGTAGTCCTAGCATTCAGATGGGTCCGTGTGTCCGCTAAGGGCTAGCTACCCGAGGCGAAATGGCAGCCGACCCATCCCAAGTCCAACCAAGTGATTGCTATGTATATTTAAACTGTGCAGACTAACTATGTCTTCGTGGCAGGGAAGGTCATTGTAAGTTTTGTACAGGTGGCTCAGACGGTACAGGTAAAGTCACCAAGCGGTGGCACATTTGGTTATGTTAATTTACTCTATCTTATGCGAAGAATTTATCTAAGCCAAGGTAGATAGATCACATGAAAATAAATGTTGCATGCTCATATGAACTCGTTGTAGATTTTGGTTAAGTTGGGTTAGCTCGCCCTCACCGGTACTTTTCGAAGTACTGACCCTCGTTGTGTTTTGAATTCTAGTAAAGGATGTAATATATGGAACGGCTATCTCATTTTGTATCCAAAGTTGTAAGCCTGTGTGGCATCCTTATCGTTTTGGGGTCAAGAGTCTGTAAACAGATGTTCATTATCAATAAAAAGAAAATTTTTCTATGCCTCAATTTGTGTTATCTTATTTGCGTACTCTGTTGCCTATGTTCTAAAGATCATCATTATGCCTAGGCCTTGTGCACGCACGCCCTACGCGTGCACGGCATCACGTCTGGGGGACGATTATCGATTGGACGAAATCGGGGCGTGACATAGTGGTATCAGAGCGTAGCTTTAGATCATTTGATCTCGAGTCGGAAAGTTTTCCTAATATGATCCTGTCCCGTCCGAGTAAACTCTTGAAATCGATTGGTGCAAAATGAGATGCGTTCCATATAGTAAGTCCATAATATACTTTGAGACTGATACAAGTTACTTTTCTTTGAAGGAACGGCCTCTGAGCCGGGTGCACAGGCGCAGATGGTGGCGCAAGTGCAAGGCAGTAGTTCTGGCACGTCAGGCAGCTCAGGAAGTCCGGCTGCCGCGCCCTCTGTTGATCCGTTCGAACGAATGATGCGTATGATAGAAACGCAACAGAGGCAGGCCAAACTACGACAGAATCAATTCGAATCTCGAATAGAAGCACAATTTTTGGCACAACGGACTCAGGCCGAAACGCAGCAGAAGCAAATGGATACCTTACAAACGATTGTGACGACGCTAGCCGCCAGCAATCATTCTGCGTCTGCGGCCGCCGTGGCAGCGCCAGTTGTAGCTGATATTACGGGACCGCAGGGCTCTCCGGAACCTCCACATTCAGATGATAAGGGGTCCATCCTGCAGATATCAGAATTTAAGAAAATGTGCCATACTACCTTTAACGGTACCGAAGACCCTTCCGTGGCGTTGGACTGGCTGGTCGAGTTAGAAGACCACTTTGAAGTGCTCCGTATGGACGAAACCAGGAGAGTCGCTTGTGCCCAACTTCAGCTCCGTTTAAACGCACATGATTGGTGGGATGTACACAAACAAGCTTTATTGAGCGAAGGGGGCACAACGATTATCTCTTGGTTAGTGTTCCGTAGGGCCTTCGAAGAGGAGTATCTTCCACCCGCCGTCTGCCGCGAGAAGGAAGACGAGTTTACCCATCTACAGCAGGGGGACATGTCCGTACGGCAATACGCTTCAGAATTTAATAGACTTGCTAAGTTTGCTAAGTCTCATATTAGTGATGCGGAGACACGTGCACAAAGATTTGAGATAGGACTGCGACCTTCAATTCGTGCTCACGTCGTCGTCTCGCAATACCGCACCATACGTGAGTCCTTAAACCATGCCCTCTCCCTTGAATCACAGTACCCACCAGTTCGCACCGACGCTGTGCAAAATTCCAATCACAAGCGTCCTAGCAACACAGGGGGTAACAATGCGCATAAGCGCTCCAATAACGGCGGTAACAAGGGTGCAAATCAGGGTAAGGGTGGCGAGCTTGTTTGTCATCGATGTAATCGTACGGGACACATCGCTCGAAACTGTCGAGTATTCAAAGGATCGTACTTTAAGTGCGGTCGTCAGGGGCATATGGCAGCGAACTGTCGGGCAGGTGGACCTAACCAACAACAACAACAAAACCGTGCTCCTCTGGACCAGGGGCAAGTACCTCGAGCGAATCAGACGACACAGCAGAACGCTCAAGGCCGGGTCTATGCTCTGACTCGGGATGAGGCACTCGCATCAAACACGACGGTGTCAGGTATATTACTCTTTAATGATGTACCTGCTCGAGTATTATTTGATTCTGGTGCAACACATAGTTTTGTGTCAACAAACTTTGCTAGAGAACATAAATTCATTCAAACCCCGTTAGGCCTAAGGCTTAGCGTCAGTACACCGTCAGGCACAAGCTTGCCTGCAGTTTCAGTTTGTCGTGACGGCTACATTTGCATTGGAGGAAGGAAATTGTCACTTGATGCGATAGTTCTGGACATAGGGGACTACGACATCATTCTGGGAATGGACTGGCTTGGCGCTTGTTCTGCTACTATCGATTGTGCGGAGAAGAAAGTCGTGTTCCGTCTTCCTGGCGAGACCAAATTTTGCTACTCGTGTAGTCCACAGTCAGAAGCGTCGAATGCCTGCATGGTGATATCAGCGATGTCTGCTCGACGGATGATTCACTCCGGCTGCGTAGGGTACTTGGCTTCCGTTCGAGACACTCGGCTAGATTGCGCAAACGTTGAGTCCATTCCCGTTGTGGCAGATTTTCCTGATGTGTTCCCCGACGAGTTGCCCGGTATGCCTCCCGATCGAGAGACAGAATTCACCATCGACACATTTCCAGGAACCCAACCCATTTCCAAACCTCCGTATCGAATAGCTCCGGCAGAACTAAAAGAGTTGAAAATTCAGTTACAAGAATTGCTTGATCGCGGGTACATCCAGCCTAGTGTGTCTCCGTGGGGGGCACCGGTACTGTTCGTTAAGAAAAAGGATGGCTCGATGCGACTCTGCATCGACTATCGAGAATTAAACAAGGCAACGGTTCGAAACAAATACCCCCTTCCCCGGATAGATGATCTCTTTGATCAGTTGCAAGCAGCGACCGTGTTCTCGAAAATCGATCTCCGTTCGGATTACCATCAGCTCAAAATTAAGCCGGACGATGTGCCGAAGTCAGCCTTTCGCACACGCTACGGCCATTATGAGTTTTTAGTAATGCTGTTCGGTTTGACGAATGCCCCTGCTGCCTTTATGGGTTTGATGAACCAAGTGTTCCGGCCGTACCTCGATCAATTTGTAGTAGTGTTCATCGATGATATCTTGGTGTATTCGAAGGATGGAGCAGAGCATGCAGAGCACTTGTGGACCGTGCTACAAACCCTTGAGACAACAAGTTGTATGCGAAGCTGAGTAAGTAAGAATTTTGGCTAAGCAGTGTATCGTTTCTAGGGCATATCATTTCTGCGGGAGGTATTTCAGTTGACCCGAAGAAGGTAGAAGCCATTGTCGAGTAAAAATGACCTGCATCCGTTAGTGAAATTTGAAGCTTTCTCGGGTTAGCGGGCTACTACAGACGGTTCGTAAAGGATTTTTCCAAGCTTGCCTCGCCTCTGACTCGCCTCACTCAGAAGGGAGTCGCGTTTGAGTGGTCCGCCGACTGTGAAGCATTGTTTGCTGAGTTAAAGCAGCGTCTCACTTCTGCCCCGTTACTTGCACTGCCGGACGAGACTTCGGGATTCCAAATCTTCAGTGATGCTTCAGGGCAGGGCTTATGGTGTGTACTTATGCAACGAGACAAAGTGATAGCCTATGCATCCAGACAGCTGAGAAAGCACGAGAAGAATTATCCCACGCATGATCTGGAACTGGCAGCAATTATGTTCGGGTTGAAATTGTGGCGGCACTACCTTTATGGAGTGCCTTGCCGAATCTATACCGATCACAAAAGTTTAAAGTACTTATTCACCCAAGCAGATCTGAACCTTCGACAGCGGCGCTGGCTAGAATTGATAAAAGATTACGATTTGACGATTGACTACACTCCGGGCAAGGGAAATGTGGTAGTGGATGCGTTGAGTCGGGTCTTTGCGGAATCTCTGTCCGTCGATCGCAGGTTACAAAGGGACTTAGAGAAATGGGCATCGAACTCAGAATTCGTTATCGTGGCGCGCGGGTTGCTCAGATGCGATTTATACCCAATCTGATAGAGAGAGTCACATCTACTCAAAGAGACGATCCATTCCTCCGGAAAATGCGAGAGCAGGTCCAAGTGGGGAAGGCGAAAGACTTTGCAGTGGATGAGAATGGGGCGTTGCGAGTGAAAGAAAGGCTATGCGTCCCCAATGATTCAGAACTCAGAAAGGAAATCCTCACGGAAGCACATTATGCGGCCTATACTATCCATCCCGGGAGCACGAAAATATATAAGAACCTTCGTACTGTCTTCTGGTGGCACGACATGAAGAAAGATGTAGCACTCTTTGTGTCGCAATGCATAACCTGTCAGAGGGTGAAAGCAAAGCATCAGAGGCCGGGCGAAGAAATGCAAAATCTTGCTATCCCGGAATGGAAGTGGGAGCACATCAGCATGGACTTTATTGTTGGTCTGCCAAGGACGCAACGGGGGAACGACGCAATCTGGGTCATCGTCGACCGGTTAACCAAGTCTGCACACTTTATTGCCATTAAAAGTACTTGGGGCACCGATCGTCTTGCCCAGACCTACCTTGACGAGATAGTCCGGCTGCACGGAGTGCCAGTTTCCATAGTATCAGATCGGGACGGACGGTTCGTCTCACGTTTCTGGGAAAGCCTTCAGTCGTCGATAGGGACCAAGTTGAAATTTAGCTCAGCCTACCATCCTCAAACCGATGGCCAGACAGAACGGGTGAATCGGGTACTAGAAGACATGCTGCGCCTCTGCGTAATCGATTCCAAGTCAAGTTGGGACGTTATCCTGCCGCTAGCCGAATTTGCTTACAACAACAGTTATCAGTCTAGCATCCAGATGGCTCCGTATGAGGCGCTGTATGGGCGGAAGTGTAGGTCACCGATCTGCTGGGATGAAGTTGGGGAGCGGCAAATCCTTGGGCCGGAACTGGTTGAACAAACAGTACAAAAGGTTCGGCTGATTCAAGAACGGTTAAAAGTAGCACAAAGTCGGCAAAAGAGCTATGCCGATGTTCGTCGTCGTCCTCTTAAATTCCAAGTAGGGGACCATGTATTCCTAAAAGTCTCTCCCATGCGTGGTATGACGAGATTCGGGATAAAAGGGAAGTTAAGTCCAAGATTTGTTGGCCCGTTCGAAATTCTCAAACGAGTCACCTCAGTTGCTTATCAAATTGCTTTGCCGCCAGCCCTATCAGATGTGCACGATATTTTTCATGTATTGCAGCTAAGAAAGTATGTGCACGATCCGAACCATGTGGTAGACTTGAGTCAGTTAGATCTGCAGGCGGACTTATCGTACGCCGAAGAACCCGTACAGATCCTGGAACGTAAGGAAAAGCAGTTACGGAATCGGGCTGTATCGTTAGTGCGCATTCTGTGGCGGAACCACGCGGTCGAAGAATTGACGTGGAAAATCGAATCTGAGATGAGGGAAAGGTTTCCCTCATTATTCCTTAGCGGTAGGTTCTATTCCTAATTTCGGGACGAAACTTTCTTTTGGATGGTTATGATGTAATGCCCCGTTCCCCCTATTCGGAGAGCGCGGCCAAAAAACACTTAAGACCGTCCGGACAGATTGAATCAAGATCCTTTCCTCGTTATGGATTGGTTTCTTCGGAATCAGGTCCCATATTCAACGGATCGTGCCTCAAGGATGGACTCGACGGCAGAGTCGAGAGGGGCCTTTCCGTTGCGTTGGTTCTTGCCCATTTTTGTGCCGCTTGGTTGCCTTTTGTTGGTTTTATGACTTGCGTTTTCTTGAACGGTTTCGATGGATTTCATTGTTTTCGTTCTTAGGATCTCGCAATTTTATATCGAACCTCGGAGACCGAAGCAGGGGATATTGATCATCTGTTGGTGCGTGCAGGTGATCGGGTAGACGACGCTCGTGCGGAGTCTTAAAGTTCTGCCTTTCTCTCCTACTTCCCTAACTTGTGAGTGGCTTTATTTCGATTAGCTCCCTTCTTCCAAGTCGGCATTCTAAATAGATTGACTCATTGTTCATCCCGATCAAACGATACTAAAACACATATGACTGAGTCAAAATAGAAAAGAAGTAGGCTTGAAACATCAATAATGCTTGTCATATGGAAATTGTTCTGAACAATCACACTATAACGTGCATGCCCGTCATATATCATAACCATTTCTATGTTAAGTTGTAGTTAGATTCATTTATCTATAACAATTCATGGTATGGTGCAAAATGGGAAGGAAAATGTGATCCTTACACAAGTAGCATAGACTATGGAAAACTACACTATGTTCACTTGTTTGTATTTGCTTGGATATGTGTTTGATATGATAACTTAGTTGGTTGCGGTGGTATGGTTTTGGATAACTTGTATACAAGGGATATCGTTCTACGAACGGTCGCCGGGGCACCGGGACCGCTTTGCCCCGGGTAGAACAATTTGCTAGTGTAGTCCTAGCATTCGGATGGGTCCGTGTGTCCGCTAAGGGCTAGCTACCCGAGGCGGAATGGCAGCCGACCCATCCCAAGTCCAACCAAGTGATTGCTATGTATATTTAAACTGTGCAGACTAACTATGTCTTCGTGGCAGGGAAGGTCATGGTAAGTTTTGTACAGGTGGCTCAAACGGTACAGGTAAAGTCACCGAGCGGTGGCACATTTGGTTATGTTAATTTACTCTATCTTATGCGAAGAATTTATCTAAGCCAAGGTAGATAGATCACATGAAAATAAATGTTGCATGCTCATATGAACTCGTTGTAGATTTTGGTTAAGTTGGGTTAGCTCGCCCTCACCGGTACTTTTTGAAGTACTGACCCTCGTTGCAGCAGGTTCCCCGAGCCAAGGCGACGCGGCGAGGAGCTGAAGCTTTCTCCAACCCCCTTCCCGAATCAAGACGCTTTCGTGACGTGACTTTTGGTAGCTCTGGTACATAAGAAGCAAGGAGCTCGCTCTCACTTTTGGGAAGCCACAAGACGATGGTGTTGACTCGCACCCAAGGTGTTTTGTGTTTTGAATTCTAGTAAAGGATGTAATAGATGGAACGGCTATCTCATTTTGTATCCAAAGTTGTAAGCATGTGTGGCATCCTTATTGTTTTGGGGTCAAGAGTCTGTAAACAGATGTTCATTATCAATAAAAAGAAAACTTTTCTATGCCTCAATGTGTGTTATCTTATTTGCGTACTCTGTTGCCTATGTTCTAAAGATCATCATTATGCCTAGGCCTTGTGCACGTGCGCCCTACGCGTGCACGGTATCACGCCCGGGGGACGATTATCGATTGGGCAAAATCGGGACATGACAGCGGCGCGCCCTATCAGCCCGGGTAGCAAGCCCTGCTGGAGGTCCCGCTAGGCATCGTGACGAGCACGAATCAAATATTTCCTTCCGGATCGATACGGTTCCAGTGCCCCGGAAAGACGTTTCGAGGAAATACCAAACCCTGTGCACAAGTTGTCCCAGACCATGCAAATGCATGAAATAATTCATATTACATACAATGCATCGAATTAAACAGAAGAAGTTAAGCAGAAACATATATATCTCATGCAACAGTTCATATTTCTCAAGCGGTGTTCCGATTCAGTTATCCCATAAGTTCAAAACTCTATCCGAGGCACCAGGCCGCCACCAATAACCAACTCTTCCTTATAAACAAGCTCAAATTACAAGGTGTGCAAGCATATGATAATATTAGTCTACAAATTCCATGTTCCTTTCTTAGTGGCTGGCATGCCTGTGACTAAGGATTTCCTAGGCGTCCAACCGGGCATCATCGAGTGAACGATTGAAACTAGAGATGTTGGCATGAAAAAGTAGGAAAGAAGGGACCAAACCACTCACTGGTTAAGGAAAAAGGTAGCTGAAACACGAATCCCGCCTAGCGACGATCAAACATCAGTTACGCGGACCTGAAACAACACGAGCACCGAGTTAGAAATCTTTCCTATCCTTCCTTGCCGAACTCCCCAGAACCTCAAGTTCCAAACGATAAAACCAGCAGCGAAAACCAAGCAAATCGAAAGCAACAACAAATCCAAAACCTCAAAACGGCAATCAAGAAAACCAAGCAACCAAAACACGAAAACTATTGGACTCGTTTCAATAGAGGCCTTTCCATGAGTTGGAAAGGATCATCGCATTTTGTCCGTGGCAAGAAGATACCGAGATCTAAGTTATGACTCAGACGGACTAGCCACAAGCCCAATTACATAGTGCTCGTCCCGGTCGGATCGGGATTTGAGGCACTACAATAACCCCCAATATTATGGCTATTTTTAATCTGTATGAAGGGTAATTTAGTCATTTTACTAAAAATGACCAAAACAACCTTATAAAAACTATATTTTATGGTTATTTGGAATAATTTGGCATCCGATTTTTTTTATAAATAGGACATAATTCTTTTAAATTTATCACAATAAATTTTCTTTCCTCTCATACAATATTAACAAATAAACAAATTTCTGAAGACTGAATGTAAACTCCCTCACCCAAAATAGGTATTTTGTGTATATTTTATATTATTATATTTATTATATATGTTGAATTTATTTAGAATATGCTCTTAGTTAATTAGAAAATAAATTTCTTGATATATTTACTTATATAAATATTCATTTAGAATTATTTTAGGTTATTTTAGATTTATGGAAATTTTTCTAGAATTTTTGGTAATTAAAACTTAGAAAACATAAATTTCTAGGACTTCTATGATTTACTATACGACCATACTTGTATGTCGTTGCTACCAAATATTTATTTTAGTTTAAAATATTTAATTATATTTTTTGTAATTTATTTAGAATTTTAAGAAATTTATTTAGATTTTAAAATTATTTAGGATTTATTTGGATATATATAGTCTTAATATTAGATAGATACTAATTTAGTGTTAATAGATATTAATAAGATTTTATAAATTATTTGTATTATCTTTAATTATATTTAAGATTATAAATTATTGAGATAAATTCAAACTCTATTTTAAATTAATTCAAATCCTGAACCTACTAGAAAATCAACTTCATGTATATCCTATCCTTATTTAAATTCATCATAATCCTATTCAAATTAACCAATCCTATTCGTATTTAATTAAGTAGTGTCCACCATTATAAATACCTCATCTTTCATATTTTTTTTTTCCAAATTCCTCTCTTTTTCGTCCAAAAATAGTCAAAATTCGTAATAAATTCAGCCTCATTTTCTACTAGTTATGACGAATTAAAAAGATAATATCTCCTAGCTCCGGACTCCAAACATGCTCCAGTTTTTTTTGTTAGAATGATAATGAGGTTAGCTTTCTGATAATATAAATTGTTTTTCTAAATTATTAGTATTAAATTCTGGAAAATTCGTAGAGCACAGCATGTCCGAAAATAGACGTATTTCGATATTTTCGCGATTCCGGGAGAACCAGGAATCAGAATCATGAACCGTTTAAAGTTTCGGAAAGCTAATATCGAGATCATCGACATATATTTTTCCCAGAATTTATTTCGAATTATTTATATACTGTTAATTCTGTAGAACTTCTAGGTTAGAATTTAACCATCGGTGCACAATACAAAATTTGTATGTGCCATAATTCCCAAACAAATTTGAATTCAGACGAGCCATAAATTCCACTATGTTTTTGATGCTGAAATCTACAGGAAATCATGCATGAAAGTCGAGTTTATATCGGTTGACTTTTTGGTCAACAGATTGCCTCGATTTGCGTGCCATGAGTCTCGAGTTGATAAAATTCAGTTTCTTTGGACAAAATTTAGGAATTAACATAAAAATCAGAATAATAAGATTAAAATAGGATTTTAGAGTAATTATTCTAGAATTAAATAAATTAAAATAAATTAATGGTTATATTATTATATAGTTATATGAATATATATGTAAGTAAATGCTAATTGATAATTATGACTAAATATTCAGACTGTATGACCCTAGAACATCGTGGACTATCCCATACTTACCTTGACCATGTTGACCCTAAGAACTTGTGAATTTGTCTGCCTTGCGTACACTAACGTACTGGCATAGACAACTGTCAATTGACTGACTGATTTCGTACAGTACTTGAAGACGCGACACCCGCGTAATTCAATACATAATTGACCGTGTTAGATGACTAGTGTTACCCCTAGTATACCCCCTGATTCCAGTATAAATGTGGTTGAGTATGTGCTAGTGTAATGACTAATGATTCTATTATATTATATTTATGTGTACATAGGATATTGGATTGTTCTACGCGATTTCTGGAGCAGGTTATTGGTACATTGCAGCTTCCTTGCCAGGCAAGTATACCTTGCCATTGTACTATTATTTTTATTTCATATGTTGCATGCATCTTTATTTTCTGTCTTTTCATATATTTTAACTGTTATATAAAAAATGCGCGCGACGGTGTCGTCGCGGTATGTTTTTATTTATGTAATTACATTGACCTTGTTTATGAGACTACCCCATCATCATGTAGCATCTTTAGATTCATTGGCCGTGACACAGTTGTTACACGAGTTGTGAGTCTCATATAGATCACGGACTTGCGTGCAGGGTTGGCCTCCTGTACGTGTGGGCCGTGCGTTAGGAATAACTGCTGTTAGAAACTTTGCATGCTAGTAGACTTGGCAGTTATTAGAGGTATTATCATGTCATGGATGTGACATGCTTAGAGCATGGGGTGGGGAGAACAACAAGTAAGGTGTGTGGGCTCCGTTACACTTTTCTTGTGTAACCCGTATGCTCCGTCGGAGATGCGCGGTCATGATGACCCCTATATATACTACTTGGCGGACCTCCGGTGTTCGAAAGACGCCGTGCCTTTGTAGGCCCTTGGATCTCCAAGAGATCTATGCCAATCCCATTTTAGCCCGATAGCCCACGCGTTGGGAAAGTTGTTCTTAAACTGCATTCACTTTAGACGGTTAGGTGACCCATTGGATATTTATTTCAGTACTTTATTGGCATGTGTTTAAGTATCTTGTTATGTCCCTCTGAGGACCTGGTCCGCTGCCAGGTGTATCTGTTCTTGAGTATTTGCAGGAGCGCGGATTTGGATGGTTGGGTATGCTTCGTGGATGTCTTCTCTTCGAGCCGTGATTGATAGCTGGTACTTATATTGTTTGAGTGAGTGGTACTTATATTGTATTTACTTTTCCCATTTGAGTTGGTAGTGGATTTGTTTCCATACAACTATCATTCTTAGATACTTCTTATTAAGATCTAGTTTCATAGATGCTGTTTATTTATCTCTATATAATTTTGGTGGATGAGATTTAGATTTTACCCTGTGACTTGTATTACAGTTATACCACTTGTGGATTTGATATTCATATTACAGCGTACGTGTGGATTTGGTTTCCATATATTGGAGTTTCCATATCCATGCGGCTGGCATGCTTACGTGTCCTAGTCCTACGTATTTTGGAACTGGGGCGTGAAATGTTTTTGTGGTGGCCCATGCAGGTCGAGAGCATATTGTCTCGGTTACGTTACTGT
Source organism: Iris macrosiphon (assembly GCA_036927795.1). NCBI lineage: Eukaryota > Viridiplantae > Streptophyta > Magnoliopsida > Asparagales > Iridaceae > Iris > Iris macrosiphon. The sequence continues at coordinate 156,325,037 of JAYESA010000009.1, forward strand.
ACCGAACAAACCTGCACATAGGACTAGAGTATAGGATCTCATCCACAATTGACTATGATTCACCTTCCTCCTCTATGATCTATTCGAACAATTGTATCCTGCTTGATTCCTGTACTTCCCTAATAAGTTCCTTGAGTATATATGGCCTTCTGCTAGAATATAGGAACCCCTGTTATTAGGATGATAATTAGAGTATCACACCTATTAAGAATACAACGAGAATATAGACACACCACTAAGTTTAGAATATCTAGTGAACCCTAGAATTCCTTATTTTTAGAATTGATTTACCATTACCCCCTGATGTATTATGAAGACTTGAGAGTAGTATAGACACTACTAGAGTTAGTTAGAAGTTTTACCATAATGTTTGACCCTAGTATTGAGGAACCAATGGAGAACCAATATTGAACATTAGGACTGAACCTAACCCTCATAATTGGATAGTATTAGAGAACTATAAAACTTATGTCATTGTCTTGTTACTAGTAGACAGCACCCTAGGAAGCCTAGAGGAATGTAATCAACCCTTTCCCTTGATCATACCCCGAACATGGCAACTAGCATGCCACCCCCTTAGAGAACCATGATGCTATCTAGAGCCCTCTATTTTTGATTTCATAACTTGTCCCCCTGCAACCTTAGTGTTCGCTAATTGTGTGACGACTAAATTATGATTCTTCTTTTTTCATCATTTAACTCGTGCCACATAACTCGTATGATTGAAGGCCAAGTAATCTTATTCTATGTTAGGACATGTAGTTTGCTAGGGTATAGCTTGGTAATTTGAACTTTAAATTTTGTGCGTGATAGTTGGGATTTGATAGTTTGCGTAGTTCCCTTAGGTTGTGACCTAATGATTACCCCTTAGCTTTAAATCACGAAATTTGTACCCATAGCTCGATACGAGTTAAATCCCTTTCCCCTTAACGGCTAGTAACTCTTCTATCCCTACGATTGACACATATTCTATGAGCACTTGATCCTTACCTATATAATGCAATAGGAGACCCTAATAAGAGTTTCTGTTCTATGTACATGTGCAAGGTTATTTTTGTAGGTATCCTTAAGGCAATACAATAGTAGTTAAATTATTTTAAGTTGGATAGTATACCTCACCACCTAGTATCACGTAGTCCCTGTGATCCATTGATGAAGTGTAACTGAATGACATTAATTGTATGCTAGCAAAGACGACAGTGTTTATTCAGACGATAGAATTTAGAGGTCCATGTCCCTATTGGTCGACTAGCGACTTAGACAAGGAATTAGTATGACAACTGTAGATATTGTGTAGTCTTTCATTATTATTGCTTATTTTGCTTTTGTTTTTGTGAATTTGAATTGTTATGAACCTTCTTTCATCATAATCTAGCGTATTCATATTTGCTGTACTACCTTGACTTATGCTGCTATTATAGCCTAGTTTTTGCAAGCTTATTCTTTATCGAGCTTGTTCATGACATACGTATTATTGGGGGCCCACAATAATACATTTCAGAATCAGTGTATTAGGGTCTAGCTAACCTTAGTGCGCTTGGTTCGCCCTTCGCATAACTACTTTACGTGGATTGAGATATGTAGTGATTAGTAGACGAATATACTTACCCTCTAGATACGACAAAGCATATCATATCAAGTACATAACTGCACCGATGTGAGCATGCGAATAGGAAATTATCAAATTAAGATTTCAATCCACAACTGTCTTGACAATTCCCATTTGAATTCTTTAAACCCTTTGATTCCCATACTTCCATTCTATTACCCCTCCTTGAACTCTTTTCCGTTGCTTTCCGTCTTTCCTTGTTTCGGAAAGACGAAATCTCGTGCTTGGATATAAGTGATACACGGATAGTACAAGATATACCCCATAGGCCAATCACATTATTTGGTGACTATCTTTCATAATTGATTAAGGACATATCACATATGATATAGTCGGTGTTAAAGTTTTGAGGATTGAATGACATGAGAAAATAAATTGAGGAATATTTTTCTTAAGTGTAAGAGCCTTATGTGATAGATGGGTAAATTCTAAGTTGGGTAGAAATTGCAGTATTAAACTTGAGGAGAATTCTTTTAGATTGTGATCAAGTAGGATTAGATTGAGAGATTAAGTCCTTTTAAATGTGGAAAAATTTAAAAGATGGATTAAGATAATGAGAATTTAATGAATTTTAAAAAATCTTGATATTGAGGACCCAATATTTATACTTTGAGCACATAATTTAAATTTTGAATATTGAAGGATGAATCATCGATTTAAATTTTGAGGATAAATATAAAATTTTAGACTTGAATAATTGGTTAATTAGATTTAAATTTTATAATTTGATGATTTGAATTAAAAGTTCAATTTTGATTGTTGGGTCACCTATTTGAAATATTGAGGATGTAAATTGAGTTTAAATATTTGAATAAGTACAAAATTCTTAAGTTAAGAATAGTAATAAGATTTGATTAGAATCGTTTATTGTTTAAAGTCTAGAGGAGATTATGATAGTTGGAAATTATGATATAAATTTTGATGTGGGATGTCATATAGACTTGAGTCAGATTTGGATGTTGATTATTTAAAAATCGAGAAGAGATTACGACAGGTTGAATTTTGATTTAAACAGTGGTTATATTAATTTTGAAGTAATCGCGATAGATTCGAATAGATTTTGTTATTTAAATTTTTGGAAGAGATTGCGATTGACATACCTTATGTACGAATGTGAAGGATTTAACAAATTATGTCTTATTTTAATTTCGAGGACGAAATTATAAGTTGGGTAGATTGTAAACTCCCTCACCCAAAATAGGTATTTTGTGTATATTTTATATTATTATATTTATTATATATGTTGAATTTATTTAGAATATGCTCTTAGTTAATTAGAAAATAAATTTTTTAATATATTTACTTATATAAATATTTATTTAGAATTATTTTAGGTTATTTAGATTTATGAAGATTTTTCTAGAATTTTTGGTAATTAAAACTTAGAAAACATAAATTTCTAGGACTTCTATGATTTACTATACGACCATACTTGCTTGTCGTTGCTACCAAATATTTATTTTAGTTTAAAATATTTAATTATATTTTTTGTAATTTATTTAGAATTTTAAGAAATTTATTTAGATTTTAAAATTATTTAGGATTTATTTGGATATATATAGTCTTAATATTAGATAGATACTAATTTAGTGTTAATAGATATTAATAAGATTTTATAAATTATTTGTATTATCTTTAATTATATTTAAGATTATAAATTATTGAGATAAATTCAAACTCTATTTTAAATTAATTCAAATCCTGAACCTACTAGGAAATCAACTTCATGCATATCCTATCCTTATTTAAATTCATCATAATCCTATCCAAATTAACCAATCCTATTCGTATTTAATTAAGTAGTGTCCACCATTATAAATACCTCATATTTCATATTTTTCTTTTCCAAATTCCTCTCTTTTTCGTCCAAAAATAGTCAAAATTCGTAATAAATTCAGCCTCATTTTCTACTAGTTATGACGAATTAAAAAGACAATATCTCCTAGCTCCGGACTTCAAACATGCTCCAGTTTTTTTTGTTAAAACGATAATGAGGTTAGCTTTCTGATAATATAAATTTTTTTCTAAATTATTAGTATTAAATTCTGGAAAATTCGTAGAGCACAACATGTCCGAAAATAGACGTATTTTGATGTTTTCACGATTCCGGGAGAACCAGGAATCAGAATCACGAACCGTTTAAAGTTTCGGAAAGCTAATATCGAGATCATCGACATATATTTTTCTCAGAACTTATTTCGAAGTATTTACATACTGTTAATTCTGTAGAACTTCTAGGTTAGAATTTAACCATCGGTGCACAATACAAAATTTGTATGTGCCATAATTCCCAAACGAATTTGAATTCAGATGAGCCATAAATTCCACTATGTTTTTGATGCTGAAATCTACAGGAAATCATGCATGAAAGTCGAGTTTGTATCGGTTGACTTTTTGGTCAACAGATTGCCTCGATTTGCGTGCCATGAGTCTCGAGTTGATAAAATTCAGTTTCTTTGGACAAAATTTAGGAATTAACATAAAAATCAGAATAATAAGATTAAAATAGGATTTTAGAGTAATTATTCCAGAATTAAATAAATTAAAATAAATTAATGGTTATATTATTATATAGTTATATGAATATATATGTAAGTAAATGCTAATTGATAATTATGACTAAATATTCAGACTGTATGACCCTAGAACATCGTGGACTATCCCATACTTACCTTGACCATGTTGACCCTAAGAACTTGTGAATTTGTCTGCCTTGCGTACACTAACGTACTGGCATAGACACCTGTCAGTTGACTGACTGATTTCATACAGTACTTGAAGACGCGACACCCGCGTAATTCAATATATAATTGACCGTGTTAGATGACTAGTGTTACCCCTAGTATACCCCCTGATTCCAGTATAAATGTGGTTGAGTATGTGCTAGTGTAATGACTAATGATTCTATTATATTATATTTATGTGTACATAGGATATTGGATTGTTCTACGCGATTTCTGGAGCAGGTTATTGGTACATTGCAGCTTCCTTGCCAGGCAAGTATACCTTGCCATTGTACTGTTATTTTTATTCCATATGTTGCATGCATCTTTATTTTCTGTCTTTTCATATATTTTAACTGTTATATAAAAAATGCGCGCGACGGTGTCGTCGCGGTATGTTTTTATTTATGTAATTGTATTGACCTTGTTTATGAGACTACCCCATCATCATGTAGCATCTTTAGGTTCATTGGCCGTGACACATTTGTTACACGAGTTGTGAGTCTCATGTAGATCACGGACTTGCGTGCAGGGTTGGCCTCCTATACGTGTGGGCCGTGCGTTAGGAATAACTGCTGTTAGAAACTTTGTATGCTAGTAGACTTGACAGTTATTAGAGGTATTATCGTGTCATGGATGTGACATGCTTAGAGCATGGGGTGGGGAGAACAACAAGTAAGGCGTGTGGGCTCCGTTGCACTTTTCTTGTGTAACCCGTACGCTCCGCCGGAGATGCGCGGTCATGATGACCCCTATATATACTACTTGGCGGGCCTCCGGTGTTCGAAAGACGCCGTGCCTTTGTAGGCCCCTGGATCTCCAAGAGAACTATGCCAATCCCATTTTAGCCAGATAGCCCACGCATTGGGAAAGTTGTTCTTAAACTGCATTCACTTTAGACGGTTAGGTGACCCATTGGATATTTATTTCAGTACTTTATTGGCATGTGTTTAAGTATCTTGTTATGTCCCTCTGAGGACCTGGTCCGCTGCCAGGTGTATCTGTTCTTGAGTATTTGCAGAAGCGCGGATTTGGATGGTTGGGTATGCTTCGTGGATGTCTTCTCTTCGAGCCGTGATTGATAGCTGGTACTTATATTGTTTGAGTGAGTGGTACTTATATTGTATTTACTTTTCCCATTTGAGTTGGTAGTGGATTTGTTTTCATACAACTATCATCCTTAGATACTTCTTATTAAGATCTAGTTTCATAGATGCTGTTTATTTATCTCTATATGATTTTTGTGGATGAGATTTAGATTTTACCCTGTGACTTGTATTACAGTTATACCACTTGTGGATTTGATATTCATATTACAGCGTACGTGTGGATTTGGTTTTCATATATTGGAGTTGCCATATCCATGCGGCTGGCATGCTTACGTGTCCTAGTCCTACGTATTTTGGGACTGGGGCGTGACACTGAAGTAACAATTTTTTGAATATTAAAGTAACAATTTTTTGGAGACTGAAGTATAATTTTCTGGAAGCTTCAATTTGATCTATCACCATAAAACTACAAAAAATATACATCCGACTTTAGGGTCTGCTTCGATTGAAGGAAAAAAATAAACATGGTTGAGTGAGATTAAGTGAGATAGAGTTAAGTGAGGGGGAGAAAGTCAATTCATATAACCTTGCTTGGATTGGAGGGAGAGTTAAGTGCGGTGTGCTTAATAACTTTTGCTTGGATTTGAGATTTTGGATGGAGGAAAGAGTTAAATGGGGTGTATTTATGACTTTTAAACAAAATCCGTCACTTCCCCCTCGTTAACCCCCTCCCCGATTTGGATGTTAAAAAAATGGACAAAAGAGGGTTAAACAAACCCCGACTTAACCCTCTATTACTCTCGCTCCTAAAATCCCACCCTCAAACCAATCATGGTTCTTTTTCTCCCCCACTTAACTTTTTCTCACTTAACTCTCTTAACCCTCAATCCAAGCAAACCCTTAGAGTTGATCAAGTTGAGGTTTAAGTATTTTTAAAATATTAAAAATATGGTTTTCTTTCCTCTCTCTTTTTATTATTAGTATTTTCATCACAAAAATAAGTTCTACTAACTCTTGATTGCAACAAGAAAACAAAGAAAGTACAAATAAGATTACAACGAATTCCTAAGTACAATAATCTGAAAAAGTGTGACGGTGGAGATCGAGTTGTGCAGCTAACTCCTTTACTCCATTGACGATCGAATGACGAAAGCAAACTACTAAGTCTTGGCTCACTAGCAAGAGGGACGACATTTAAGCCTTCAGATTCATCTTATTTTCCCCAAGTGCCAAGAATCGGCGAATGAAGGCTCCGTGGCGGCATCAGACAATAAGCAAATTCGTTCCCAGTGACCTGATTCGATCTAGTGCAAAAAAAAGCGAGTGAGCGACAAATGATCCAATGCCAAGAAGTGAGGGAGAGAGAGAGATCTCGGACCTCAGATATGGATTTTTTGGCGCATGGGGACTGGAGGTACGATATGCCGGAGTGAATGTCGGGTTCTGAAACCTCCCTACCGGGTCAATCAGGTTTGATCTAAGAGTTTTTCCACAAAGGGCAGTTCATCGCTCTCGGACTAGTGGAAAGCTATTTTTTTTGTCAAAGATCCATTACCGACCGCGCTAGCAGATTGATGCTTCAGTCGGGCGCTTGCAGCTAACGCCTAATCCGGAACAAAAAAGTCATTCATAATTCTTACACAGATGAGTAGGCAGTCACCAGTATTTCCATCCTTCCCATTGATGGAGAGCTTGTGCTGATTCAATAGCAGCTCCCATTCCTGCAACATTCGTTGCTTCCTCAACAACAGATTTGATCCTGCCTTCGAGAGAATGAAAGCTAAGAAGGGCAATCGCACTCCGAGTGTGTTCGGGCAAGCGGGCGAATGACCCGTCTATTCATCATATTTTTGGCTCTGCCTAAGGTTGATGGTGTTGACTAATAAAGTGGGCTCCCATGTATATGGCCTTCGATTCCTTGGGAAGCACATGTCCATGATATTTATAGTCATTTGCACTGAAATGGCCATGTGTGCGCGCAATTATGAAATATTACTGTTTTTATAGTTTTTGCGCATCAGATTGTAGTTGACACATGCGATCCCTACGGTAACTGTCCGCGGGATTTGGTCAGACGTACGTGCATGAAACGGTCGGCTTGACATGTGTCATGCGCCTGAGATCACGTCTTGGTTGTGGCTGACGTTACACTGGAACGAAAGCGCTTTCAGCGCCACGTGTACGAGATTATAGGCCTTCCCTAACGGTCACTGTCAGTTGTCATCTAGGGAAAATGAGCCTCAGAGGGAGATAGGATGATGCGCTCAGTTGATTCATGTAAATACATTAGGATGAGAGGTTTTCAGGTTATATGAGGTCCCGTTATCCCGGTTCTTAGTAATGGAATTTGGAGTTCTCCGTCATGAGGGGCACTCCAACACACTGTCGAGTAGTGTTTCACTATTTGTATTGATTATGATTCCTATTAAGCCTAGATAACCTAGATAGACTACAGTGTGTTACCGTTGGACCTCTATTGCATGTGCTAGTAATCATGATTACAATTATCCTAGTTAGTTAATGATAGCAAGCCGTAGTTCATGATTGGCCGTGACTGATTGATTGTCCAGATTCCTACTTTATTTCATATTCTTGTCTAGTATAATATTTACATTTCCATATTGCTTATGTTTAGTATCATATTTTCATTTCCTTATTGAGCATGTCGCATTTTATTTTTCCTATTGTTACATGTTTAATGTTTTTCTATTATGCTTGTATGCTGGTTTTAGTTTATCTGGCTCCTTTGTGGTACTTGCTATCTGATATTGATCCCACTGGTTTTGTATGGCCAAATCTCATAGAAAAATTAGAGGATTTACCGTATCTTCTGCTCGATAGTGAACACTAAAGGAGCACCAGTCGAGTGCCTGAGTATGTTTTCATTCTCTCCACCCACTCCATAAAGGAATATCACTGAACAACGATTCACGAAGAAATCATAAACCCTAGTATGGTTCATCCCTTAGTCTTAGTTAATTCCTTAATATATTTATCTTCTTATAGACAAGTAATACTTATCATATCTAGTAAATTTACAAAATTCGCAAAACGCAAAACCTATGAATAATTAGAGGTTTTGGGGAGGGGGTTTACAAAATTTGAACATGAAGTATGTTTTCCACTTGTTGATATTATGTACAAATCACATAATGCGTGTGATTGCATGCTTTTCATAGCCTATGTATAAATGATTGCATGCTTTTTCATAGCTTACTATCATCAGATGTGGATGTGCTTATATTAACATGTTTTCATTTCTAAAATCTTTCTTTAGTTTTCTAGTAGTTTTCCTTTTGATATTTTTTTTTAAGAGATCGGAAAAGAAAAAGGAAATCATAGCAACCAATTTGTTCTTATATATACTACATAATATTTTTCTTCTTCTTTAAGGCTTCTAATAGCTAGCATCTAGAGTTTTAACTAGAATATATCAAATGTTTTACTTTCTGTTTCCAATAGGCATTAAGTCAAGTTGCATGCAAGAGTAAAATGAGGCTTTTCTATTGTGCTTTAGTTTGTTCTTCCTTTTCTTTGTTTTGATTTTTTGTATTAGATTATTTTGGTGGTAGTTCTTGTTCTATGTAGGTCCACATTATAAACTTTGAATGCATACTGTCATTGAGTTTCATATATTTTTTCCCCATGACTTTTCACTTATTATTGAATTGAATATAAATATTTTGGATGGGGTACTTTTTTTCTCTGTGTTTATAATTTTGTTCCAATAAGTTTTCTCTAACAAGATTTTAACTATGCCTCAAAATATAAAAATAAAATAATCAGCTTATGAAATTTTATTTGTAATAATTAAATGTGTGAATTGATGACATATTTTATATGGACTTCCAAATATTCTGATGATGCTCATGCATGAATCTGACCCACGTGTTATTGAACAAGTTGTACCAGGCATATACTTGGCGTTGCATATGAAAATAAAACTTCTAAACCAAAATTAACTAAGTTTTAATGATGGATAAATATTATTAGGAAAGGGTGCTAATTGTAGTTGAAGCATACTATATCATGTAAAATAGTAGATGTCAATTAAAGATGTGGTTAGTAAGTGCTCATCTGACTATCAATTAAACTATATCAACAGTTACTTATAAAGGAATAACTCAACTGGTTCATGTGGTAAATGAGAAGAGGTATAATCTTTCTGGCTAGACGGATGTCTCGGAATCAAATTGCGAGAGAATGTCGGAATCAAATCGCGAGTGAGGCGTGGAGACAGTGAACCCAAATGGTATACAATGTAGCGTACGTAAAGTTTCGTATGTATTGTCGGACATTAAAAAAATAACACGTTTTTCCCCTCTTAGATTAACGTACTGTTTATTGTCCAAAATCTTACAATAGGTTTGAGTCAAACTAATGTTGGTGAATTTTCCGTTTAGGTTTGACAATTCTTATTATTATTATTTAGAAAATATGTGTATAAGAATTGGGCAATTTGACAATTTCTTATCATGAACATAAGAATTTGATGGTGGAAATTGAGGTGAAGAATCCAACAAAGACCAGAGTACCTATGAGAGAGAAAATAAAAAAATAAAAAATAAAAAAATCCATTCCTCCAATGATTTTCTGCAACTGCACCAGAAACCTCAGAAATCTGATTCCAAGACTGCTCGGGCCATCTTATTTGGAAAAAAAAAAAAAATTACTACTCAGGCCATCTACTTTTTATTTTCCTATTTATATGGTAGAATTTCTTTAGAATTTATTTTTCTTCCAATAATAATTTATATTTTAATTTTTATCCTACGTAACACTGATGTAGTGATTTTTATTCTAATTTTATCCAATGTAACTCTGATGTAGGATAAAAAAATTCTATGAGAATTTCTATATGTAGAAGCACTCATATAAACTCTCCATCTCTCATCATAGAAATTAATATTTGACCCTACTTTCAAACTAAATTATTAAACTGATTCTTTTATTTTCTGACACATAGGATAAAAATTTAGAACCAGTGGAGAGCATTTTTCTGTGTGCAAATTTATGTAAAAATTCTGCCAACGAGATAGATTTTTTTTTTTTTTTTAAAGTACAATTCCAAGTATAATAGAAACTCAATTTTAGAAATCTTCAATGGAGATGACCTTAAACCAGTTACCTTTCACCAAGCTTCTTCCCCGCACAAAATAAAATATATATATATATATATATATATATATATATATATATATATATATAATATAAAATAAAATAAAATAAAAATCTAAGTTGAGCAGGAAAGCCGAAGGGAGAATTTACTACGTACTAAAGCATGTATTAAAAAAGCAACAAACAAGATTAAAATCCTACTAAATGCATGCTGTATAACATTACACAAAACCACTGAAAATTTTAATCAACAAAAGACAACGCTAGAAGGACAACAAAATATGACCATATTTTACTGGCAATACGTGGCAACCTATGTGTCGATCACATGTGGAACAACCGTATTAATGTTATTAACATATAAACAAGTTGTTACATCATGTGATCAGCAAAATATAATTATATTTTGGTGTCCTCCTTACGAGTTATTGTAATCAACAATGTTCACATCGTGATTATCATTAAATTAGATATGGAACACAACTATGATCAAGAATCTCAACAGATAGAAGCCAACCTTAATTTCAACCAAAAAGACTAGGAAAAATTTAGGTCATTGAACTAGACCATTGATAAAGGCACTACAAAATCTGTTATGGTATATCATAGTTTTTGACAGTTCTGTCAAAATTCTGGCACTTACGTACATATCGAGAAATGTCAAAATTTTGTCAGTCTTGAAAAAATAGTACTGTTAAATTTTTAACAATTATAGAAGAGAAAAGACTGTCAAAATTTATAATCCTTCAATAAATTAGTACTGCCAAATGTGTAGTGCCGTTATTGTATTTTAACTAAAAAAAGTCTAAATCCTCCAAGAATAAGGGTAGATCACTCCGTAGGAGTGAAACATGTTATAGAAACACACAACCATAACAAGTTATAGAAAACACATCTATTCCCTGCGTCACCATTCAAGCCAAATAACTTACCCAAAATGTTAGCAATTTAATTTAATTTAATTTGGGCCAAGATGTGCTTTGGTACACCAAAAAGAGTTTTGACATATTGCTACCATTGATTTGCAAGATGGATCCGTAAAATAAGATTATTATGGCACGCAAAGGCGAGCAATGGCAGGATAAACCATGAGTGGATGAGATTGGGAAGTCTTCGGTAATGGCCGCACAAGGTCCTTACTCTCTCAAAACAACATTTTTTTTTTTTTTTTTAATACCGCATAACGTTCGAAAATTTGTATACATTGTATTGCATGTCTTTGGACTCACTGTCTTCCAACTTTCATCGTTTATAAATGGAAGAAATAATATACCCCCGTGGCTCGATCCACTGATATTCTGCCACCCAATCAGAATCTTATAGCTCTTATCGGTAACCACAAGAGCCACTCGAGTTCGGTCTCACAACAACATTTATTGCAGTGGTTACATTGAAAGTGGAATGTTAATGTTGAAATGCTACGACGAGCCAAGAAAATGATGATAGAAGAGAGAACAACAAAAGGATGAAACCTCGACACGTCGCAAATGAAAATAACATCGCTTTGTTGAAAGAACAAAAGCAGATCCAAAGTAGCTTACATCCCCTGCGAACATATGTCGTTGGCCAAGAGTAATGTTGGGAACACGTGCGCTCTGATACCACGTGTTGGGCGCGTCGCGGAAGCGTTTTGCCAATCCACCTGAGATGACCAACCAATCTACGAACACCAAGCACAGATGAAGACAAGTATATGGTGGTGACTACGTCACCTGGACAAATCCTAGCCTTTATAACTCAGATGAAATTACAAGACTGCAAAAAATAATGTTGAAACCCTTTGCCCTAATAGGTTCAACCCCCTCACCACACTCAAGAAGAAAAGCAAAAGATTATGTCATGCCCTAGTCCCAAAATATCGAGAAACTAGCCACGTGGCAATAGCCAGCAGCACACGCCGATGGACAAATCCAATTTAATGGATCTATCGGGGCGTACTTAAGCTGTAATACAACAATAAGGGTCTACTAATCTCATCCACAGAAATGAATACATCAATATCAACAAAAGCAAATAAAATCATCATCAAGTCACAAGTAAATAAATCGGGAAACAATCCGATAATAAGTCTGTTACAATTGTTCATTAAACAAGAATTAAAAGAGTTTAATTGCATCAAGACTGAGCATAGAAGAAGTAGATATTCAGGAGAAATCCTCAGCGATCACCTCGTCCTCAGGTTATGGTACTGCTCCGAGAAGTGCTCCTGTCCCGTACACCTCAGGATAGATATCCTCTACTAACCCTGGGGACATAATCCAGATCCAGGTCCTCATGGGACATAGCAAGGTACAAAATAACTCATGCCAAAATAAATACAGTGCAGCAATAAATGAAACAATAAGGTAAACTATATAACCAGCTAAATGATATGCAAGTGAGAGTTTTAGTCATACTTGGGCTGAGACTACTATAGGATCTGTGTCGGGGAAACCCATAGCAGTATTCTCTCGAAGGGCCAGTAATGTACCAAAGCTCGGTGTCAGAGTCTAAGGCACCTCCAGTAAAGTAATATATATATATATATATATATATATATATATATATATATATATATATATATATATATATATATATATATATATATATATATAATCAGCCTTTTGTATGGTAAATCTCTCCCCACCCAATGTAATCACACGTCACAGGTTCACGATGTCTCATGTCCATGTCACGCAAGATCATAACTAATGCAACAAGTCATATAATAGTTATGAATATAATGTATATGTCATAAATCCTGCAACCTACACAGAATCACCTTGAATATTTCAGGAAGATTCTGTCTCATGAATAGTGTCAGGTGTCCTGAGGTATAACGTACTTGATAATGCAAGCACGAGAATGTATAGGGTCTCGATATCCATGTCTAGGTGACGTTACACAACTCCGCGTACGGTGTTGGCACCCGAATATTAATCGGACGCTAAGTAAAGTCACACGGTCCTAGATTAAGCATGTACAACATGAGTATGTTAAGGAAATAATATGTAATAATAACTGCAAGGTTGGCAAGGTACACTTGCCTAGGGTTCGAATACCAACAGCTGTTCCTGTATCAATGGATTCTGCAGGTACTCCTCCAAAAGCTGTAATAAACATCACCATCAGGTTTAGACAATATCAAATAGCTAGAAATGCCTGTCCTTGAGTCCAATTTGGACACATGGGCAAAAATGACATTTTTAGGTCAAAGCGGGGTCCACATGTGGCCCACTTCGCACCGAAAAATGTGTCAGAGATAATGTTCTCCAAATTCGTCAAACTTAGTGTCAACAAGTCCAGAATGATGATACGAACCCAACAGAACTTCTAGAACTGGATTCTGATGAGCCGTTCACAAAATCGCCCGTTAAGTGGAGCCGCGAGGCCCACAATACGCGATTTTGTCAACGTTCTCAGAATCAAACTAAACTTGGATCACAGGACCAGCGTATTGCTACGAGTCCGATGGCATAAGTTTTGTCTCGATCCGACGTGTGTACACGAAGTTACAATGAGTTCCAGAACAGGCCCAATACGGGGCGTTGTCGACGGATACACGTTGATTCCGGTGTGCACGCACATCCAAATCAACTTTCGTGAAATTCCCCACGTTCGTGTTAACGGCGCGCACCTTTCGGTGAAGTCCTCACACGACCAAGTCATCCCGTTTGGCAGGGCGCACTCAGTTCAGGGGACAAACAGGTTGTTAATTTTCCTGTTTTTGGATCGCAGTTCGCGATCACCACAAGATGCGACACACCGAGCGGGTTGTACGGGTATCGAGAGGATCACGCAGGGTTCGCGTCACAACAGACAGAACGGGAAACGGGACAGCGAGGAGAGAGAAAAGGCTACCTGAACAGGGCTACGTAGAACTAGGATTCCTCGTGTCCGCGAGGCGACACGACACAGCGCTGTGGCTAGGGTTTGGTACTGCGGCGGCTGGGGGCATCGGGGCTTCTCCGGAGGAGGGGGCTGCTCGGCGGAGGCGGCTCAGGCGGAGGCGGAGCTGACCGTAGACGGCACTGGTGGCGGGCACGGCGGCTGCACGGTCTTCTCGCCCGGCTCGTGTCGAGCGGGCCGCCGCTACTACTGTTGTTGTTTCTGACGAGGTCGGCCGGAGATCAGGGCGGCGTCGTGGAGGCTAGTGGAAGCGGAGGAGACGACAGAGGAAGACGGGGAGGCAAGGGGTCCTGGGGCTGAGGCTGCGGTGAAGGGGTGGCCGACTCGTCGGGGAGAGTGGGGGAGACGACAGAGGAAGACGTGGCGGAGGCAGAGCTGACGGAGGCGGTGGCTGGGAGTTAGGGCACAGGCGGTGGTAGTGGCTCTGACGGAGGCGGAGGGATTTTTATAGGGCTGGAGAGGGAGCAGGGGCGGTGGCGGTTACGAGCGGAGGAGCTGGGCAGTGGCGGTTATGAGCGGAGGAGCTGGGCGTAACGGGCGGGCGGAGGCGTAACGGGCGGGCGGCGGCGTAACGGCCGGCGACGGGTGGAGACGAAGCGGCAGGGTCGGGGTCGGGGTCGGGTTTAGGGGTACACTGTAGCACCTGGTCGGGTCGGGTCGGCTAACGGACCCGGATCCGACCCGCTAGGGTTTGGGTTGGGTTTGACTAAACCGGGTCGGTCCGGTTCGGGTTGGTTCAGTTAGGAAATAAACCTAGATTTATTTTAGGGTTTATTTGGGGTTTAATAAAACTTAGTTTTTAGATCTTTAAAAATGTTTTCGGGGTCCAATAAATTCTCGAAAAATTATCCTATTTCTAATTTTTCATTTTACACCCAAAAATATTATTTTTATAATATTTTAATATTTAATAAAATCATTTAAAAATACTTAATACCAGAAAACAATTGATTTAATTAGTTAAAAATCACAGAAAATTCTAGAAAATTCATTTTTAAAGTCTGAAAAAATTCTGGGGGTTTACAGATTATAATTGAAATCACTCACCAACCAGTAGCAATCTCCCTAACCGAAGTTGATGACCTATCGATTAGATCTCCTTCTTCCTTCTGTCTTGGATGACGAAGTCCTAAGAGTAAAGCACAGACTTTCTCTTAGATTTTATGTAGACGAGCACCCTGAATCTTCAACTTGTGCCTCTACCTTCCTCCCTATTTATAGGATAAGAAACCTATTTTAGGGTTAAGAAACCCTAAAAATAGCCAACCATAAGATCCAACCATCCACTAGCATCCAACGGTCCAAAATATAACATAAAAAAACCTGAGCAGCCGCCGCCGACACCGAACTCGGACCGAGTTCGGTTCAAAGGTTAACACCACACCGAGTTTGACCCGACCTCGGCCAGGGACCGAGTTTGGACCGAACTCTACCCCCTTCAGCAGACTTGATTCCCAACAATCTCCCCCTCTAGTCTGATGAGAGATTTTGGCTCCATGGCTCCTCAATTGGACTCCATGCCTGTTGCCCCGCAACAAAAATCCTGCTCCCATATACCACCGATCTCCGATCACCCGAGTTACTTTGTATCTTCCGTCATCTCCAGCTCTTCGACGCTAGCTGTCATGCGTAGCACCTCCTGCACTATAGGAATCCTGCTGATATCGATGACACGGCTAAGACCGAAGTCCCTGACGATCAACCTCACTGTGAGTTTTGGTTGCCTGTCCCCGACTCCCGTCTTTTACCGAAACGTGTTAACGTTCTGACGAGCTTCTCCACCCTTGGCTGGCCCAACCAAGCGGACGGTGTGATACTCCCGCGATTCGAACTCCTGAATTTGCCCACATTTGTGTCTGAACTTGAAGCTCCCCATACACATACGTCCTCGAGTAGAATATCACGCAATGTGCATGTCGTCGATGACCCACAACTTTTTTTGAACTGTGTGAATGATGATGCTCCTGCCTCAGAATGAGTTTGCTGCAAACCTTGATCTCCTTCTTGGCCTCGAACTGCTAAAACCAATGTCACTTCGTGAAGCTTTGGCAAACCACCCGTCGCCAAAATTGGATCCGTGAAACAACCCCCACATGGAGATCGACCACCTGTAATGGACTGACAGACTAACCCTCAATCTTTGACTCATCACCATTCGTCGCTTTTTCTCGACTGTCATGCACCAATCCCAAAATACCGAGGGACTAGTCACATAAAAATGATCAGCAGCACAACTCCAATGGATAAATCCAATTTAATGGACCCGTTAGAGTGCACTTAAGCTATAATAAATATAAATGCAAGTCTACACAATTTATCTCAGTATAATTATAATATCGTCCACAGAAAGTAAACACAAGTCAATATGATAGACCAGTCAAAATAATAGATAAAAAGAAATATAGTCTATAAACAGGTCCAAATAAATAGTGTCTCGGAGAACAACCCGATAAAATAAGTCAATACATAAGTCCATGAGTCAAGATATGATATAACTAGAAGCATAACTAACTGAGTATATAACAGAATACTCAGAAAAATCTTCTAGAACAACCTCGTCCTCTGGTGCCAGTATCGCTCTAGCGTCAGCTCCTGTCCCGTATATCTCGGGGTATTCCTCTTCTGCTGTACCTGGGGACATAATCCGGATCCAGATCCTCAGGGGACATAGCAAGGTACAAGAATAACTCAAGCCAAACAAAATGCAGTATATAAAAATAGATCCTCAGGATAAGCTATGTAACCAGCTATGTGAAATGCAAGTTGAGAGCATCATTAGTACTCAGGCTTAGACTACTACAAGCTCTACGTCGGGGAGCCAGTAGCAGCAAGTAATATCACGAAGGGCCAGTACATGTGCCAAAGCTCTGGTACATAGACTAAGGCACTCTCCAGTAACATATATATATATATATATATATATATATATATATATATATATATATATATATATATATATATATATATATATATATAATCAGTCTGTAGCCTATGTGTCTCTTTCCACCCAATGTAACCTCACATCTCATGTCCATAACACGCAAGATTATGACCTCTAGCTAGTACAACGAGTCATAATGATATCTATGTATGCAAGTCTTATGTCATGAATCATGTAAACCTATACAGAATCACCATGAATAACTCTGAAAAGATTCTGTCATATAAATAGTGTCAAGTGTCCTATGGGATGACGTACTTGATAAAGCAAGCACGTAAAATTATATAGGATCGTGGTATCAACTCTCTAAGAGACGTTACACGACTCCACGTACGGCGTCGACATTCAAATCTTGTTCGGACGCTAAGCAACGTCTCACGGTCCTAGGTTGAACATGTACAACACAGAAGTATATGGAAAGAATATAAGCAAATAATAGCACATGATCTTCTGCAAGTTGGCAAGGTACACTTGCCTGTGTTCTGAGCTCCGTTAGTTGCTCCGATATAAGTGTGATCTCCAGGTACGCCTTCGGATACCGAAATAAATATTACCATTGCTCTCAGAATACTTGAAATAGCTAGGATTGACTACCCATAAGTCTAATTTGGACACATGAACAAAATTGACATTTTTTGATCAAAGCGGAGTCCACATGTGGCCCACTTTGCACTGAAAAATGTGTCAGAGATAAAGTTCTCTAAATTTATCAAACTTAGTGTCTACGAGTCCATAACGATGATACAAACTCAACGAAATGTCCAGAACTAGATTTTGATGAGCCGGTCATGAAATCGTCCATCAAATAGAACCGTGGGACCCACGAAATAGTATTTCGTCAATGTTCTCAGAATCGAACCAAAATTGGGTCACAGGATCAACGTAATACTACGAATTTGATGGTGTAAGTTTTGTTGTGAAATAATAAGCACACATAAAATTATGACGAGTGTCAGAACAGGCCGATACAGAGCTTTTTGACGGATACGTGCTGATTTCGGTATGCACGCACATCCAAATCAACTTTCATGAAATTCTACACGTCCGTATTAACGATACGCGCCTTTCAATATAATTCGCACACGACGAAGTCACCTCGTTTAGTGGGACGCACCCTGCTTCAAAAAAATTTGGGTTTAGAAAACCAAGTTCTTGGTCAACTTCAACCGCGAATGAATTACAACATACAACAAATTAAAATATAAAGGGATTAAATCTTGGTTATGTTGTCTAAATTACTGTTCAAGTAGAATTTAAAAATATTAACTAGGTTGGAAGAAAAATGGCCATGGACATGGGTGTTTGGGACAGGTTTTTGAACTACAAATTGGGTCTTTTTTTTCTATTTTGCATCGCAAATTACGATCGACACAGGGCACGATACACCGAACTACTTATACATGGTTCAAGAAGTTCATGTGGTTTTCGCATAGGATTCGACGGGTCATCATTTGGATTAATGTGCAGGAAGATACAAGGGTGGGAAGTAGCATACCTTACTACTTTGTTGCTTCTCGAAATTGGGCGACTTGCGATGGTGGTTTGCGGCGGCGTGCATCGACGGTTCGGCGATCGTCAGAGGCTACGATAGTCGAGATTGAGAGAGGGGTTGTTGGTGGTGAGGGTCGGCTAGGGTGGGGGTTTTATAGGGTGTCAAGGTAGAAGTTACGAGGAGCTGAAGGGAGAGGGTTCGGCCGGTTGGGGGAGGGGAAGCAGGGGAGGGGAAGCAGGGGAGTTTGTTTTTACAGTAGGGTGAATGGGTTCGTGTTGGCGAGTTGCGAGTAGGTTTAGGATCCAGGTCCAGTTTGGTTTGGTCTAGGTTGGTTCGGTTTGGGTTGGTTTGGGTTGATTTATTATATATAGGTCATAAAAAATAGTTTTTCAGTCCAATAAATTTTAAAACAATTACAAAATATTCTATTATTAATTATACACCCAAAAATATAATTTTTATACTATTTTAATAATTAATTTAATACACAAAAATATAAATCCATAAAAAATATTTATTATAATTAACTAATAATAATAAAAATTTCTACAATAATAATTAATAAAAAATTTAAATTAATATTAAAAAATTAGGTGTTTACAATCTACCCACTTTAAAAGAATTACGTTCTCGTAATTAAGAAAATAAAACGTAACCGGTCAAGAAAGATTTGCTTCAGAAGAGATGATGTGGTTCCAAGACATGTTTGTTGAATCACGACACAAGGAATAAGGAATCATGAATACGAAAAAATCGAGAGAAAGGGTGAGGGTTTTGTTCAAGCAGAACACGTAGGGAAGCAATAAAAACTTGGGTAGCACTAACATATTACTAATCTAGACTAACAAGTTCATTCTAACATAATACTAGGTTTAGGCTAGGGAATTGTAAGCCTCCACATTTTTGAATAGGGTTATTTTAGTATTTTTCAAATTATTTTAATTATTTTATTTAATTTAAATAGAATAGAGTAGTAATTTCTAGAACCTTCTTTTAGATATATGACCCTTTGCCATGGCTTTGATATTTTGAGCAATGCACGACCTTTTTCCTTCCAACAAAAATTATAATAATAATTTTAATTAAGTCTAATATAGTTGGAACATAGATGTTGCATTTATTTGATCTTCCCCATACTCCAAAAATATTAAAGAACGTCAAGAATTACGGTTACTGTAAAATTATTTTCTTTTGACTAGAACTTGACCCAAACACAACCCAAACACATGTAGGCATATAGTGCACCCCAAATATTCCCATGTAAATATATATTATATAGATAAATAATATTTAAATTTATTTATATTTATAGGAGTTCTATCTATAGAAAGTGGTATAGGTGGCATCCTAGTTGGCAAATAACTACCTAACCACTTCCCTAACCAACCCAACAACCAAACCTTATCCAATACTAACCATAACAACCAACCACACCCTCAATTTTTTGGCCAAGAGCAGCCCCTCCTTGGCCGAACCCCATTAGTAATAGGATAACCCCCTCCTTTATTTGAATCCATTTAAAAAGGCCATATATATATATATATATATATATATATATATATATATATATATATATATATATATATATATATATATATATATATATATATATATATATATATATATATATATATATATATATATATATATATATATATATATATATATATTTCAACTTACCAATAAACCCTAACCCTAACCATATCAAACCCCTTCCTCATAGCTAGCCGACCCCTTTCCCCTCTCCCTTACGCATGAAACAACCTCCCTTGCCATCTCACCCTCACAACATCATCTTCTTCACCAAAAATTCCTTCATCTCTTCCAAAAGCTCCACTTTTCATCATCCTTCCACAATCTCTCCATCCAAACACCATTAAAACCTTCAAGAAGAACCCCATCTTACCCATAGATATATCAAGAATCCTTTTTATCATCAATTACCTATCACAAAGGGAGTAGCAAGCCAAACACAAGCTATGAGGAGTAATTCTTGGACAAGAAGGAGCACCATCCTCCAATCCTCCAATGTTTTCGGTAAATCTTAAGTCCTTCTTTCTCAAATCCTATGACATGATACTTTTAGGTTAAGTCAAATTACTGATTTAGAACAGCTATTTTGCCATCTTGTTCTCATAATAGAAAATATAGATTTTTTATGATAGTTTGGTGATGATTTGCTTGTCGGTAGAACTAGTTTCAGACTTTTTGATGCGATTAATTGAGGGAATCATATTGATTATTAAAACTACATTAATTGGTATTTAATTCTTGGAAAATAAGTATTTTAAATTAATTCCCTGATATTTTGATGTCAAATCTTAACCCTGTAATTAAGGGCCACTAGCCTAAGTTTTCGGGTGACTTTATGACATTGTTTGCTAGTAAATAGAGGTTACTTTGGATGAAATAAAGAGGTAAATATTTTTTGAGATTAGGTCATAATTTAATATAATATAAAATTATTTTTTTTATAAATATAAACTATAATAATTGACTGGCAATATCTCGAACAAGTTTCGGACAAAACTGGTCAACCTAAAGTGGCCAAAATCTTGAAATAGGTTATTTTTGTCAAATCTAAAATTTATTGCTATAAATTTATATAAATCATATTTAATTTTGTAATATATGATTTATTTCTATATCCTTTAATTGAGGACTTAAACTTAAATTTTGGAAGTCAAAAACTAAGAAACTAGGTCCCGATACCCTGTAAAAGTAAGCAAAGTTGTTAGAAATAATAACGGGCTTGGTTTTGCATGGCATCGAAAAAATTATAGAATTTAGTTATAATTACAAGAAATCATGGTTGGACCCTTAAGTAATTTATTTATTTATAGGTCAATTGAATTCTGAAGGAGTGGACGCGGGATCATCTTTACCACCACTGACTGCAAAACCAGGCAAATGTACCTTGCCAAGATGTTTACAGTTCTAAATTATTTATTTGATATTATTTATGCATTGGATATTATATTTGTGTGGCTTATTGATGTACTTGTTAAGCCTAGGGCCGTCATACGATACTTTGTGTCCGAACAAGATTTGGGTACCGATATCCCCAGTAGAGTCGAGTATTGTAGTTAGAGAGTCATTCTTTCGAACCCATATTTTATGCATATATTATTTGCACATCCGACCGTAGGCCACTTGACACGATATTCATGTGGCAGAGTCTTTCTCGACTTGATCGTGGTACTTGGACTCTGGATAGGTCTACATGATGCATGCAATAGTGGTGATTATAATTGTACATATTGACTATGACTTGTGTGGATAGTTAGAGGTCATGATTTTGCGTGTCTTGATTGAGACGTAATGTTACATTGGGTGGGGAGAGTCTTCATCGTGCTCTAGGCATATTTTACGTATTATTATTTATAGCGTATTAGGCTTTAGGTTTCCTATGCGGAATCTAAAGTATTATATTTATATATATACATCTTCCTCCTGGTTCCCCCACACGGAGCCTTGAGTGTACTGTTAGATTACAGAAGTGTCTATTGGGATCTTTCGTGAGTACCAGCCAGGGGTGTAAACCCCCTCAATTTATTCTATAGATAGTTAGAGTGGGCCAGGAAAATTTTTGATAGAAGATATTGAGGTTTAGAGTTGAGGATATTCACCTGGAATTTTAATCCGATTATTTAAATATTGGCGCACCCGATCTTTGTCTAATTATTTGGAGCCCATTATCAGCCTATAAATTTCGTACAAATATTGTACACTCGACTCAACTCGCCAAATTAGGCACTGGACTTTTCTGACTGTTAAAATCAACTTTCGTGTGCTCTAAATTAATTGCACAATATTCCGAAAATCGTAATCCGTATTTTTATTCCGTGTCGGACACCTGTGTCGTTATCCTCGATTTTGGGGTACCAACTTAACCCGTTGAGCCGGACCAACGAAAGGGTCCAAGACTGACTCTGAGCCCCCACCATTTTTGGCCTTTGCGCCGTTTCCAGATTTTGACCCCGCGGGCCCCAATTAAATTAAATTCGCAGGACGCGTCATCGTTAATTAAATCAGGATTTACCAACTCTGTAAATTCTATTTTAATATTTAATTAACCCCAATGCCCTTCAAATTTGACCCGCGCCTAACGCGCAACACCTCCTCTCAATGACAATTTGAAATATATTTTTCTCCACAATTTTTACGTTATTTCATGTGTTCATGCAAATTTCCGAATTTACGGGGGCTTATTTGCAATTAACAAATTGTTGGCAACACCTCATTGGTCATGATTATTTGTGGGGTCCCAAAATAGGGTCCCAATCTCAATTCCCTCATTCCTTCACGAAGAAATAAAACTTTCCCTTCATGTTAAATCAAGACCACTCATTCAAATTAATTCACTCAATCCTCACCACACACTCAATGCACACCCCCTATTTAATCCCTCACACACTCCCCTCTTCCCTAGGCCGGCCCTAATCCCTAGGAGCTTGGGAAACCACCCCCACCCTCTCTCTCTCCTCCCTACCTACACTCACAGCCGACCTTCTTCTTCTTCTTCCTTTGGTTCTTCCTCTTTTCTCCCTCCTTCTCCATGCAAACCAAGCCCCTCCCCTATTTATTTTCTTCCTTCTTCTTCTTCCTTCTTCTTCTTCATGGAGAGCCCATCCGGCCAGCTGACTCCGGCCAGCTTCCCGGCCAGCCCAGTTTCGGCGCACCCTGGCATCGAGTCTCCCCCATCCGTCCCTCCAGAGCACCGACGAGGCTGTTCTCCGGCGCTGTCCCCGTGACGAGCACGCCCGCAGTTCTCCGAAGCATCAGTTCGGCACCGTGATCCCCCGCTGCTCTTAGGCAGCCGACTCCGGCCTCCTCGTGCAGTCGACCGGCCATCCCTCGACTTCACGGAGCTGCTGCTCCCCCACTCCGGCTGAGCAGCCATCCCCCGCCGCCCCGACAGTGCACCCCATACCGTGCAGCTCAGGCAGTGCGGCAACCCCTCCGGCTTCGGCAGGATCGAGCACCCCGCGTCAGTCCACGGCCGACTGCAGCACCGCTGTGCAGTTTTCTCCCCCGATCGGCGAGCTCCCTCCAGCCGGAACACTCCTCTTCTCCGGCCCGTACACTCCCCCTGGCCGTGATGTCCACGGCAGCGCCGCTCCGACCATTTCGAGCCGACTTCCCCACTCCTCCCCGTCCGACTTCAATGTCACCACCCTCGGTCACCTTCTCCGGCCATACACCGGCGTGGCGCCGCATAGGTCGATTCTTCTCTCTCTTGTGTTTTAATTTCAGAAATGTATATCATTGGCTAAATAGGATTTAAATCAATAAAGGTTGGGTGAATACTAGCTAGGTTTGTAGTTTAAGTGTGGATGTTTATGGTTAGGAGGAAAAGTACTTAATATAGGATTAGGGTTAAGTATAGATGATTATTGATGGTCTTGTGTTGATGTTGATATATGGATGTGTGTATGTTAACTAGGGTGATAGTTATGTCATGTTGAACTATAGGTTTAGTGTAGCATGGATAATCATATGTTAACTATGAAATTAAAGTTTATATTGGCTGAGGTTAATGTGGATTAATGTGCCTACGGATTTTAAATGACTTGAGGATGGGTTTAAGGAGGTCGACATATTTTAGGGTATATATATATTGTAGTGTTCTTGTATCCTTTGTTTTGTGAAGTTGGTTTCGGATGTCGTAATTAGATTGGAAGTAGGATGATTACAACTTGTGAGAATATAATTACGTTGATTAGATAAGGTGATCAAGAACTCGGGGATTCGACTTGTGTTAAGTCGAAGAGATGAAATTGTATTAGGTGGATTGTAGATTAGGGTTGGTTTCCACATGGATTGACGACTTAATTAAGATATGTACTCGAGGAGAATAGGATTTTTGACCTTTGAATAAATAATTGGGACCTGTGGTACGTGATGGAAATGTTAGTTTATTTTCGGAGAAATTAATCGGGGTGATTATACGGATGAGTATTTGATGGATTATCGTACCGTTAGTCAGTGGTAGTTAGCCCTCTAGTATCTTGTCCTTGTGAGTCGCAGAATAGATTGTTGATTCTGGTTTGTAATTCATCTCTAGGTACTGCGGGACCTGAGGACTTGGACGCGGTACCAGATCCCCGTCATCAGCAGCCGCACGCAGGCAAGTGTACCTTGCCACCCTGTATTTCAGTTTACAGATATTTGTTGTTTCGTATGTACATCGTGCACATAGTTATGTTGACGTACGGTACTTCGTGTCCGGTTCACAACCGGGTGAAGACGTACGTCGTAGCGTCCTAGAAAGATTGTTGGATGATTCGTAGTATCTCGATATGCGTACCTGAGTTTATCGACACCCCAGGACACACTCGTACACTGTGATCGTGCCAGATTCCTGTATCCTGATACTGACATCATGACCAGAGACTGGGACGACCTTAGGGTCGCGTCTGTTGAGTTATATTCCGTGTGTCGAGACTGTTAGAGGTTCAGGTTTAGCGCACAATCGTTGACCGCTTGGGATGGGGAAGACAGTTACTAGACGTTTGGGCTACTCTGTACGCACTTATATATGTATATGTAGTGATCCTGTTTCATAGTGTAGTGATCCTGTTTCATAGTGTAGTGATCCTGTTTCATAGTGTAGTGGTAACACCCGTGTGTCTCTGTGCTCGGAGCTACGGTACGACCCGTGTGTCTCTGTGTTCGGAGCTGCGGTTTTATTTTGGACAGCCCACGCGTCGAACATTGTCTTTAAACTGAGTCACACTAGTTGGTTATGATAGAGTACCCTGTCGTGCACTTGTACTTTCTGTTTACTTGGCATGCTATATTTCTGTACCTTGTTACGTCCCTCTGAGGACCTGGTTCCCTGCCAGTTTTGCAGCATAGACGATTTCGGAGCACTTGGAGATACTGATGGAGTGGCATATCTTGCGAGCATGGTACCAGGTACTCACATTATATCTTCCGGCATTATGGTTATTTTACATTGATTATTCCTCTGCTGTTGTAGCCTAGTTTTGTAGACTCATACTTCTTCTCGAGTCTATTCGAGTTAGTGTGTTATTGGGCGGCCGACCTTAGCACATATAGCTCTTTCTTGTTTACTGTTGTACATTATGGATTGAGACATAGAGGTTTACATTTATGGAATATCTAGATAGTGCCCTTTATATTACAGCTTATACGTATTCGAGTCAGACCATAGTCTGGTCGAATGCGTAGCTGGCGTGTCACGTATTCCTGGTCCTACGTATTTTGGGACTGGGGCGTGACATGTTTTTGTGGTGGCCCATGCAGGTCCGATTTAAATCGTCTTGGTCACCTGACTGTGCCAAGCGAGCCTGCAAATTAGGAATAGATGTTATGATTGTTGAATAGGATCTCAATCCATAATCGATTTAAAAACTCTTTGTATGTGATTATCGTCCTTGGACTTCCACTTTGCATTCGTTCAATCTTCGTCAATATCGCTATCCTTGTTTCTCGTCCCCTATTGTTCAGGGAGACGAATGTTTGTGACTGATGACTTTCCTCCAGAAGAAGCTCGAAGACCAGACGACAGGAGACAGAATTCGTATACCTTTCTTGGAGAAGAGTGCTACCTTATCAGGACAGATTGATAGGATCTTTGGATTTTAGAACTAGAGTAGAAGTCTGGCGAGAGAGTTAGACCCAATAGTACCCTACCCGTGCTTGAGGTAACAGTAATCTTGGAAGCACTGAGAGCTAGAAGGATTGTTGATCATGACCTAGGATGATTTATGAGAATGTATAGCCTGATTGATAGCAATACTAGGAATGATATTATGGACTAAGAGGAGATAAAATTACAAGCTCTCACATGGATGATGATGATCTAATACCAGAAATTTTAGTAGGTGCTTGGGTGACATCATTATTATAATTGCACTAGGTGACTTGGACAGATAAATAACGAAAAGAAGGAATTTGAGGAATAAAATTTTAGGGAAAACTTTGAGGAGGAGAATTATACATTAGGCAAGGAATTTTTTCTTTTTTGAGGATTGATGTTGGAAACAGAACGGGAGAAATTATTTTGAGATTTAGTCTAGACTATAACCTTATCCTAGACATGGATTGATTGAGCCAATACCACGCGACGCGAGATTTTCGACGTGATTACATTATTTATGACCACCAGATTACCCTGAGTTTGAGTTGCTTCAGGGAGCCTAGGAGTATGGTGTCCCATCTACCTTGGGGGTATACAATTCAGGAGGTAAACCAGTATACCACCTCGTTATAGCAGAGTTGAGGATGTTTTCTAGATAATCTTTTAGGCCTGCCACCTGACAGAAAGAGTTTGTTACAGAGTTGACTCCAAGAGCCGAGCCGATTATTTTTATGTCTTCAGACTAGCACCGATATAGTTGGTTGAGTTGAAGGTCCATAGTAGAGGACCTCTTAGTCAAGGGATTCAGTCGGGCTAGTTTTTCCATGAGAAGCAACCATCTTATAGTACCGAAGAAGGACGAGACGGTACGTCTGCGTATTGATTTCAGGGACGGTATGTTTGTGTATCGATTACAGGATTTAATGCAGTAACGGTAAAGAACAAGTACCCTATGCCGCGCATCGATGATTTATTTGATTAGCTTAGTGGCGCATGTGTATTTTTGGAGATCGATCTCAGATCCAGCTATCATCAGATCTAGGTTCGGAGAGAGGCCATTCCTAAGGCGACATTCCGGATGTAGTATGGATACTATGAGTCTCTAGTCATGCCATTTGGCTTAGCCAACGTGCCAGCAGTATTTATGAGCTTGAGGAACAAGGTTTTCCACCAGTACTTGGATAAGTTCGTGGTGGTGTTCATCGACGTCTTGATGCATTCCAAGGACCAGGAGAAGCACGAGAGACATCTCAAGATTGTGTTGGAAACACTGAGACATGAGAGGCTGTACGCCAAACTCAGCAAATATGAGTTTTGCTTGGATAGATTACCATTTCTGGGACACATAATCACCGGAGATGGACTATCAGTTGATCCGGAGAAGATAGCTGCAGTAGAGACCTGGCCTACCCCTACATCAGTTACGGAGGTTAGGAGTTTCCTCGGACTTGCCAGATATTACCGGAGGTTCGTGGAAAACTTTTTGAGGGTAGCTGCGCCTATGACGCGACTGACGCGTAAAGGCGAAGAGTTTATCTGGACCGACGAGTGGCAGGCGGCTTTCGATGAGCTGAAGAAGCGTCTGACATCAGCACCGATTTAGACACTACCCTCAGGATCAGGAGGGTTTATAGTGTAAAGTGATGCGTCAGGGAGCGGATTGGGATGTGTACTGATGCAACACGACAAGGTGATAGCCTAGGTATCGAGACAGCTGAGAGTTCATGAGAAGAACTACCTGACGCACGACTTGGAGCTAGCTGCAGTGATATTTGCATTAAAGCTATGGAGACAATACCTTTAGGGTGAGCGTGTCGATATTTATACAGATCACAAAAGCCTGAAGTACGTCTACACGCAGAAGGAGCTCAATATGAGGCAGAGACGTTGGCTAGAGTTGATGACAGATTATGACATTGAGCTACAGTACCACCCTGGCAAGGCGAATGTCGTAGCAGATGCCTTGGGCAGGAAGCCTATGGCATATTTTTATGACTCATCGCCAGTTGTTAGAGGATTTTCAGGAACTCAGGATTAAGATTGTATTGCCAGGCATGGATGGACAGATGGCCAGTCTCGAGGATTTAGTCCACATTTATTGAGAGGATCAAGGCAGCCTTGCCTACAGATACGAGATTTAGACGACTGCAAACGAGATTCAAGATTCATGAAGGCGGAACATTAAGGTGTGGAGATCGCCTATACGTTCTGAGTGGCAAGCTACGCCAAGAGTTGATGACCGAGGTTCATAGCTCGATTATTCCATTCATCCCGGAAGTACGAAGATGTACCGAGATTTGGGACAACATCACTGGTAATATGGGATGAAAGGAGAGATTACAAGATTCGTGGCAAAATATTTAGTTTGTCAGCAAGTCAAGGATGAACGTCAGAGGACTGCAGGATTATTGCAGCCGCTTCCCATTCCCGAGTGGAAGTGGGAAAACATTACCATGGACTTCGTCACAGGATTCTCGCGGAGCCCTAGCGGGAAGGATGCAGTTTGGGATTTGCCGAAGACAGACTCACAAAGTCTGCACAATTCTTGCCCTTCAGAGTTGGGCAGTCCACAGAGATATTAGCTGACATGTATATGAGTCAGATAGTACGAATACATGGAGTGCCTGTCAGCATCGTATCGGATCGTGATTCCAGATTTATGTCATATTTTTGGCGGAGTATGCAGGAGAGCCTAGGAACTCGTCTCAAGTGCAGCATTGCGTATCATCCACAGACTGACGGACAGTCAGAGCGCACGATACAGATATTAGAGGATATGTTGCGAGCGTGCATGATTGATTTTGGAGGATCTTGGGAGGACCATCTGCACTCGGTGGAATTCTCCTACAATAACAGTTACCAGGCCAGCATACAGATGGCACCTTATGAGGCACTGTACGGCAGGAAATGTAGGTCGCCAGTTTGTTGGAGTGACGTGGGAGAGCGTCAGATACTTGGTCCGGAATTGGTGACACAGATAGTAGAGAATGTCAAGCAGATTCAGAGCCACCTGCGCGCAGCACAGGACAGACAGAAATACTGGGCAGATGCGCACCGCAGACCATTGGAGTTCAAGGAGGGAGACCACATATTTTTGAGGATATCGCCCACTCGTGGTACCATCAGATTCGGAGGCAGAGGCAAGCTGAGTCCGAGGTATATCGGACCTTTTGACATTTTGGAACGAGTTGGCGAAGTGGCTTACCGTCTTGCATTACCTCCATCACTAGAGGGAGTACATAACGTATTTTACTTATCACAGCTGAGGAGATATGTCGCAGACCCTAGCCACGTGCTTGATCATTCGGAGATTACAGTTGGGCCTAGTCTGTCTTACGTAGAGCAGCCAGTTAAGATCCTCGATCGCAGCGAGAAGACTTTGAGAGGACAGACGATTCGACTGGTCAGAGTGGCATGGAAGCACCATTCACCAGGCGAGTCTACTTGGGAGCACGAGGATTCTATTAGGCAGCGATTCCCGTACTTATTTGAGGAGCAAGGTACGAATTTACGTACGGCAAATTTAATTACTAGTTATTTTAAATTCTGTTAGATATTATCGTGCTTTACTTTTAATTTCGGGGACAAAATTTTTCTAAGTTGGAAAGAATGTAAACCCCCTCAATTTATTCTATAGATAGTTAGAGTGGGCCAGGAAAATTTTTGATAGAAGATATTGAGGTTTAGAGTTGAGGATATTCACCTGGAATTTTAATCCGATTATTTAAATATTGGCGCACCCGATCTTTGTCTAATTATTTGGAGCCCATTATCAGCCCATAAATTCCGTACAAATATTGTACACTCGACTCAACTCGCCAAATTAGGCACTGGACTTTTCTGACTGTTAAAATCAACTTTCGTGTGCTCTAAATTAATTGCGCAACATTCCGAAAATCGTAATCCGTATTTTTATTCCGTGTCGGACACCTGTGTCGTTACCCTCGATTTTGGGGTACCAACTTAACCCGTTGAGCCGGACCAACAAAAGGATCCAAGACTGACTCTGAGTTCCCACCATTTTTGGCCTGTGCGCCGTTTCCAGATTTTGACCCCGCGGGCCCCAATTAAATTAAATTCGCAGGACGCGTCATCGTTAATTAAATCGGGATTTACCAACTCTGTAAATTCTATTTTAATATTTAATTAACCCCAATGCCCTTCAAATTTGATCCGCGCCTAACGCGCAACACCTCCTCTCAATGACAATTTGAAATATATTTTTCTCCATAATTTTTATGTCATTTCATGTGTTCATGCAAATTCCCGAATTTACGGGGGCTTATTTGCAATTAACAAATTGTTGGCAACACCTCATTGGTCATGATTATTTGTGGGGCCCCAAAATAGGGTCCCAATCTCAATTCCCTCATTCTTTCACGAAGAAATAAAACTTTCCCTTCATGTTAAATCAAGACCACTCATTCAAATTAATTCACTCAATCCTCACCACACACTCAATGCACACCCCCTATTTAATCCCTCACACACTCCCCTCTTCCCTAGGCCGGCCCTAATCCCTAGGAGCTTGGGAAACCACCCCCACCCTCTCTCTCTCCTCCCTACCTACACTCACAGCCGACCTTCTTCTTCTTCTTCCTTTGGTTCTTCCTCTTTTCTCCCTTCTTCTCCATGCAAACCAAGCCCCTCCCCTATTTATTTTCTTCCTTCTTCTTCTTCCTTCTTCTTCTTCATGGAGAGCCCATCCGGCCAGCTGACTCCGGCCAGCTTCTCGGCCAGCCCAGCTACGGCGCACCCTGGCGTCGAGTCTCCCCCATCCGTCCCTCCAGAGCACCAACGAGGCTGTTCTCCGGCGCTGTCCCCGTGACGAGCACGCCCGCAGTTCTCCGACGCATCAGTCCGGCGCCGTGATCCCCCGCTGCTCTTAGGCAGCCGACTCCGGCCTCCTCGTGCAGTCGACCGGCCATCCCTCGACTTCACGGAGCTGCTGCTCCCTCACTCCGGCTGAGCAGCCATCCCCCGCCGCCCCGACAGTGCACCCCACACCGTGCAGCTCAGGCAGTGCGGCAACCCCTCCGGCTTCGGCAGGATCGAGCACCCCGCGTCAGTCCACGGCCGACTACAGCACCGCTGTGCAGTTTTCTCCCCCGATCGGCGAGCTCCCTCCAGCCGGAACACTCCCCTTCTCTGGCCCGTACACTCCCCCTGGCCGTGATGTCCACGGCAGCGCCGCTCCGACCATTTCGAGCCGACTTCCCCACTCCTCCCCGTCCGACTTCAACGTCACCACCCTCGGTCACCTTCTCCGGCCATACACCGGCGTGGCGCCGCATAGGTCGATTCTTCTCTCTTTTGTGTTTTAATTTCAGAAATGTATATCATTGGCTAAATAGGATTTAAATCAATAAAGGTTGGGTGAATACTAGCTAGGTTTGTAGTTTAAGTGTGGATGTTTATGGTTAGGAGGAAAAGTACTTAATATAGGATTAGGGTTAAGTATAGATGATTATTGATGGTCTTGTATTGATGTTGATATATGGATGTGTGTATGTTAACTAGGGTGATAGTTATGTCATGTTGAACTATAGGATTAGTGTAGCATGGATAATCATATGTTAACTATGAAATTAAAGTTTATATTGGCTGAGGTTAATGTGGATTAATGTGCCTACGGATTTTAAATGACTTGAGGATGGGTTTAAGGAGGTCGACATATTTTAGGGTATATATATATTGTAGTGTTCTTGTATCCTTTGTTTTGTGAAGTTGGTTTCGGATGTCGTAATTAGATTGGAAGTAGGATGATTACAACTTGTGAGAATATAATTACGTTGATTAGATAAGGTGATCAAGGACTCGGGGATTCGACTTGTGTTAAGTCGAAGAGATGAAATTGTATTAGGTGGATTGTAGATTAGGGTTGGTTTCCACATGGATTGACGACTTAATTAAGATATGTACTCGAGGAGAATAGGATTTTTGACCTTTGAATAAATAATTGGGACCTGTGGTACGTGATGGAAATGTTAGTTTATTTTCGGAGAAATTAATCGGGGTGATTATACGGATGAGTATTTGATGGATTATCGTACCGTTAGTCAGTGGTAGTTAGCCCTCTAGTATCTTGTCCTTGTGAGTCGCAGAATAGATTGTTGATTCTGGTTTGTAATTCATCTCTAGGTACTGCGGGACCTGAGGACTTGGACGCGGTACCAGATCCCCGTCATCAGCAGCCGCACGCAGGCAAGTGTACCTTGCCACCCTGTATTTCAGTTTACAGATATTTGTTATTTCGTATGTACATCGTGCACGTAGTTATGTTGACGTGCGGTACTTCGCGTCCGGTTCACAACCGGGTGAAGACGTACGTCGTAGCGTCCTAGGAAGATTGTTGGATGATTCGTAGTATCTCGATATGCGTACCTGAGTTTATCGACACCCCAGGACACACTCGTACACTGTGATCGTGCCAGATTCCTGTATCCTGATACTGACATCATGACCAGAGACTGGGACGACCTTAGGGTCGCGTCTGTTGAGTTATCTTCCGTGTGTCGAGACTGTTAGAGGTTCAGGTTCAGCGCACAATCGTTGACCGCTTGGGATGGGGAAGACAGTTACTAGACATTTGGGCTACTCTGTACGCACTTATATATGTATATGTAGTGATCCTGTTTCATAGTGTAGTGATCCTGTTTCATAGTGTAGTGATCCTGTTTCATAGTGTAGTGGTAACACCCGTGTGTCTCTGTGCTCGGAGCTACGGTACGACCCGTGTGTCTCTGTGTTCGGAGCTGCGGTTTTATTTTGGACAGCCCACGCGTCGAACATTGTCTTTAAACTGAGTCACACTAGTTGGTTATGATAGAGTACCCTGTCGTGCACTTGTACTTTCTGTTTACTTGGCATGCTATATTTCTGTACCTTGTTACGTCCCTCTGAGGACCTGGTTCCCTGCCAGTTTTGCAGCATAGACGATTTCGGAGCACTTGGAGATACTGATGGAGTGGCATATCTTGCGAGCATGGTACCAGGTACTCACATTATATCTTCCGGCATTATGGTTATTTTACATTGATTATTCCTCTGCTGTTGTAGCCTAGTTTTGTAGACTCATACTTCTTCTCGAGTCTATTCGAGTTAGTGTGTTATTGGGCGGCCGACCTTAGCACATATAGCTCTTTCATGTTTACTGTTGTACATTGTGGATTGAGACATAGATGTTTACATTTATGGAATATCTAGATAATGCCCTTTATATTACAGCTTATACGTATTCGAGTCAGACCAGAGTCTGGTCGAATGCGTAGCTGGCGTGTCACGTATTCCTGGTCCTACGTATTTTGGGACTGGGGCGTGACATATTTTTGTGGTGGCCCATGCAGGTCCGATTTAAATCGTCTTGGTCACCTGACTGTGCCAAGCGAGCCTGCAAATTAGGAATAGATGTTATGATTGTTGAATAGGATCTCAATCCATAATCGATTTAAAAACTCTTTGTATGTGATTATCGTCATTGGACTTCCACTTTGCATTCGTTCAATCTTCGTCAATATCGCTATCCTTGTTTCTCGTCCCCTATTGTTCAGGGAGACGAATGTTTGTGACTGATGACTTCCCTCCAGAAGAAGCTCGAAGACCAGACGACAGGAGACAAAATTCGTATACCTTTCTTGGAGAAGAGTGCTACCTTATCAGGACAGATTGATAGGATCTTTGGATTTTAGAACTAGAGTAGAAGTCTGGCGAGAGAGTTGGACCCAATAGTACCCTACCCGTGCTTGAGGTAACAGTAATCTTGGAAGCACTGAGAGCTAGAAGGATTATTGATCATGACCTAGGATGATTTATGAGAATGCATAGCCTGATTGATAGCAATACTAGGAATGATATTATGGACTAAGAGGAGATAAAATTACAAGCTCTCACATGGATGATGATGATCTAATACCAGAAATTTTAGTAGGTGCTTGGGTGACATCATTATTATAATTGCACTAGGTGACTTGGACAGATAAATAACGAAAAGAAGGAATTTGAGGAATAAAATTTTAGGGAAAATTTTGAGGAGGAGAATTATACATTAGGCAAGGAATTTTTTCTTTTTTGAGGATTGATGTTGGAAACAGAACGGGAGAAATTATTTTGAGGTTTAGTCTAGACTATAACCTTATCCTAGACATGGATTGATTGAGCCAATACCACGCGACGCGAGATTTTTGACGTGATTACATTATTTATGACCACCAGATTACCCTGAGTTTGAGTTGCTTCAGGGAGCCTAGGAGTATGGTGTCCCATCTACCTTGGGGGTATACAATTCAGGAGGTGAACCAGTATACCACCTCGTTATAGCAGAGTTGAGGATGTTTTCTAGATAATCTTTTAGGCCTGCCACCTGACAGAAAGAGTTTGTTACAGAGTTGACTCCAAGAGCCGAGCCGATTATTTTTATGTCTTCAGACTAGCACCGATATAGTTGGTTGAGTTGAAGGTCCATAGTAGAGGACCTCTTAGTCAAGGGATTCAGTCGGGCTAGTTTTTCCATGAGAAGCAACCATCTTATAGTACCGAAGAAGGACGAGACGGTACGTCTGCGTATTGATTTCAGGGACGGTATGTTTGTGTATCGATTACAGGATTTAATGCAGTAACGGTAAAGCAACCCTGCAGATCCATCCACTCTACAAAGCAACCCTGCAGATCAGCCTGCTTTGAGGTTCCGGAGAGATGAAATTCCACCACCACCGTAATTCACTTCCCCGATACCACCGCTACAAGCTTTCCTGCCAGAGTAGACTATGGATGAACATCAGTTATTCCAGGTGTTCTATGCAATAATGCAAGCCCAACAACAGATTCAGCAAGAGGCCGAGCAACACCAAACAGAGAACTTGAGGGAGAGTATAGTGACAACACTAGAGCGGGCAACCCCACTAGTTAGACAACAATCGACGGGATCCATCTCGGACTTCCGCCAACTGAAGCCACGTACCTTTTCAGGCAAGGAGGAGCCCACTGAAGTTCATAAGTGGATAACTAACATCCAACATCAATTAGAAGCAGCTGAGCTTCCGAGAGAGCGCTGGATGACTGCCGTCAGGATGTAGCTGACGGACAACGCATATTATTGGTGGCTCTCTGAAGAGAAACGACTTGGGACAGACCGAGTTACTTGGGAGGAGTTCTCTAGACTCTTCCAGGAGATATACATTCCATCTATTGCTCGAGCGAAACTTTAGAAAAAATTTAATCGCCTCACTCAGGGCAATATGACGGTAGAAGAGTACAATACGGAGTTCATACGGTTGAGCGGCTTCGCCCCGACGTTGATCCCGAAAGAGGAAGAAAATATGAAGAAATTATTTGATGGACTGAGGTTTGAGTTACAGAAACAGATTGGCTCCATTGCACCCACTTCTTATACGGACGTCCTTCCTGCAGCTCGACACATGGAACGCATCCACAAGAGGGAGTTTATCCTAAAGCGCCCATATATAGCCCCAGTACGAGTACCACAGGGAGGTCAAGTGAAGCGACCTTCGATGCCTCAACCATAGCGAGCAGCCCATAATACCCCTACTTGTAACTACTGTAGAAAGACAGGACATCTTGCAAGGGAGTGTAGACGCAAGTTGGACTGTGTCTAATTTACGGATCTAGCCAGCATACAACCAGAGATTGCCATATACGTCAAGGAGGAACGCCAATAGAACATCGACCCAATTTACCAGCACCGAGGTCGGTCCAGCAGCCACAGAGACGAGCGTATCCAGCACCAAGAGCACCACAGACGGGAATTGGAGGAGCTAGACCACTAGCTCCGGAAGGATATCTGCTAAGGCCACCCTTGGCACCACAAACAATACTTTTTCAGCAAGTACAACAGCAGAGAGCACCAGCTCAGGGACGAGGTCAGGCATTTGCCATGAATATTGAGGAGGAAGAGACTACATGAGAGGTCATCTCAGGTACAATACTAGTTGCTTCATTACCTGCTACAATATTATTTAATTCAGGAGCATCTCATTCATTCATAGTTGCAAGTTTCGTAGCCACCCATAGAGTAGCTACCTCACCCCTCCCGAAGACCATGAGGATTCTTACGGAGGAGGTATCATCCCCGTTAGTGACACTTCTAGATCTTGTTCGTTAGTAGTTATGGTCGTGAGATGCGAGCTCAATTCTTGATTTTTTTCATACCGAACTATGATGTTGTACTTGGTATGGACTGGTTGTGTCACGACCCGCACCCGGAAATTGGGCATAAGCCGTGGGTACGTCCAGCCTATGCCACAACATCGGCGGTAGAACGCTGTCTAGGTCTCAAACATAACTCATCCTGTCAAAGGTCTCAACTCCATAAGGAGGACAATGATAATACATGAATCCACAATTTATAATATACTCAATCACAAGGCTATTT
The DNA here is from genome assembly GCA_036927795.1 of Iris macrosiphon. NCBI lineage: Eukaryota > Viridiplantae > Streptophyta > Magnoliopsida > Asparagales > Iridaceae > Iris > Iris macrosiphon. The sequence goes on from JAYESA010000009.1 coordinate 156,361,853, forward strand.
GAAAGTAAATGCACGATGAGAAATAAGGATAAAGAGTTCTGACATAAGTCAGGCACAAATATAAATACATCACAAGTCTAGAGTCTAGATGTCCACCAAAAGTCAAAAGAATAATACAACCCAGATCTCAGTTCTAGAACAAAAATACATAGATAGGACAGTCTAGATGCCTGTGGGTAGAATCTCCTCTAAGATAGGTAACTCCTCTGGGATTTCTGGTATGAAATCTCCCTCTGCTCCCGGACTGTAGTGGGTAGGGCAAAAATCCTCCAAGTCCTCTGAAAATGTTATCCAGTCAGGATTGGAGCGAAGTACAAACACTAAACAACAGTTTCATTTATGTTGACAAAAACTATAAAATAATGTAAGGAATACAAGATGAAATAAATACTGGAAATATAGAGTACTAGAGAATATGAAATAAGCAATGGAATATCTAGCAATGAATAAATATATAAGTGGATGCTAGAACAAGTGAATCTGAAATAAAGAATAAATATCTGGCTAAGTGTTTGAAATATCAGTTTATTATGTGATCGACTTGGGACGAGATCGGGCTTGATATATATGATTGGCTATGATACATGTGAGGTTAGGCTAACCATCTGGTTAGCTATGATGCAAGCAATAGTCAGGCTAATCATATATATCAGGCTATGAGGCATGTAAATGGTCAGGCTACACCCGACGTGATGTGTGGGGTGAGCTATGATGCATGTAAGGTGGGGTATGATCACATAATTTGCTAATATCTCCCCATCCCCAGCTAGCACGATGGATTCCAATCACGACTCCTCATGACGGGTATCTAGGGTGCTAACGCGTGTATCCACAGTGTCAGAGTCAAGTATAGTATACAACTGGAATTATAGAATTAATCAACAAAAACAAAAACTACCAGAGAATGTACTCGCCTATGGTCCCGAGGAATGTATGAGGATCGAAGTCCGAGGCGGGATCACAATGACCTAATTATGGAATATCAATATCAAAATACTGAATTAAAGGAATAAGCATATTTAACTAATTAAATACGAGGCCTCTAGGTCAGATCTAAGGTCCACTGGTCAATACTAGTCTTACACTAGCTAATTATCTGTCATACTTAGTTATAAAAACTAAGGTGTACTCATAACACCTCTATACCTACTTTATCTAGGTATTATCTTAACTTATGTAAGTATCTTAGCTAACCTTCATGATACCCACACTTGGTACATGGTACCACAATCAAAACCTACTCCTAAAACCTAACTATTTCCTTTGTCTTAGTGTATCAACCCACCTCCAATACCTTTACCTCACATTGAACCCTTGCCTACTATTCACTTACCTACACTTGGCAGATAGCTACCTATTGAAAACCCATGACTGAACACTCAACTGCTGCATAACAACTCACTGAACCACACTAGATGCTGACACCCACAGGTACACAGAAAACCACCTACACTCTACTAAAACTCAACTACACAGCTCAGTTGTTGAACGATAACTTATAGGTCATAGGGATCAAGATACATAAGGCAGTATCAGAATTCAAAGGTACCACAGTTCCTCACTTGAATACCCCTGATATACTGAAGGACTGATACCAATTCCTATGTCAACCCTTACACTTAGTACACCCAAAACACTGATACATAATTCTTTCTCTTTCACAGTTTGAATAAAACTGACTTTGTGAAACCCTTTTCAAGTAGCCAAGGTTTAGTTTGACTAAACTGACACTCTCTACACTTCTCCCACACTAAGGCACAGGTCACAAAGAAAAACCTAATCTCTTAATAAATGCATTGATCCAAGATACTGATTTAATGAACCCTACACAGTTTCACAGTTTGAAGTTGTTCAGACTTCACATATGGCTTAATCCTTGAGACAAGTTTAAGACTACTGGCAGGATCAACCAGGCAGCGTGAACTGGTTCAAACTTTCACAGACAAGGCCAACTAGCTACTGATACATGCATAGCTCAACCTCTGAGACATCACATGGCTATTTGCAGAATCCACAGGTAAGTCTGAATTTGTTCACTGATACTGATGCATAGCCTAATCTCTATTTACTGATGCACTAACCCATCACTATTGTTTACTGATACACACAGTGTCTAATCTCTGGGATAAGCCTATGGTTTACACAGGAATGGCTAAACCCTGATACACAATGCAGCTAGTCACAGTTCAATTTTGAACTGGTACTGTGTACAGATACTCACTGCACAGATCTTCCTCACCTCTACACTTTACTATACTGAACTGAAACTACCACTCATAGGCACACTGATGCCCGTGCTGGCCTCAACACATCCTGAAACTCCCTAGTGTACACACAACAACTCTGAAACCTATACTCTATTCAAAACTAATACACAGAACCCAAACACTGATGAACCACACAGTGAACTATAATGCACACCCATTGATCACTCACTGTGCTGAACTTGGTTCTTTTTATCCCCCAGTATCAGATACACTGAAACACAGCTAACACAGGGAACTCACACTGATACACTGCACCTACGAATCCTATTGATACATAACCCTAGCTGCTACCAAACTGCTCCTACAAATCAAATCCAAAACCCCAAATACTGATACTAACTAAACCTTAACAACTGACACTGAAACCCAAATGCAAGAGCCCACAGTGTCAACTGCACAGATTCCTGATACTCCATTTCCCCACTACCTGATGCATTGATGCAAGAACACAGTAGCAGATGCTCATTGATACAACATCTAACCAGACACATCCTCTTGCTGAACTGACAAGGCACACAGATCACCTATACTGACTGAACCTGGGAGCCCCTTCCCCACCTAGAATACATCAAACCCGAGTTCTAAACTGCCTACCCTAGGCTTGCACACTCGAGTGCACTTGTCAAACACCCTCATCTCAACTAAATCTGAACCTACACCTCTTATTGCTGCTGTGAACCTCTAGTAGAAGCTCTAATCTAATCTCTAGGCTGATACCCCCATCTGGTAGTTAATACATCAACGACATTTACTGAAACCAAGTTACCACACACTCTCACACTAGGACACGACTGATACTGAAACTACCTGCTCGTATACACTGATACAACCCATACAGTAACCTCCAGAAACCCGACTGTACAGTGAATCCCCCTCTCCTCCATCGATTTGCATACACAGCAGCATATATACGTAGGTATACAACTACACATACACATATATGTAGGTATACAAATCAGGGTTCCTAAGAACTAGGTCAAAATTAGGTATTCCCTCACTGGGAACATTTCTACAAACACATAGTGTGCAAAAACGGGTTTTCCATCAAGAACTCCAAAATGTCCCAAATCCAAACCCTAAATCGAGATCAATACTATAGGTAGGAGATGTAATCCTGTGGAAATGCACATTCCCATAACTAAGGTTCACGAATTTTGGGGGAAAACCAACGTTGGGACACCTAAAACCCTAGATTCACCTAGGTCTTCATGGAGAAACCCATTGAACCAAATCTAAAACAATGGTGGGCTCCTAATGGCCAAGCAACAATGAAAAAATAGAATTAAAATTGGGTTAAATCGGATTCTCACCTATTGGGAGATGGTTTCCCAATGTAGGTCCTCTTTCTTCAAGTCTTCTTGGTCCAAGCTCCTAGATTCCTCTTGATGGAGAAGGAAATAGATTTCTAGGGTTTATAAATTCTAAAATTTTTGGGGGAGGAAGGGTTTTTCTAATGGAGGCTAGGTTTAGGGCTTTCTTTATGAAAAGCTTGAGGGAGGCTTCCCCTCATTATATAGGACTAGGGTTAGGGTTTCAAATGCCAAGGTTTAATTTGCCCTTCATGATTAGTCATGAAGAACTTAATTATAAGGGTTTAGTCATCTCTAGGGTTTAATCTAAAACTAAAAATGCTAACTAGGGTTCAGTCACAAGGGTTGAACCTAATAGGATTTTAGGTCAAGCCCATAACTATGCATGAAGGAACACCCTACAAATTATTTAATAAACCCATCACACATATTTACTTACACAATAAATTAAACAGGGAAAATTACAATAATGCCCTAAGCTAGAAATGTGGTGGTGACAAGTCTACCCTCCTAAAAAAATTTTTGTCATTGAAATTGAATTGAACTAGATCAAGAACGAAATCAGATAAGGAATTATACCTCAGATTTCGAAGAAATACGGATATTGCTCGCGCATTTCGTCCTCTCTCTCCCAGGTCGACTCCCCTGGAGAGTGATGTCTTCATGCAACACGAACCAAAGGAATAGTCTGGTTCCGCAACACCTTCTCTCTGTGATCCAAGATCTCTACGGGCTGCTCATGGTAGCTAAGAGTTGGACCAACCTCGTTCTCTGAGTGATCTAGTACGTGACTAGGGTCTGCCACGTACCGACTCAGCTGTGACATGTGGAACACGTCATGCACTCCCTCTAGTGAAGGTGGCAAGTCTAGTCTATACGCCACTGCACCGACCCTCGCAAGAATACCGAAGGGTCCGATGTAGCGTGGACTAAGCTTTCCGCCTCCACCAAAACGAATCGTTCCCCACGTCGAAGAAATCCGTAGGAACACTAGATCGCCAACCTAGAACAAAACATTCTCAACACACAGTCCAAGACAAAACAATCATAAGCCAGAAAATAACAATCTATACCTAAAACTCAAGGGGTCTACGGTGGCTGTCGGCCCAATGCCGCTGTCTGTCCTGTGCCACTCGAAGTCTGTCTCTGATGAGTTCACTTTTTTCTGCTGCATCCACGACCATTTCTGGTCCTAGCAAGGCTCTTTCTTCGACGTTATCCCAAGATAACGGTGTACGACACCTTCGTCCATAAAGAGCCTCGAATGACGACATCTCGATGCTGGCCTGGTAGCTGTTGTTGTAAGCAAACTCTACCAGGTATAGATGATCCTCCCAAGAACCTCTGAGATCTAGAACGCAAGTGCGTAGCATATCCTCGAGAGTCTGAATAGTCCTTTCAGACTGCCCGTCTGTCTGGGGGTGGTATGCGGTACTGAACTTGAGCTGAGTGTCCAAGCTAGCCTGCAGACTCCTCCAGAAGTGGGAAGTGAAACAACTATCCCGATCTGAGATGATGCTCACAGGAACTCCATGAAGTCTAAAATTTTGTCGCACGTACATCTCTGCTAGCCTCTCTGTCAACGTGCCCACCTTGAAAGGTAAGAAGTGGGCTGATTTGGTCAACCTATCCACGATGACCCAAATTGCGTCCTTTTCTTCTGGAGAACGCGGAAGCCCTAAAACGAAATCCATGGTCACGTGCTCCCACTTCCACTCTGGGATAGGTAAAGGTTGAAGCAATCCACCTGGCCTCTACCGATCTTCCTTTACCTGCTGGCACACTAGACACCGGGATACGAAGCGTGCTAACTCGCGCTTCATTCCATACCACCATACGTGCTCCCTCAAGTCTTGATACATCTTGTTGGCACCGGGATGCATCGAGTACTGAGAGCGGTGTGCCTTCTGCAAAACCTCCTCGCGCAGCTCCCCGCTCGACACACACATCCTTGTGCCGTACCGTAAAGACCCATCATCCGCAATAGTAAAGTCGTCTGACAATCCTGTCCGAACCTGTGCCCTGATACTCCTTAGAGCCTCATCATCAAACTGCGCAGCTCTGATTCTGTCCATCAGCTCGGACTATATCTGCAATCCCCACATCTGAATCTTAATACCGGGAACTAGCACCTCGATTCCCAAGCTTTTCAGATCAGCCAACAAATGTCTATCTGTCGTCAAGTACATAGCCATCGGATACTTGCTCAAGGCATCGACGACTACGTTGGCCTTCCCTGGGTGGTACTGCAATGAGATATCAAAGTCCTTCATCAACTCCAACCACCTCCTCTACTCATGTTCAGCTCCTTCTGTGTGAACACGTACTTCAAGCTCTTGTGGTCCGTGAAGATCTTCACACACTCTCCGTACAGGTAATATTTCCACAGCTTTAGAGCGAAAATAAATGCTGCCAACTCCAAATCATGGGTGGGGTAGTTTTTTTCATGATGGCGTAACTACCTGGAAGCATAGGCAATCACCTTCCCGTGCTGCTGAAGAACGCAACCCAAACCCTTCCCTGAAGCATCACTGTAGATAGCGAGTCCACCTGTCCCTGCTGGCAACGTTAAAACTGGAGCTGTCGTCAATCTTTTCTTCAGCTCATCAAATGCGGCCTGGCAATCCTCCATCTAGATAAAATCCATATCTTACCTGGTCAGCCTGGTCATCGGCGCTGCAATCCTGGAGAATTCTTGTACAAACCTCCTGTAGTATCCTGCTAGCCCGAGAAAACTCCTGATCTCAGCTATCGAACTGGGGGTAGCCCACGACTCCACTGCCTCGATCTTCTTCGGGTTAACCGAGATTCTGTCACCCGTCACCACATGCCCAAGAAATTCAACCTTGTCAAGGAAGAATTCACACTTTGAGAGTTTCCCGTATAACTCCTCCTTCCTGAGAGTCTCTAAGACCAACCTCAGGTGCTCTTCGTGCTCCTCCGGGGTCTTAGAATACACAAGAATATCGTCGATGAACACCACCACAAACTTGTCAAGGTACTGGTGGAACACCTTATTCATCAGGTTCATGAATACTGCCGGTGCATTGGTTAAACCAAATGGCATTATCATGAACTCAAAACTGGCCATATCTGGTCTAAAATGCTGTCTTCGACGTGTCTTCTCTCTTTACCTTTACCTGGTGATAGCCTGACCTCAAATCTATCTTCGAAAACACCTTCTCCCCGCTCAACTGATCGAAAAGATCATCTATCCTCGGCAGCGGGTATTTGTTCTTGATAGTGAGGTTGTTCAAAGCTCTATAATCGATGCACATGTGCACCGTACCGTCCTTCTTCGATACGAACAATACTGGAGCTCCACATGGTGATGAACTGGATTTGATGAAGCCCTTGTCCTGCAGCTCCTTCACTTGCTTCTTCAGTTCTGCCAGCTCGCTGTTGTTGACTCTATAGACATGTTATGAAATAGGCTCCACTCCTGGCACCAAGTTTATAGAGAATTCAATATCTCTGTCTGGCGGCAAGCCTGGCAACTCTTCTGGAAATACATCCAGGAACTCCGCTATCAGAGGGTGTGGCAACTCCTCTTCTTCCATCCTGGCTCCGCAAAATGTGCTCCTACTCTGCTCTGCTGTTCCTTTGGCGACCTCGAACTCCGGCTCTCCTGGTGGTCGAAATAACACTCTACCTCCATGACAATCTATAGTAGCATGGTGCCTACTCAACCAATCCATTCCGAGTACAATATCGTATCCCGGAAGTGGCATGACGAGTAAGCACACGCTTAACTCTCGGCCTCCTAATGATACTCTCGGTCCTTGCAATAATCATGGACTAGGATAATACCTCCGCCAGTCATGATCTTGCAAGTCCTATATAATGGTTCTATCTCTAAATGATGTTGAAGAGCATAAGATACAGATACGAAACTATGGAAAGCGCCAGAGTCGAATAATGTAAATGTTGGAATGCAATCGAGAAGAACTAAACCTGTAATCAAGTCTCATGCTGGCTCGACCTCCTCGACTGCCATAGCGTATGCTCGCTCCTGGGGTGCACCTCTCAGCTGCTGCTGCTGAGCAAACCTCTGCTGCTGCGGTGGAAGTGGAGGTCCCCTCTGCTGGCCTCCTGGTACGGTAGGTACCCTGGCTGGTCCCCTCTGGGCAGCTTCTCCACCCTGACCTGGACGAGTCTGAATGGTAGGGCAATCCCTCAGCTGATGTGCTATCGATCCACAGGACAAACATATGCCCAACTTCTTCCTGCAGATCTTTCTAGTGTGTCCTGCCTTCCCGCAGTACGCACACTGGATGGCGGGCTGAGTCTGCCTCTGCTGCTGCTGCTGGGCGTATCCTCGGGCTGGTGCCTGGTGCTGCTGATGCTGCTGCTGATATGGCCGCTGTTGCTGCTGGAAGTATGGACGCTTGCCTGGTCCCGCACCACTGTTTTCTCCTCCTGAAGTATCGTATCCCCTCTTGGGCCTGAGGTCCAAGTCATCCTCAGCTATCTGGGCATCCATCAAAATGCCTTCGAAGGTAGCAGTGCGACATCCCGACGTGCGAGACTTGATCTCCCTTGCCAGCCCCTTTCTGAACTTTCGAGCCCTGTCTCCTGGATCTCTAATCATTGATGGCGCAAAATGACTCAGGCGGCAAAACTCTGTGGCGTACTCATCAACGGACATGCTCCCTTGGACCAAGTCATGGAACTGGCTCTCCAAGGCTCCCAGGACAACATCAGGAAAGAACTTCTCCTTAAAGAGCTCCCTGAAGGCCTCCCAAGTAAGTTCCCCAACAACGAGTCTCGGCTCAGTGCGAAACCACGTCAGGGCGATGTCGAACATCTGGCTGCCGGCGGCCTCGATCTGAAGAGCCTCCGAGCGCAAGTTTCTTTCTATGTCCTCTAGCCAATCGTCGGCGTAGAGTATCCCCTCTGTACCTTTGAACTCCTGAGGCATCATCCTCTTGAAGTCCACAATAGTGCCCGGCCTCTGGTGGTGCTGGCCAGGATGCTGCTGCTGCGCAACTCTCTCCACAGCCTGGAGAGCCACCTGATGAGCATTCTCCATGCTCGCCCTCATCATCTCGGTCTGGGCCTGGTAAGCCTCTGCCTGCATCCTCCGAGCCTCCGTTGACATCCTCTGGGCATCAACCATGCCCTGGATCAGCGCGAACATCTGTGCCCCATCAACGGGCACACCTCCTGGAAACTGAGTCGGTGGTGGTGGAAGAGGCTCTGTTACAGCTGTGGTAGGTGGGGGAGGAGGTCCCCCCAAAAGTGCAGATACTCCCATGTGCACAGGAGATGTAGGAGGTACTATGGGTGTCTGTCCAACAGGGCGAGAGGTGGCAAACCTCTCTGAAGCTGCTGCTCCGAGTCTCAAGGACCTGGTCTTCGGCGGCATCCTGAAGACAGATTAAAAGAATCAATTAAGGTAATAGACACGATATCATCAACGAAGAACAATAAAATTCTAAGGGAAATAATTATTAAGAGTAGCATTATAAGAATCAAAAATTTCCTAATTGTGATTGAGCATATCCTCGGCCTAAATCCTATCTCCTAAAATAGGCTCGTAGCGATACTCTAAGCGAGCACCACTATGATAACGGTCTAAATGCGAATCTAGACCTACATGGGGCACCACTAAAAATGTGTCACGACCCGCACCCGAAAATTGGACATGAGCCGTGGGTACGTCCAGCCTACGCCGCAGCATCGACGGTAGAACGTTGTCTAGGTCTCAAACATAACTCATCCTGTCAAAGGTCTCAACTCCATAAGGAGGACAATGATAATACATGAATCCATAGTTTATAATATACTCAATCACAAGGCTATTTGAAAGTAAATGGCACGATGAGAAATAAGGATAAAGAGTTCTGACATAAGTCAGGCACAAATATAAATACATCACAAGTCTAGAGTCTAGATGTCCACCAAAAGTCAAAAGAATAATACAACCCAGATCTCAGTTTTAGAACAAAAATTAATAGATAGGACAGTCTAGATGCTTGTGGGTAGAATCTTCTCTAAGATAGGTAACTCCTCTGGGATTTCTGGTATGAAATCTCCTTCTGCTCCTGGGCCTTAGTGGGTAGGGCAGAAATCCTCCAAGTCCTCTGAAAATGTTATCCAGTCAGGATTGGAGCGAAGCACAAACACTAAACAACAGTTTCATTTATGTTGACAAAAACTATAAAACAATGTAAGGAATACAAGATGAAATAAATAATAGAAATATAGAGTACTAGAGAATATAAAATAAGCAATGGAACATCTAGCAATGAATAAATATATAAGTGGATACTAGAACAAGTGAATCTGAAATAAAGAATAAATATCTGGCTAAGTGTTTGAAATATCAGTTTATTATGTGATCGGCTTGGGACGAGATCAAGCTTGATATATATATGATTGGCTATGATACATGTGAGGTCAGGCTAACCATCTGGTTAGCTATGATGTGAGCAATAGTCAGGCTAATCATATATATCAGGCTATGAGGCATGTAAATGGTCAGGCTACACCTGACGTGATGTGTGGGGTGAGCTATGATGCATGTAAGGTGGGGTATGATCACATAATCTGCTAATATCTCTTCATCCCCAGCTAGCACGATGGATTCCAATCATGACTCCTTATAATGGGTATCTAGGGTGCTAACCCATGAATCCACAGTGTCAGAGTCATATATAGTATACAACTGGAATTATAGAATTAATCAACAAAAACGAAAACTGTCAGAGAATGTACTCGCCTGTGGTCCCGAGGAAGGTATGAGGATCGAAGTCCGAGGTGGGATCACAATGACCTAATTATGGAATATCAATATCAAAATACTGAATTAAAGGAATAAGCATGTTTAACTAATTAAATATGAGGCCTCTAGGTCAGATCTAAGGTCCACTGGTCAATACTAGTCTCACACTAGCTAATTATCTGTCATACTTAGTTATAAACAGTAAGGTGTACTCATAACACCTCTATACCTACTTTATCTAGGTATTATCTTAACTTATGTAAGTATCTTAGCTAACCTTCATGATACCCACACTTGGTACATGGTACCACAATCGAAACCTACTCCTAAAACCTAACTATTTCCTTTGTCTTAGTGTATCAACCCACCTCTAATACCTTTACCTCACATTGAACCCTTGCCTACTATTCACTTACCTACACTTGGCAGATAGATACCTATTGAAAACCCATGACTGAACACTCAACTGCTGCATAACAACTCACGGAACCACACTAGATGCTAACACCCACAGGTACATAGAAAACCACCTACACTCTACTGAAACTCAACTACACAGCTCAGTTGTTGAACAATAACTTATAGGTCATAGGGATCAAGATACATAAGGCAGTATCAGAATTCAAAGGTACCACAGTTCCTCACTTGAATACCCCTGATATACTGAAGGACTGATACCAATTCCTATGTCAACCCTTACATTAAGTACACCCAAAACACTGATACATAATTCCTTCTCTTTCATATTTTGAATAAAACTGACTTTGTTAAACCCTTTTCAAGTATCCAAGGTTTAGTTTGACTAAACTGACACTCTCTACACTTCTCCCACACTGAGGCACAGGTCACAAAGAAAAACCTAATCACTTAACAAATGCATTGATCCCAGATACTGATTTAATGAACCCTATACAGTGTCACAGTTTGAAGTTGTTCAGACTTCACATATGGCTTAATCCTTGAGACAAGCTTAAGACTACTGGCAGGATCAACCAGGCAGTGTGAACTGGTTCAAACTTTTACAGACAAGGCCAACTAGCTACTTATACATGCATGGCTCAACCTCTGAGACATCACATGGCTATTTGCAGAATCCACAGGTAAGTCTGAATTTGTTCACTGATACTGATGCATAGCCTAATCTCTATTTACTGATGCACTAACCCATCACTACTGTTTACTGATACACACAGTATCTAATCTCTGGGACAAGCCTATGGTTTACATAGGCATGGCTAAACCCTGATACACAATGCAGCTAGTCACAGTTCAATTTTGAACTGGTACTGTGTACATATACTCACTGCACATATCTTCCTCACCTCTACACTTCACTATACTGAACTGAAACTACCACTCATAGGCACACTGATGCCTGTGCTGGCCTTAACACACCCTGAAACTCTCTAGTGTACACACAGCAACTCTGAAACCCATACTCTATTCAAAACTAATACACAGAACCCAAACACTGATGAACCACACAGTGAACTATAATGCACACCCATTGATCACTCACTGTGCTGAACTTGGTTCATTTTATCCCCCAGTATCAGATACACTGAAACACAGCTAACACAGGGAACTCACACTGATACACTGCACCTACGAATCCTATTGATACATAACCCTAGCTGCTACCAAACTGCTCCTATAAATCAAATCCAAAACCCCAAATACTGATACTAACTAAACCTTAACAACTGACACTGAAACCCAAATGCACGAGCCCACAGTGTCAACTGCACAGATTCCTGATACTCCATTTTCCCAATACCTGATGAACTGATACAAGAACACAGTAGCAGATGCTCACTGATACAACATCTAACCAGACACATCCTCTAGCTGAACTGACAAGGCACACAGATCACCTATACTGGCTGAACCTGGGAGCCCCTTCCCCACCTAGAACACATCAAACCCGAGTTCTAAACTGCCTACCCTAGGCTTGCACACTCGAGTGCACTTGTCAAACACCTTCATCTCAACTAAATCTGAACCTACACCTCTCATTGCTGCTGTGAACCTCTAGTAGAAGCTCTAACCTAATCTCTAGGCTGATACCCCCATCTGGCAGTTAATACATCAACGACATTTACTGAAACCAAGTTACCATACACTCTCACACTAGGACACGACTGATACTGAAACTACCTGCTCGTATACACTGATAAAACCCACACAGTAACCTCCAAAAACTCGACTGTACAGTGAATCCCCCTCTCCTCTATCGATTTGCATATACAACAGCACATATACGTAGGTATACAACTATACATACACATATATGTAGGTATACAAATCAGGGTTCCTAAGAACTAGGTCAAAATTAGGTATTCCCTCACTGGGAACATTTCTACAAACACATGGTGTGCAAAAATGGGTTTTCCATCAAGAACTCCAAAATGCCCCAAATTCAAACCCTAAATCAAGATCAATACTATAGGTAGGAGATGTAATCCTGTGGAAATGCACATTCCCATAACTAGGGTTCACGAATTTTGGGGGAAAACCAACGTTGGGACACCTAAAACCCTAGATTCACCTAGGTCTTCATAGAGAAACCCATTGAACCAAATCTAAAACAATGGTGGGCTCCTAATGGCCAAGCAACAATAAAAAAATAGAATTAAAATGGGGTTAAATCGGATTCTCACCTATTGGGAGATGGTTTCCCAATGTAGGTCCTCTTTCTTCAAGTCTTCTTGGTCCAAGCTCCTAGATTCCTCTTGATGGAGGAGGAAATGGATTTCTAGGGTTTATAAATTCTAAAATTTTTGGGGGAGGAAGGGTTTTTCTAATGGAGGCTAAGTTTAGGGCTTTCTTCATAAAGGAAGAAGCTTGAGGTGTAGCGCCCCGTTCTCCCGGTGCGGAGAGTGCGGCTAAGAAACACTAGACGGTATCGTTCGATCGGGATAGATTGAATTAAGAACTCGTCCTCGTTATGGATTTGTTTCTTCGGAATCGATTCCCATATTCAGTGGACCGTGCCCCCGGGATCGACTTAGCGGCAGAGTCAGGAGGGACCTCTTCGCTGCTATCTTTTATTGCCTCAGTTTTTGATGTCGCTTGTTGCTTTCGTGCTTTGAGTTGGTTTTGGGATTTGCTTATTTTCCTTGAACGGTTTTGATGGTTTCATTATTTTCGTTCATTGAACTGCACTTCAATTTCGAGATTAGAAAGAGAGTAAGAAATATTAATCGAGCTGTTCGTGTGCAGGTGAACAAGCAGTAGGCGGCTTGCGAGCGGAGTCGTGAAGCACCTCTTTCCTTCTCCCTTCCAACAATCTAAGTAAGTAGCTACCAACCCGATTAGCTGGCCCTGCTTCCAAGCTTCACATCCTAAAATCTTGCATTCTCTTTTCCCCGATCAGACGATACCAAGTAATAATAAAAGATACCAAGATAAAAGAGAATAGACTTGAATAATACTGCTTGTTAATCAAACTTGTGAACGGTTATATCTTTGCATACTTGTTCGTTCGGAATGTTCATTATATGCATAGATACAAGTTTGAATGTATGCTTCTCTTTTATTGTCCTGATGCATGAATGGAAGGTAGATGCAATGTACAAACGAATCATACAATACTGCTTGTCTTGTGCTCACGTAGCCTTCGGGCGAATGATTGTTCACGTAGCCTTCAGGCGAATGATTGTTCACGTAGCCCCCGGGCGAATGATTGTTAACGTTCGATCACAGACAACTTGTGCACAAGGTATAGTTCCTGCGGGCGGCTGCTGGGGCACTGGCACCGTTCTGGCTCCTGACGGAACTCACGTTTAGTCTCACGTACTTGGACAAGGTGGTATACGGTGCCTCACGTACTAGCACGTAGCAAACCATCTTCGTCACAGACTAGTCCATAATGGCTATCAAGCCAGTGATTATCTTGTATATTTAAACCTGTTGCAAACTAACTTGTGTCTTCGTGGCAGGGAAGGCATGGTAAGTATTGTGCAGGTAATTCAGACGGGCAGGTAAAATCTACCGAACGGTGGCACGTTCATTTCAGTAAATTCTATATGCTGCTTACTTATAAATGAACTAAGGCAAGATAGAAACCCATAAATATGCATGCTTCATTAAAACAACGTGTTGATTGGTATAGTTCGGCTAGCTCGCCTTCACCAGTATGTTTTGACATGCTGACCCTCGTTGAAATAGGTTCTCCGTACCAAGGCGAACCGAGCGAGGAGCCGAAGTCGTCTTCCCGATCCAGTCCAGCTGTTGGCGCATCTTCACCGCGCCCCCTTGAAGCATTTTGAAGATAGGAGCTTGCAACTCTTCATACACAAATGCAACTCCGTGGCAAAGCTATCCTCCAGCCTGGAGGTCTATATCTTTTGAAGTTTAGTAAAGGTATATAATGTACAGGACTGCTATCTCATTTTGAGTCATCTCTTTTGTAAGCCGTTCGGCATATTAGCTGACTCGTTTAAGAGTTTATAATAGATGTTCATTATCAATAAAGAGAACTTTTCCATGTTTCAAATCTGTGTTTCAATTTATCTGCGTACTCTGAATATGTTCTTGCTATACAAATCATTAAAGCCTTGTGCGGGCGCAGCCCCAGGCCCGCACGGTGGTCACGATTCGGAGGACGCCTCAAACGATTCTATGGAATCCGGTCGTGACATAATGGTATCAGAGCACAGATTCAAAGTTCCTTAGACTTCGTGCTGGAAAAGTTTCTTTAACGATCAAATTCCTGTGCGAACTCTTGAACTTGCTAGGCCAAAATGAGATACGTTCATGCAATAAGTCCATAATACATTATGATTCTAATATAATTTACCTTTTTTTGAAGGAATGGCACTAGCGCAATCTGCAGCACAAGCACCGAACGAAACACAAGAGAGTAGTTCGGGTACTTCGGGAAGCTCGCGGAGCCAGCGTGGCATTTCTCAAGTCAACCCGCTAGAGCGGGTGATGCAAATGTTAGAATCGCAACGACAAAGAGATGATGCTCGCCAAGCCAAGTTCGAAAGCAATCTAGAGACCCGATTCTCAGTCCAACAGAAGCAGGTAGATACCCTACAATATATCGTTCAGACTTTGGCCGCCAACCATTCCACCGTAAAAGCAACGACTCCGGTGGAACAGCCCGTGCTTGAAGTAGAGACGCCACAAATTCCAAGGCCGAAGGACGTGACTGCCTTCAACTTGGGACACTTCAAGAAAGTCTGCAACACCCCGTTCAATGGGACTGAGCACCCAGTGGTAGCTCTAGATTGGCTAGCCGAGCTTGAAGATCATTTCGCTCTGCTAGAGGTCCCCTAAGAGAAGTGCGTCGCCTGCGCGCAACTTCAGCTCCGCCTCAACGCGTACGATTGGTGGAACGTGCATCGACGATCTCTCCAATTTGATTACGGAGAGGAGGCGATCTCGTGGACGACTTTTCGTGCCGCGTTTGAAGAGGAGTATATACCCCCCCAGTACAACGTCAAATGGAGAATAATTTCGTGCAGCTGCGGCAGGGCAATATGACAGTGAAGCAATATTCCGCCGAATTCAACCGACTCTCCAAATTTGCTAGGGCCTATTTACCTAATGCAACGAGTCGAGCTAGAAGGTTTGAAGGTAGTTTGCGCCCTGCCATCCATGCGCACATGGTCAATAATCAGTACGGGACAATGCGTGAAGTCATGAATCATGCCTTATCACTAGAACCACAGTATCCTCATGTTGCTGCCAGCACTGTGCATACATCCAGTCACAAACGCCAAAGCAATGAAGGAGGAAACACCACTGCAAAGTACCTTAACAACGGTGGTCCACAGAGAGGGCGGCTATATCACTTCTGCAAGAAACCAGGGCACCTGGCCAACGAATGTCGTCTGAGACAAGGATTATGCCTCATCTGTGGTGCTGCAAGCCACAAAATGCGTGACTGCCCCAATTACTCTGCTAAGCATCCTCAACATAACGTTCCCTGACGGTAAGCATTATTCCTAAGTTTTGGAACCCGTTCTCCCGGTGCGGAGAGCGCGGCTAAGAAACACTAGACGGTATCATTCGGTCGGGATAGATTGAATTAAGAACTCGTCCTCGTTATGGATTTGTTTCTTCGGAATCGATTCCCATATTAAGTGGACTTTGCCCCCAGGATCGACTTAACGGCAGAGTCAGGAGGGACCTCTCCGCTGCTATCTTTTATTGCCTCAGTTTTTGATGTCGCTTGTTGCTTTTGTGCTTTGAGTTAGTTTTGGGATTTGCTTGTTTTTCTTGAACGGTTTCGATGGTTTCATTGTTTTTATTCATTGAACTGCACTTCAATTCCGAGATTGGAAAGAGAGGAAGGAATATTAATCGAGCTGTTCGTGTGCAGGTGAATAAGCAGTAGGCGACTTGCGAGCGGAGTCGTGAAGCATCTTTTTCTTTCTCCCTTCCAACAATCTAAGTGAGTGGCTACCAAGCCGATTAGCTAGTCCTGCTTCCAAGCTTCACATCCTAAAATCTTGCATTCTCTTTGCCCCGATCAGACGGTACCAAGTAATAATAAAAGATACCAAGATAAAAGAGAATAGACTTGAATAATACTGCTTGTTAATCAAACTTGTGAACGGTTATATCTTTGCATGCTTGTTCGTTCGGAATGTTCATTATATGCATAGATACAAGTTTGAATGTATGATTCTCTTTTATTGTCCTGATGCATGAATGAAAGGTAGATGCAATATACAAAGGAATCATCCAATACTGCTTGTCTTGTGCTCACGTAGCCTTCGGGCGAATGATTGTTCACGTAGCCTTCGGGCGAATAATTGTTCACGTAGCCCCCGGGTGAATGATTGTTAACGTTCGATCATGGACAACTTGTGCACAAGGTATAGTTCCTGCGGGCGTCTGCTGGGGCACTGGCACCGTTCCGACTCCAGACGGAACTCACGTTTAGTCTCACGTACTTGGACAAGGTGGTATGCGGTGCCTCACGTACTAGCAAGTAGCAAACCATCTTCGTCACAGACTAGTCCATAATGGCTATCAAGCCAGTGATCATCTTGTATATTTAAACCTGTTGCAAACTAACTAGTGTCTTCGTGGCAGGGAAGGCATGGTAAGTATTGTACAGATAATTCAGACGGGCAGGTAAAATCCACCGAACGGTGGCACGTTCATTTCAGTAAATTCTATATGCTGCTTACTTGTAAATGAACTAAGATAAGATAGAAACCCACAAATATGCATGCTTCATTAAAACAACGTATTGATTGGTATAGTTCGGCTAGCTCGCCTTCACCAGTATGTTTCGACATGCTGACCCTCGTTGAAATAGGTTCTTCGTACCAAGGCAAACCGAGCGAGGAGCCGAAGTCGTCTTCCCGATCCAGTCCAGCTGTTGGCGCATCTTTACCGCGCCCCCTTGAAGCATTTTGAAGATAGGAGCTTGCAAGTCTTCATACACAAATGCAGCTCCGTGGCAAAGCTATCCTCCAGCCTGGAGGTCTATATCTTTTGAAGTTTAGTAAAGGGATATAATGTACAGGACTGCTATCTCATTTTGAGTCATCTCTTTTGTAAGCCGTTCGGCATATTAGCTGACTCGTTCAAGAGTTTGTAATAGATGTTCATTATCAATAAAGAGAACTTTTCCATGTTTCAAATCTGTGTTTCAATTTATCTGCGTACTCTGAATATGTGCTTGCTATGCAAATCATTAAAGCCTTGTGCGGGCGCAACCCCAGGCCCGCACGACGGTCACGATTCGGGGGACGCCTCAAATGATTCTACAAAATTGGGTCGTGACATGAGGGAGGCTTCCCTTTATTATATAGGACTAGGGTTAGGGTTTCAAATGCCAAGTTTTAGTTTGCCCTTTATGATTAGTCATAAAGAACTTAATTATAAGGGTTTAGTCATCTCTAGGGTTTAATCTAAAACTAAAAATGCTAACTAGGGTTCAGTCACAAGGGTTGAACCTAATGGGATTTTAGGTCAAGCCCATAACTATGCATGAAGGAACACCCTACAAATTATTTAATAAACCCATCACACATATTTACTTACACAATAAATTAAACTGGGAAAATTATAATAATGCCCTAAGCTAAAAATGTGGTAGTGACAGGTTGAGTCAGTACAATGCAACTTTAGACTGCCGACGTGGATGTGTTATCTTTAGACCGCCAGGACATCCGGAGTTTGAATTTCTTCGAGGATCCAGAGAGCAGGGTGCCCAGCCTACTTTTAAGGCACTCACTGTAGAAGGGGAGCCAGAATACTCGAAGGTTATATCAGAATTTATAGATATATTTTTCGACGATCTTCCAGGTGTAAAAGCATAAAAATACGCTGGATAGCTCTACGCAACATGGTGATGCAGGGCAGCGTAAGCAAGGGACCTCAAGGCCATCAAGAGTGCAACAGAGCTTTTTCGCTAAGCACGGCATAAAATATGATGGGACCATCCGCGTAAAACGCAGTATGTCCAGGCCGCTTCAGCGTAGACGGGGTGCTTCATCGCCTCCATGGCGTAAAACTTATCCGCTTTCATAGCAGCGTTAAAGCGTACGAGGAACGCTTCGTCTTCCCCGAAATGAACCTGTCAAGTCATGCAGTGAACCTGACATCTGACTCCGGACAAAAAGTGCTGCACGGCTACCTAGACGACGGCTGGAAAGATGACAGACCACTCGGGACGCGCCCCACAGTATGATGGCGGATCTCTGCATTTAATGCAGAAGATTTGATTAAATATCACCAAACCGTCGTTTACTGACATCCCCTCAGCGGAGACTGCTTTTACGCATACAAGGGGATTCGCTGCATTGTTTTACACAGGCAAACGCGAACTATTTACGCTCCGCGGAAGACAAATAGACTGCCATGTCAAAAGCTGCTCTTCGTACAGGGCTCGAGGCACGTCTCTGCACCTAATGCTCCAAACGGTGGCAGGCCCTCGGAACACGTCTCTGCAATTAATGATGATGGCGGATCTCTGCATTTAATGCGAGAGATTTGATTATATCTCCAAGAGCCATAATTTCGGCTAAAGACGTCCACATCACCTCGGCTTCTACGCCCATTCAGCTTTTTGTGACTGATCGGCCTCTACGACCACTCTGGCACGTTACGCAGCGGCTTCTACGCCCATTTAGCTTCTGTGCCAGCTCGACTTCTACGCCTCCTCAACTTCTATGCTCGTTCGACTTCTATGCTCATTCGACTTCTATGCCATCAGGCTTCTACGCCTACTCGGCTTCTATGCCTACTTGGCTTCTACGCCATGGTGACAGACATTGGCTTCTATGCCAACCTCTTCAACACGAGGGATACCTACCTACGTGGCTTCTATGTCGTGATCTTCGTAGCGATTATACGCGTTTTGTCCCTTAGTTGGACCCGCGTCACATGCTCATTCAAAAGATCATCTATACGCAGGCTTTGGTTATTTTAACCGTTGTGTAAAAGGGTGCTGTACTTTCCACTACTCGGGTTCCACACCGATTGAGTGGTCACTGTCACCAAAACTCTATAAATAGAGACCTCTATCAACAGAGGAACAGGTCAAAAAAATCGAACAAAGGTCGAGACTTTAAAAATTGAGCAAGGTCGAAGCTTTGAAAGAGGATCGAACCACGGGTCAAAATATTGGAGATTGAGGAGAGATCGAAGAGTCTTAGAAAGAGAGAGAGAAGCATCCAGAGCTCAGGCAAAGAGTAGCGATCGACGACATTGGCATCGTGCATCCATCCTCTTCCGCTACCTACGAAGCTGCTTTCCGTCTTCCACGATACTTCTTCACCATCGTGTAGTCCAAGGGCTAAAGTGATCGACTGCAGATCAGACACCTATAGCAATCATCTACCCAGATTAAATAAATTATACTCCTACATCCTCGTATAGGATCAAATTGTACAAGTTTGTTTGTAAACCGAAGAAGGCGGGTTTCGTACAAACCTCGCATTATAAATATTTCGTTCTTTCGTTTAATACCACAAACAAGATGGCGACTCTGCTGGGGACATCTTTCTCTTCTGATGAGGAAGCGATTGCTCAACACGATGCGGTATTCGTGGGATCCGTGAAGAAGACACTGGTCGTCCAGTTCGACCAGTCTGCCTACGAAGACATGCTTCAAACGGGGGGTAGCTCTCACTCTCTCTCTGTACAAAACAACAGGAAGCTGCGCAAGGTCTGGATGCCCAAGACATCCTCTACCATTCTTGTGGACTCTCCGATCTCTCCGATCTCTCCGACCAATGAGGTTGTAGCATTGCTCCCTCCGTGCCCTGCACGTAAAAATCAGTCTCCCGCTACGCGCGGTACAGACAAAACTTCGGGCAAAGCCTCAGCGCTAACCCAGAAGTATCCACTGCGCTCTACGCATAGAAACCAATCTCCCGCTACGCGCGGTACAGACAAAACTTCGGGCAAAGCCTCAGCGCTAACCCAGAAGTATCCACTGTGCTCTACGCGTAGAAACCAGTCTCCCGCTACGCGCGATACAGACAAAACTTTGGGCAAAGTCTCAGCGCTAACCCAGAGGTGTCCACTGCGCTCTACGTGTAGAAACCAGTCTCCCGTCCGTGGCGGAATAGACAAAACTTCTGATGATGCCTCAGCGCCAAATCGGAAGTACAAAGTACGCTTCGCGCGTAAGACAACATCTGACCTCTACGGGAACCAGATGACACCTGTGATCTCCGCAAGGGAAAGAAAGCGGCGAGCTACTTAAATTCTCGGCATTCACGCCAGCAAGGGAACAATCTACCCGCCCTCCAAATTATGCGAGAAGCTGATGGCCGCCTGAGGACATCCTCAGCCTTACGCCAACCAGAGCGAAGCTCGAAATTACGCCAAGTGAAGTCCCTAAGCGTACAAAAGGCTCGATTGACAGAAAGACGCGCTCTTCGGAGATTATCTGCCACCCAGATGGCAAATCTTTTGTATACGGGTGGCACAGGGAAGACTATGGTCTCCATCGTCCGCATACCTACCACGGCAAACCAAAAGAACGAGCAGTCTTCTTCGTCTTCTTCTGTAAATTCTCCTGACCTACGGGATTGTTTAATCCAGAAACGCAAAAACAAGAGTCATAAATGGACTTCAGTTCCCCTAACAGTCAAACGCGGGGAGATCTTATGGGAAGATACGTCAACGTCTAATATCGTCATAACAGGTGGACCACAGGAAGATTCCATCTTTATTATTCTACTAACTCGCGACGATCAGCATCCAATAATCTTCGGTCGCAGACGGGATACCCCGATCATACAGGAAGAATCTCGCGAGTCTGAAACTGGCAGGATACAAACCCACCGATATAGCCTGCAAGCATTAAATATTATGCGAAGCATGGGTTATGATTTGAAGCTAAAATAAGGCCTCAACAATAGAAAAGGTAGACGAACACCGTTGCGGGGTAATTCTCACCATCAACAAGCTCGTTTCGGGTTGGGATAAACTGCATCTCTTACAAAACCTAAAACTCCAAAATCTAATCCTGTACAACCAGAGGCGGCTCCTGCCGAATCAATTTTTATAGCCGGAGGCCGCGGCATGTCTGGGGGTAACTCACCTCGACAAAACAAGGCAACATCCAAGGCTAGGGGCAGAATGTCCTCAAGATTCGAAGATGATGCAATAACGGCAATCTTCCCGGAAGACCGTAAAACTAGGGCATCAGGAGCCCTACGACCAAAAGGGACTTTCTCCTTCAAAGAAGATGACATAATTGAAATCTTCAATATATTGAGGGAGGAACGCAAGCTTCAGCTACCCAACATCAGATACCCTGAGAGGGCCGGCGGAGTCGATGACCCTGATTATTGTCTCTTCCATCGGTACACTCATCACCCTACAAGGGCCTGCTATATGCTAAAAAGAAGAATACAGGAGTTGATCGATGCCAAGATCATCACCTTGCATCTATAAAACAAGGGGACAATCACTACAGAAAAATACCGGGTGACGAGTCCCGCAAAAGTTTTTCCAGTGGATCATTCAGAAGAAAAATCACTCTATAGTAATTCTTTTTCGAACAAAGAGTTTGTCATGTTGCCATCTACACTTAACACCCATACTTAGTCATAAGTATGCCAGAGTGTTAAGTCCACAAAAAACTACCATGTCCATATCACCTCTGAGCAGACGTGTACCTCCATCTCCAAAGGAGTCACGATCAGAAGTTTGTCATGTTCATATTACCTCTGAATAAACTTTCGGCTATCCACTATCTTCTGATGTAGGTTGCCATCTACACTTAACACCCGTACTTAGTCATAAGTACGCCAGTAGTGTTAAGTCTATAAAAAACTGCCATGTCCATATTACCTCTGAGCAGACATGAGCCTCCACCCTTGGTCGTCAACCTTCGGCGCAACAAGCAGCCGAATGATGTAAATACAACCAGGAATGGAGTTCCAGATGATAATAAACATCCTCTTTTCCAGTATATCGATGCTCAGATTCTAAATCAGGAATCCTCTCCCCATGACGATATAGAACCTATAGCGCAAAAATTCTTGGAAGCTATAGATTCCTATCATCCGTACATATGGGAAGTAGCGTCATCATCCAATATCGTCACGACATATGGACCCCATGAAGACTCTATCTTCATTGTTCTGCCTGCCCGTAGCAGTCAGCATTCAATAGTCTTCGGCCGAACGCATAACGAATCGACTATACGAGAAGATTCCTTCAATGACGATGCTGATGAAATACAAGTTCACAGGTACAGCCCGCAAGCCTTAAAGATCATGCAAAATATGGGTTATGACTTGAAACTGAAGCCAGGTCTCAACTATGGGAAAGGCCGACGAATACCACCGTACGACAATCCCCACTATTAACAAACTCATTTCGGGTTAGGGTATGCCACATCCCTTACGACTTCCAAGTCAGATGAGGACACCTTTTCCCCTTTTCAAGATGGCTCGTCACCCTCCAACTCATCTCGTGCTCTCGAGCAAACATTACCAGTAAATATGGTAGTGACGGATCCCTTCGAATCAGACGAACAAGAATCCAAACTATTCGAGAATGACGCTTGGGCTCAACAAATGGATACACAGTAGGAATTCCGCTTCGAGCAGAGAGAACCTCCCACCAAAGATGAAGTTATCCAGATTGATGTTGGAGATAAACTTTCACCAAAGCCAATATTTATCAGTAATAATCATTCCCCAGCTGAAAGGAAAGAAGTCATTCAACTGATAAGAGAATACATCGTCGTCTTTGTATGGAATTATGAGGATATGCCAGGACTTGATCCAAAGGTGGCTACTCATAAACTCAATATATTGCCCGATTCAAAGACTGTAAAGCAGCACCAACGCCGGTTCCGCCTGGATATGATGGACGCCATTGAAGCTGAAGTCAAGAAGTTGATAGCCTGTGGTTTTATCCGGGAGGAACAACATCCCGACTGGGTCGCCAATGTTGTCCCGGTCATGAAGAAGAATGGGAAAGTGTGAGTCTGCATCGATTACCGAGAACTGAACGCAGCCTGCCCCAAGGACAAGTTTTCTCTTCCTATCACAAACGTCATGATCGACAATACCTGCGGTTTTGAACGTATGTCTTTCATGGACGGATTCTCAGGAGTACAATCAAATCAAGATGCATCCTGAAGACGAGAAGTATACTGCCTTTCGGACACCACTGGGGGTATATTGCTATACGGTCATGCCCTTCGGGTTGAAGAACGCCGGAGCTACTTACCAACGGGCTATGAGTAATATATTCCACAAGCATTTATGCAAGACAGTGGAATGTTACGTAGACGATATAGCTGTCAAAAGCTGCCTCAGGGTCCATCACATCTAAGACTTAAAGACGGTATTTGAGCTGATGCGCCAACATCAACTCAAAATGAATCCTACAAAGTCCTTTCTGGGTGTATCTAGTGGCAAATTTCTGGAATTTGTCATTACCGCCAAAGACATTCAAGTGGACCCTGATAAAGTCAAGGCCATCTTGAAAATGCGACCACCTCATAATCTGAGCGAACTCAGGGGGTTTCAAGGTCGTCTGGCCTATATCCGGAGATTCATATCCAACCTCTCTGGAAGATGCCAGCCTTTTTCTTGCCTCATGAAGAAAGGTGTATCCTTCATATGGGATGAAGCCTGTCAGCAAGCGTTCGAGGATATCAAGCGCTACCTCACTAGTCTGCCAGTTCTGGTGCCTCCCGTCGTAGGAAGACCATTCTTCCTGTACATTCGAGCGATGGACCATTCTCTGGGAGCTCTTCTTGCGCAGAAGAACGATGCGGGACATGAACAGGCTATCTACTATCTAAGTAGAATGATGATCGGAGCTGAGCACCGGTACAATCCGGTGGAAAAAGAATATTTGGCTCTGATGTTCGCTATCCAAAAGACGCGGCACTATGTCACCGGCCAGACTATTCACATCATCTCCAAGATCAATCCTCTTCGGGTACTGATGAACAAGCCAAGTGTTCTTAACTCCCGACTCGCAACTTGGGCGATGTTATTGACACCATATGACATGGTGTACGTCCCTCAGAAGTCCATCAAAGGCCAAGCATTGGCTGACTTCCTAGCTGCTCATCCAATCCCGGAGGCCTCCAAATTATACGAGGATATTCCCGATGAGGTTGCAGAATGTAGTTCCGCAATAGAAAGTGACGCATGGCAACTGTTCTTCGACGGCGCCTCCGACTGGTCCCAAAGGAAGCGTGGTTTTAGGGGTAGGAATTATCCTGGTTACTCCCGATAAACTCGTCATCTATCGAGCATACTCTCTTAACGAGCCCTGTTCCAACTATGTGGCGGAGTACAACGCTCTACTAATCGGGCTCCAAGTCGCTAAAGAGCTGGGGTCGAATCTCTGGAAGCTTTTGGTGATTCTCTGCTTATCGTCAATCAAGTAAGGGGAATATATAAAGTCCGGAATCCAGACCTCGTCCCCTATCACCAAGCAACAGTTGAGATAGCCGTGACATTCAAGGGATTCTTCCTAGAGCATGTACCTCGATCTCAGAATCTGGAAGCCGATGCCCTAGCCAGTCTAGCTGCAGATTTAGCTACTCCTATAAGAAGGCAGAATTCGGTAATCCTTCTTAACAGAGATCTATTTTGCGTGAAGAACAACGCTCACATCGAACGCAGTTACACTATGAACACCGATCCTCCTACGAGAGATTGGAGAAGTCCCTTTATAGATTTCGTGGCATACGAAATCTTGCCGGAGGACCCCAAAGAAGCAGCATCCGTCAAAAGACGATCATTACGCTTATACTTCGATGCATCTTCACAATGCCTATATCGCCGGACCTACGATGGACTGCTATTGAGATGTCTCTCTAAGGATGAAACACAACAGATCATTCGCGAAGCTCATGACGGCGTATGCGTGGCGCATCAACCCGGTCCTAAGCTATAAAATCGTATCAGGAGAATGGGCTATTACTGGCCCACTATGATATCGGACGCAATCCAGTATGACAAACGATGTAAGGCCTGTCAGGTCCATGCAGACTTCATACACCAGCCGTCTGAACATCTACATCCTACGGTTGCATCCTGGCCTTTCGAAGCATGGGGTATGGACATCATTGGTCCTATTCACCCATCTTCTTCCAGAGGTCACCAGTTCATACTGGCCATCACGGATTACTTCTCCAAATGGGCAGAGGCGATCCCTCTCGCTGAGGTAAAAACATCCAATGTGATTAGCTTCATCAAGCATAACGTCATTTATCGCTTTAGGATTCCCCGAAGGATAATCCATGACAATGGGCCTCAGTTCATCAGCCAAGCGTTTCATCGATTTTGCTATAAAAATCGAATACAAAATGTCGCCTCTACGGCATATTATCCAGCTGCTAATGGTTTGGCCGAAGCCTTCAACAAAACCATTATCAAACTCTTGAAGAAGTTCGTCTCTTCGAACAAAAGAGATTGGAACAAGAAGCTGGAAGAATGTCTCTGGACATACCGCACAACAGTCCGAGCACCGACAGGTTGCACCCCGTTCTCACTGGTCTACGGAAGCGAAGCAGTTCTTCCCATCGAAATCCAAATCCCGTCACTCAGGATAGCAGTCGCCAATGAGTTAACTCGGGAAAAGAATAACCTTTTAAGGCTTCAAGAGCTAGAAGGATTAGACGAGAAATGCCTTCAAGCTCAACAGAGCATCGCGTTCTACCAAGCACGCATTTCCAGAGCTTTTAATCAAAAAGTAAAGGAAAGAGTGTTCAAAGTTGGTGAGCTAGTCTTAGCTATAAGAAGGCCAATGATTCTCACTCAAAAAAGCAAGGGCAAATTTTAGCCCAAATGGGAAGGCCCCTACGTGATCGAGACAACGTTCTCAAACAGCGCTTACAGGTTAGCCCAGCCTAATGGAGACCTACTAATGGCTCCTATCAATGGCAAATTCCTGAAAAGGTACTATGCTTAAACTTCTCTGCTCAAGTGGAATAAAGGCGAAAATCTCATTCTGACAAAACTACTTCCAAAACAAAACTAGTTGGGTCATACTCTATCATGTCCATATGACCTCTGAATAGATACGCCCTGCTAAAAAAGGGTTTACCGAGAGACTATCACGTCCATACTACCTCTGATATTACCCTCACCCAAACCCGTCATTTACATTCCGAAATGACGGGTCCACAAAGTCAGATAAAAAGCCTCTTTATTATTCCCTAAAAAAGAGCAGAAGTACATTGAAGAGCAAAAAAGCAAAAGTACATCATGAAGGAGGAGCGGCCAAATTGCGAATCTGCTGCGCCAGTCTGGCCATCTTCTCATTCCTGGAGTCCAAAACGGTAGCTCGAGCTCGCTCCCATCTCGTCTCCTCATCATTCAAACCGGATAAATCAGACAGAGAATGTGTAAGATCGGCGTGCATGGCACTCGCATGTGCCAAGTTCTGTTGAGCTTCTTCCATCTGGCTCTGTAACACATGCACACCGGTGGCTGAAGAACGAGACCACTCCTTCGCTAAAGCGAGCTCAGCCTCCAACTTACGGACCCTCGCTTCATTTTTCTCATGTTCAGCTTTACTCTTGGCCAACTGGGGAACAACACACTCTAAGAGGGTGTGCTCGTCGCTCATCTCCTGCTACCGCATCTCGAGGGACCTGTTCAGAGCTTCCAACTCTCCCAGCCTTGCAGTCAGTGAGTCGTATTCATCCTGGACCAAATCATCAACACTATCTTGGGATAGCTGCGAGTATTCGTTAATGGGTTGCTCCAAACCATTAACTACCTCCGCCAGGGCGTCAGCTAAACTAGTATCGCCAAGGTCCCTGATCGCCTCTATCGAAAACTGAGAGGACCTCTTCAGGCGCTTAAAGTTCAGATTCTTCTCCAACACTATTGATATCAGCATTTTCAAAGTGTTGTAGAAGATACTGGTATACTGCTCGGTCAGCGCAGCTAGGCCGGAATGCACGCTGGGAGTGGCTACAATGTTGTCGAACCTCGCTCCAGAGGCATCCACAATCGACGTAACTAGAGTCCCCGTCTCAACAGGGGGTGCGACAAAAAAGGAAGCGCCAACCCGTATACTCGAAGGAGGCGTTGTCACAACGACAGGGTCGTCCTCTTGAGGTATCGAAGCCTCGTCGGCAGGCGAGCTGGCTCCCGAAGATATTTCCCCTTCAAAACCAGGCGCCTCCATATCAACGCCAGGACCTGACACAGAGCCGAAGGATGCATATACATTGCCCTCCCCGAAGAGGTCATCCCCTGAGAAGAAGGCAAGAGGAAGTTAATATCCACACGATATTAATTTTCCTAAAGAAGAGGCACGAAAAGACGATAGTGATGCTAGGCAAGCTGTCATACCTGGAGACAAGGGCCTGCTAACTGACACTGGCAAATACTCTTCCAGGTCTTCGCCGAGATCCACTTGAGGCTCGTCAACTGGAATCTCGTTAGAAGTGCTGACAGGCACGGCAGGGGCCTCTCCCAATGCTGATCCGGACAAAGGTATATGGAGTCTTATAACCAGCCTCGAAGGCGACTTCGTTCCACTACCTGAAGCAGTAGCAGCGGTAGCAGCCTCCAGCTGAGATTCTCCAGTGCCACCGGCCAAAACTGCAGAAGGTTCCTCTCTAAAAGGCGAGGAACCCCCAATCAAAGAATTATCCCCGACATAGGGAGAAGCAGGCTCACTTCCAGGAGCCTCAATGCCAGGAATCTGGAGAGGACGAGCAACCATCCTCTTCGTCCTCTTACTAGGGGAAGCCTCCTTCAGAGCGGAAGCCCTTCGTTTCCTAGAGACTACCAACGCCCCTGCAGGCGGAGGTATTTTACCCCTCGGTACCGATACGAGAGGCTCATCCGGAGTAGCGGACTCGTCACCCTCGTCAGAAGAAATTGAGGGGACTTTAACCCTTCCTCCAGGCTTGGAAGAGGGCACCCTAAAACTTCTACCCATATCAAAATCACGATGGGAGGTGTTCATTGCCATATAGAACTGGGCATACGAATGCATGATGCGCAGCTCCGTGGAAGGTGTGACGAAGGGCACAATAAAAATGGTCCCGGTGCAGCCCATGATAAAATATCGCCATCCCCTCGCCCCATCGATGAGTCCACCTCTGGACCTGAAGCTGGTGACGGCGTTGCCCACATGCAACTGATCATACCCAAACTGCTTGACAAACTGACTAGGCAGGTAGGGATCGAAGAAGCAGTGATCTTCACTTCTGTACAGCAGGTGGGAAGGTCTAATACAGACCAACCAATTGAAGGCTTCAGAAGAAAGAGTGGTCCTATCTCTACCTGAGTCCTCAAGCCTAGTCCCCGATTGGTTGCGATAAACAGGGGGGATACTGCAAAGAAGCTTCCAGCTATGACCGTAATGCAGCACCCGTCGACAGTCTAAAACTGTAAGCACATTCCAAGAGGATTTCTTATAATTCAGAAAGAAACTCCCCCCCAAGCTACTGCCGGAACCGGAGGACATCACCCGGGGGTTATGGAGAATTAACCATCCCATCAAATACAGGTATGGTAATTCCACCCGGGGAAAGCTTTCACGCCGAGCTTCATCAGCGAGCAGCGCCTCAATCATCGCCCTCAGGCCAGCTTGTATGCGACACACCATGGCAGGGAGCAAGCCCAGTCTTGCCCCAAACACCAGACACACTACAGACTATAAGATATTACGGTAAATACGATCCGCAGATGCGATACCGGGTACCACCAGTCGGCGCAGCCATATAGAGAGGAAGCCAGCCATTTGAGCTTCCTTGGATAGAGCCCTGCGGCAATGCCTCAGATAACTGTTGGCCTTAGTACCTACAGGATATTTTCCTATCCCTTCGACGAGGATCTGATCCGGAGCCCTAGCTTCTTCCAGGAGATAGTCGACTTCCTGAGCAGTCAGCACGCTCAGAGGATTCACAGGCTCATCCTTGACTTCTAAGACTTTCTCCGGCTGAGCAGCCCTAGCCCGGTAAAAAAAGAGGTAGGACGTCCATTTACTGGTATGAGCCAAATCTGATGGCTCAGCATAGAAGGCGGTGCAAGCAAGGTAGTGGCACATCAGCTCCTGATACACTTCCACTACCCGAGGGTCTGAATCCCCCAACTCCCGGTTCGTGGGAACATACTCTTCATACGGCCATCGGCAGTCTCAAGATCTATGCCATCTCATGAAGGGCCAATCCTAACTCCCCCAGCGAGTGGCAAAAGTCCCGGTGAGTGGAATATATCGCTCCATCAGTGCCAAAAATAGGTTAGGGTTAGGAGGCAACCCAACGTTGGTAGCACTCACAGCTGCCAATAGACCGATGTTCTCCAACTCGATCCAAAAATGCTCCAGGGCCCAATCAACTAAGCGAGCCCATCGAAGATTTGTTGGGGTCATCCACCCGTTACATCGAGGATTCGCCTTGGGGTATACTCCTCCGCGCCCCATAAAATCATTACAAAAAGTCGGCAATTGCACCGACTGGAGCACCAAGCTATCTTCACTCGGGACACTGCCCGGGTACAATCCCCTGAACAACGTTACATGACCGGAAGGGCGGCTGACAAATAGGCCAGAACTTTTCTGGTAGAAGATCTTCCCCGGCCTACCGTGAAGATCGGGAGTCAGCGTCCACGACATCTTCCTGAAATATGTAGCATGGAAGAATGCCGAGATGGAATAATCTCTCGGCATCTTGGGCAGACTCAAGACCAACTTCCCGGCAGGGAAAACCCAGAGTTCTTTCTTTGGCTTCGTCTGGGACTGCTTATCAATCATGTCCCCGAAAAGAAAGGCCGGCTTTATATACTGGTCCCCGTCTACATACGTCAAAGGCTCTCCATTAATCATGCTCAGCAGCATTCGCTCGCCCTGAGCCGATATCAGAATTGCCCTTCCTTCGGGGTACTGGGGCCCGGAGATAGGAAATGTCACGTGTGACAGATCCTCCAAATAGTTGGAGTGCAGCATCCCGGCGGCAGAGCCCATCACTTCAGCCAGTGGAGACTCATGCAAGTTAACTGCAAAAGCACCAGAAGAAACACGTTAGTTCCTAACTAGACATTTTGGGACTTGCAGCATCCGCAAAAAGGAAAAATAACAGTCCATGCTCTACGCCAAGACTGTAAAACTTGAGCCTTTACGCTGGAATCCATTTCCTTAAAAAATGTAGAATTCAAGGTTGGCAGTATACGGTCTGCGCTTTACGCCAGATTGATTAAATTGAGTTATTACGCCAGGATGTCCATCCACAAGCATAAAACTCAAATTTTAATGGTATACACCAAGTTTTCGGCGGTCAAAGCTTTTACGCTCGACTGCAGAAAAAATGGAGTTTTTATGCTGACACATTAGAAATATGGGCGTAAAAAGATAAAATATCTCCGTGCATCATCTTCCTCAAAGAGGCTATCAGCACAGAAGACGACTTAGCGCGGTCACGTTCAACGTGTGCGAAGGATTTTTTAGTCGTTCTCATTCGTCCCAAAAGCTCTACCTATCAGGCCGGGTGCACTGCTCATCGGCGGGATGCTCAGCTCAGAATGGGGTTTGTCCTGTCCAACCGGAGGCACTCCTGCTTGGGCAGAAGAACGAGAAGAGGAATCAATCTTCTTTCCCTTAGAGGAGGAGGATTGCTTAGAGGCCATTACTGGAAACTTTGAAGACTCAGAGAAGACTCGGAGAAGAGCTCGAACAGTCGGAGGCTTTTTCTTTCGCAGAAGACGGATGAAAAGTTTTTCTCTCAGAAAACTTGGGATATATATAGAGTTCGGATGGACTCCTCGGACCCCGAACCAAATCTCCTAATTAATATTCGGTTATGATTGGGTCCTACGTCAGCCTATTATTCAGAGAAGGCGGACAGTCAGCAAATTCGAAAAGTTTTTCGCGCAAAGCAGGTCAACAGTTCTTACGCTAAGGAGCTTTCTACGCTCGACAGCAACAGATCTACGGTTTCACGCTCGCAAGCTATAAGTCTATGGTTTTACGCCCGGATGCCTTTGTGCTTGGTAGCTTTTATGCTCGAGATGCCACAATCCTACGACTTTATGCCAGCAGATAACAAATCGATGATCTCACGCTCGGTGGCACTTAGTTTACGCTCAGAAGCAACAGATCCGCGACTTCACGCTCGAATTTTTTTTTTCCAGAAGCTACAAATCTACAGTTCTACGCTAAGGAGCTTTCTACGCTTGACGGCTACGAATCTACGGCTTTACGTTCGATGGCTACAAGTCGGGTTTTACGCCCAGATGCCTTTGTGCTCAGTAGCTTTTATGCTCGAGAGGCTACAAACCTTCGACTTCATGCTCAGGAACTACAAGTCTATGATTTCACGCTCGATGGTGTTTTATGCTCAGAAGCTGCCGACTAATGATTTTACGCTCCACGACTTCCCGCACATCTGAAGGATACGCTGGCCAGATCATGCGTACATCTGAACGGTCCTCAAAAGCGGTAAATTGCAAAGAGTTCACACAGAAGATACTCGTTCTTGACCTCAAGATATCCCAAGTACCCGAAGCATACAAAGTTCAACATTGAAAAACTACTCTTCTTCATGGGTCGATTCGAAGTTCATCCAGACTCCAGTCTGAATATTTCATCTATCAAGATGGCAACTCAGTTTGACAGCCATTTCTTGACCCTGTTCTAAGGGATTTTTGAGAAATTATTCTTAAAGATGATGTCTGAACAAAGAAATTCTGTTCATCAGAAGCAGCAGTTCAAAATTCTACATGGTTCCTCACTCCTAAAAATAGCAGGACGGTTCGAACACTCGAATGCTACAACGACTTTCTACGCATCTTTAGTTATGCGTAAAAGACAGGACAGGACCTAGCACTCTTTCTAAACAGAGTCGGCGTAAAGAATCAGACGTGTCGAAGCTACACATATTCAGACTTCACAGCAAAGTATGGCAAGATGATCATATGAAGAAGAAAGACAATTTTATTAAAAGATTAAAGTCATGATTACATATGAGCGGAATCCAATCTACAAGGGTTTTTCTTTATTTTCATGATTACGTCTGAGGGAAACCCCGTCTACAAAGGGCTTCCTCATCATCGTCCGAAGATCGCACCGAGAAGCTGTTCTGACAGGTTCTCACGTTGGTGATGGTCTTCCTCTTCTTCCAAGAAGATAATCAGTGGTAGGAGGATACAAAATTGGGCATAGACCCATCCTCTAAAGGAAAGCAGGGTAAATCTGCTGTCCTACAAACCACCGCCGCTCAAGCCGGGACAGAGCTAGTCTGTCTGACTCTCGTCACCGGAGGTAACGGAAGAAGGCGCCACTTGCAAGCGCCATGGTCTAAAACGACCCTTCCTCTCTCCCGGAGAACCGCCATACAAAGTTGCTGATTATTCCGAGCAAGGGAGGCTATGACATTCTTCCATGATCCATCGTTGCAGATGAGACTTGCTCGAAGACGCCGTCGTTTTTGGCTCCTTACATGCTGGAAGAATATGGTCTTCTTCTTCCTCAGATCGACCCGACGGACTCCGGCGATCATCCTTGTGTGGCGAAGGGAATGCGGGAAGAACAGGTTAAACTCCTCGACCTTTTATAGGCGAGAGAGGTCACACCGGTCCCCAATAAATCTGCCATAAAGTCAACATCGACCGTTGCAATGCTCCATTCAGAAACGTTTCGAGTTATGAGGAGCGGTTCATGCTTCATTCAAAGCGTTCCAAATTCCAAAGAAATTTGAAAGCTTTGAAGGGGGTCTTGTAGAAGCATGAAAAATACGCTGGATAGCTCTACGCAACATGGTGATGCAGGGCAGCGTAAGCAGGGGACCTCAAGGCCATCAAGAGTGCAACGGAGCTTTTCTGCTGAGCACGGCGTAAAATATGATGGGACCATCCACGTAAAACGCAGTATGTCCAGGCCACTTCAGCGTAGATGGGGTGCTTCATCGCCTCCATGGCGTAAAACTCATCCGCTTTTATAGCAGCGTTAAAGCGTACGAGGAACGCTTCGTCTTCCCCGAAATGAACCTGTCATGTCACGCAGTGAACCTGACATCTGACTCCTGACAAAAAGTGCTGCACGGCTATCCAGACGATGACTGAAAAGATGGCAGACCACTCGGGACGCGCCCCACAGTGTGATGGCGGATCTCTGCATTTAATGCAGAGGATTTGATTAAATATCACCGAACCATCGTTTACTGACATCCCCTCAGCGGAGACTGATTTTACGCATACAAGGGGATACGCTACCTTGTTTTACACAGGCAAACACGAACTATTTACGCTCCGCGGAAGACAAACAGACTACCACGTCAAAAGCTGCTCTTCGTACAAGGCTCGAGGCACGTCTCTGCACCTAATGCTCAGAACGGTGGCAGGCCCTCGGAATACGTCTCTGCAATTAATGATGATGGCAGATCTCTGTATTTAATGTGAGAGATTTGATTATATCTCCAAGAGCCATGATTTCGGCTAAAGACGTCCACATCACCTCGGCTTCTACGCCCATTCAGCTTTTGTGATTGATCGGCCTCTACGACCACTCTGGCACGTTACACAACGGCTTCTACGCCCATTTAGCTTCTGTGCCCGCTCGGTTTTTATGCCTCCTCAGCTTCTATGCTCGTTCGGCTTCTATGCTCATTCGGCCTTCTGTGCTTATTCGACTTCTATGCCATCAGGCTTCTACGCCTACTCGGCTTCTATGCCTACTTAACTTCTACGCCATGGTGACAGACATTGGCTTCTATGGCAACCTCTTCTACACGAGGGATACCTACCTACGTGGCTTCTACGCCGTGATCTTCGTAGCGATTATACGCATTTTGTCCCTTAGTTGGACCCGCGTCACACGCTCATTCAAAAGATCATCTATACGCAGGCTTTGGTTATTTTAACCGTTGTGTAAAAGGGTACTGTACTTTCCACTACTCGGTTTTCACACCGATTGAGTGGTCATTGTCACCAAAACTCTATAAATAGAGACCTCTATCAACAGAGGAACAGGTCAAAAAAATCGAACAAAGGTCGAGACTTTAAAAATCGAGCAAGGTCGAAGCTTTGAAAGAGGATCGAACCACGGGTCGAAACATTGGAGATTAAGGAGAGATCGAAGAGTCTTAGAGAGAGAGAGAGAAGCATCCAGAGTTCAGGCAAAGAGTAGCGATCGACGACATTGGCATCGTGCATCCATCCTCTTCCGCCACCTACGAAGCTGCTTTCCGTCTTCCACGACACTTCTTCACCCTCGTGTAGTCCAAGGGCTAAAGTGATCGACTGCAGATCAGACACCTATAGCAATCATCTACCCAGATTAAATAAATTATACTCCCACATCCTTGTATAGGATCAAATTGTACAAGTTTGTTTGTAAACCGAAGAAGGCGGGTTTCGTGCAAACCTCGCATTATATACATTTCGTTCTTTCGTTTAATACCATAAACACCAGGCTTACCACCTGATCGAAAAATAGAATTCACTATATAATTGACTCCAGGAGCAGAGCCCATTACCTCATCTGTATACCGATTAGTACCAAAGGAATTAGTAGAACTGAAGATACAGGTTGATGATCTTTTAGAGAAGGGCTTTATTCGAGCCAGTGTGTCACCTTGGGGTATGTCTATCTTGTTTGTACCAAAGAAGGATGGAACGGTATGCTTGTGCATTGATTACAAAGCACTGAATGCTGTAACAATCAAGAACATGTATCCTTTACCATGGATTGATGATCTATTCAATCAATTAAGTGGTGCTTGTGTATTCTCAAAAATTGATCTCAGATCCGGCTATCATCAGATCAAGGCGCGGAAGGAAGATATACCAAAGACAGCCTTCAGGACCAAGTACGACTATTATGAGTTCTTAGTTATGCCATTTAGTTTAACCAACGAGCCAGCTGTATTTATGAGCTTAATGAATAAGGTCTTCCACCAGTACTTGGACAAGTTCATGGTCGTATTTATAGATGACATCTTGGTATACTCCAAAAACTATGAAGAACACGAAGAGCATCTTAGAATCGTGTTAGAGACGCTAAGGCAGGAGAGGCTGTACGCCAAGCTCAGCAAATGTGAATTTTGCTTAGACAGAGTGCCTTTTCTTGGAAACATGATTTCAAGGGAAGGACTTTCAGTTGATCCAGAGAAGGTTGCTATAATTGAGACATTGCCTACACCTACATCTGTTGTAGAGGTTAGGAGTTTTCTCGGACTTGCCGGATATTATCGGAGGTTCGTGCAGAATTTCTCGAGGATTGCAGAGCCTATGACGCGATTGACGCATAAGTACCAGGAGTTTGTTTGGACAGAGGAGTGTCAGAAGGTCTTTGAAGAGTTAAAGAAGCGGTTAACGACTGCACCAGTCTTGACCCTTCCTTAAGGATCGAAAGGATTTGTAGTATATAGTTATGCGTCAGGAAGTTGATTGAGATGTGTTTTGATGTAACATGGCAAGATTATCGCTTATGCATCGAGACAGTTGAGGGTGCATGAGAAAAATTACCTGACACACGATCTTGAGCTAGTTGTAGTAATTTTTGCATTGAAGATATGGAGGCACTATCTTTATGGAGAACGAGTGGAGATTTTTATGGATCACAAGAGTCTAAAGTATGTCTACACTCAGAAGGAGCTTAACTTGAGGCAGAGGTGATGGTTAGAATTGATGGTTGATTACGATATAGATTTGTAGTACCATCCGGGCAAGGCAAATGTCGTAGTAGATGCATTCAGTAGGAAGCCCACGGCTTATTTTTTGATGATGCAACCCCAACTATTAGAGGACCTTCAGGAGCTTGGGATAGAGGTTATTCTGCCAGGACAAGGAGGACAGTTGGCTAACCTTGAGGTTCAGTCTTCACTAGTTGAGAGGATCAAGGCAACTTTGTCGACAGATGTTCGATTTCAGAGACTTAAAGAGAGGACTGAAGCCGGTATGCAGACGAGACTTCGGATCCATGAGGACGAAACACTAAGGTGTAGAAATTGCCTATATGTACCGAATGGAGAGTTGAGACAGGAGTTGATGAAGGAGGCACATAGCTCTATTTACTCTATTCATCCGGGAGGTACAAAGATATACCGAGATTTAAGAAAGTATTACTGGTGGCACAAAATAAAAAGAGAGATTGCGCGGTTCATAGCAAAATGTTTGGTCTGTCAGCAAGTTAAGGCCGAGCATCAGAGGATCGCGGGTATGTTACAGCCACTTCTCATCCCTGAATAAAAGTGGGAACATATCATCATGGATTTTGTTATAGGATTTTCGAGAAGCCCCAGTGGGAAGGACGCAGTGTGGGTTATTGTGGACCATCTCACAAAGTCGACATATTTCTTGTCGTTCAGAGTCGGACAGTCCACAGAGATTTTAGCCGATATGTATATGCGACATATTATGAGGTTGCATGGAGTGTCAGTTGGTATTGTATCGGATCGTAATTCTAGATTTACCTTCCACTTTTGGTGGAGTATGCAGGAGAGTTTAGGCACTCGACTTAAGTTCAGCACTACTTACCATCTGCAGACATATGGCCAGTCAGAGCGCACGATACAGATCCTAGAGGATATGTTGAGATCTTGTATTTTAGATTTTGGAGGGTCTTAGGAAGATCACTTGCATCTGGTAGAGTTATCCTACAATAATAGCTATCTAGCGAGCATCCAGATGACTCCTTTTGAGTCGCTGTACGGAAGGAAGTGCAGGTCTCCTATATATTAGAGTGATATAGGTGAACGATAGATACTCGGTCAGGAGTTGGTGATGCAGACAGTTGAGAAGGTGAAGCAAATTCAGAGTAATCTTAGTGCAGCTCAGGACAGACAGAAGCATTGGGCAGATACGCACCACCGACCTTTAGATGTTCAAGGAAGGCGAGCAAGTATTTTTGAGGATCTTCCCAACTTGAGGCACCATTAGATTTGAAAATAAAGGCAAGCTGAGTCCAAGTACATTGGTCCTTTTGATATCTTGGAGCGTATTGGTGAGGTGGCGTATCGTCTTGCATTACCCCCATCTCTAGAGGGAGTGCATGATGTATTCCATGTCTCAAAACTGAGAAGGTACGTGACCGACCCAATCCACGTAGTTGATCATTCTGAGATTGCGGTAGGTCCGAGTTTGAGATATGAGGAGCAACCCGTGGGAATACTGGATACTAGTGAGAAGATGCCGCGGGGTCATACGATCAGACTGGTTCGCGTAGCTTGGAAGCATCACTCTCTAAGTGAATCCACTTGGGAGCGAGAGGATATCGTACGACAGTGATATTCTTACTTATTCGAGGATGCAGGTATGGCCTCAGAACTGTCGTGGTTATTATGTCATTATAGCTTCATAGAGTAGCTTTATTCTTAATTGCGAGGACATAATTCTTTTAAGGTGGGTAGATCGTAAGCCCCCTCATTTTTGAATAGGGTTATTTTGGTATTTTTCAAATTATTTTAATTATTTTATTTAATTTAAATAGAATAGAGTAGTAATTTCTAGAACCTTCTTTTAGATATATGATCCTTTGCCATGGCTTCGATATTTTGAGCAATGCACGACCTTTTTTCTTCCAATAAAATTAATAATAATAATTTTAATTAAGTCTAATATATTTGGAACATGGATGTTGTATTTATTTGATCTCCCCATGTTCCAAAAATATTAAAGAACGTCAAGAATTACGGTTACCGTAAAATTGTTCCCTTTTGACTAGAATTTGACCCAAACCCAACCCAAACACATGTAGGCATGTAGTTCACCCCAAATATTCCCATATAAATATATATTATATATATAAATAATATATAAATTAATTAATTAATATTCATAGGAGTTCTATCTATAGAAAGTGGTATAGGTGGCATCCTAGTTGGCAAATAACTACCTAACCACTTCCCTAACCAACCCAACAACCAAACCTTATCCAATACTAACCATAACAACCAACCCCACCCTCACTTATTTGGCCAAGATCAGCCCCCCCTTGGCCTAACCCCATTAGGAATAGTATAACCCCCTCCTTTATTTAAATCTATTTAAAAAAGCCATATATATATATATATATATATATATATATATATATATATATATATATATATATATATATATATATATATATATATCAACTTACCAACAAACCCTAACCTTAACCATATCAAACCCCCTCCTCATAGCTAGACGACCCCTTTCCCCTCTCCCTCACGCGTGAAACAGCCCCCCTTGCCATCTCACCCTCACAATATCATCTCCTTCACCAAAAATTCCTTCCTCTCTTCCAAAAGCTCAACTTTTCATCATCCTTCCACCATCTCTCCATCCAACACCATTAAAACCTTCAAGAAGAACCCCATCTTCCCCATAGATATATAAAGAACCCTTTTTATCATCAATTACCCATCACAAATGGAGTAGCAAGCCAAGCACAACCGAGGAGGAGTAATTCTTGGACAAGAAGGAGCACCATCCTCCAATCCTCCAACGGTTTCGGTAAATCTTAAGTCCTTCTTTCTCAAATACCATGGCATAATAATTTTATGTTAAGTCAAATTACTGATTTTGAACCGCTATTTTTTCATCTTGTTCTCATATTAGAAAATATA
Organism: Iris macrosiphon; assembly: GCA_036927795.1. Taxonomy (NCBI): domain Eukaryota; kingdom Viridiplantae; phylum Streptophyta; class Magnoliopsida; order Asparagales; family Iridaceae; genus Iris; species Iris macrosiphon. The sequence goes on from JAYESA010000009.1 coordinate 156,401,132, forward strand.
GATTTTTCATGATAGTTTGGTGATGATTTGCTTATCGGTAGAACTAGTTTAAGACTTTTGATACGATTAATTGAGGGAATTATATTAATTATTTAAAATGAATTAATTGGTGTTTACTTCATGGAAAATAAGTATTTTAAATTAATTCTTTGATATTTTTATGTCAAATCTGAACCCTGTAATTAAGGGCCACTAGCCTAGGTTTTCGGGTGACTTTATGACATTGTTTGCTAGTAAATAGAGGTTACTTTGGATAAAATAAAGAGGTAAATATTTTTTGAGATTAGGTCAGAATTTAATATGATATAAAATGTTTTTTTATAAATATAAACTATAATAATTGACTGGCAATGTCTCGAACAAGTTTCGGACAAAACTAGTAAACCTAAAGTGGCCAAAATGTTGAAATATGTTATTTTTGTCAAATCTAGAATTTATTGCTATAAATTCATATAAATCATGTTTAATTTTGGAATATATAATTTATTTTTATGTCCATTAATTGTGTACTTAAACTTAAATTTGGAAATCAAAAACTAAGAAACTAGGTTCCGATACCCTGTAAAAGTAAGCAAAGTTGTTAGAAATAATAACGAGCTTGGTTTTGCATGGCATCGAAGAAATTATAGAATTTAGTTATAATTACAAGAAATCATGGTTGGACCCTTAAGTAATTAATTTATTTATAGGTTAATTAAATTTTGAAGGAGTGGACGCGGGATCATCTTTACCACCACTGACTGCAGAACCAGGCAAATATACCTTGCCAAGATGTTTACAGTTCTAAATTATTTATTTGATATTATTTATGCATTGGATATTATATTTGTGTGGCTTATTGATGTACTTGTTAAGCCTAGGGCTGTCATACGATACTTTGTGTCCGAACAAGATTCGGGTACCGACATCCCCTACAGAGTCAAGTATTGTAGTTAGAGAGTCATTCTTTCGAACCCATATTTTGTGCATATGTTATTTGCACATCCGACCGTAGGACACTTGACACGATATTCATGTGGCAGAGTCTTTCTCGACTTGATCGTGGTACTTGAACTCTGGATAGGTCTATATGATGCATGCAATAGTGGTAATTATAATTATACATATTGACTATGACTTGTGTGGATAGTTAGAGGTCATGATCTTGCGTGTCTTGATTGAGACATGAGGTTACACTGGGTGGGGAGAGTCTTCATCGTGCTTTGGGCATATTTTACTTATTCCTATTTATAGCATATTAGGCTTTAGGTTTCCTATGCGAAATCTAAAGTATTATATTTATATATATACATCTTCCTCCTGGTTTCCCCATACGGAGCCTTGAGTTTACTATTAGATTACGGAAGTGTCTATTGGGATCTTTCGTGAGTACCAGCCCAGGGTACGATACCATACTCTCATTTGTATATCACATAGTTGATTGTTGTAACTTTCCCCTTATTCATACCATTATACTATTCACTTTTGGCTTGAGTGTTTATTGTACCTTGCTATGTCCCCTGAGGACTTAGATATGGATTATATCCCCAGGTATTGATGAAGAGGTTTATTCCAAGGTTTACAGGTCAAGAGCTGATCTCGGAGCAGTTCCAGTAGCCGAGGACAAGGTCGTACCGGAGGACTTCTCTTGAGTTCTCAGATTATCTTTATGTATGATGCCTTGTGATTCTTAGTTATGGACTTGGATATTTTCTCTCTCATTATTTTGATACGGGTTGTTCCCCATAATATTTATTTATTATATTGTGATAGAAAATTTTATTTATGGTATTGATGCTTGAGACTGGTTTATCATATTGCCTCATGTTTATAAATTGTGGATGAGATTAGATTGATAGACTATGACACATATATTGTAGACCATTTAGTTGTAATACAGCTTAAGTGCTCTCTAAAGGGTCCATTAAATTGGGTTTGCCCGTTGGAGTTGTCCTGCTGGCCATTGCCAGGTGGCTAGTCCCTCGGTATTTTAGGACTGGGGCGTGACAGGAATGGAACTCACAGGCATATGCTAAAGTAGTACTAGGAATACTCGCTATTATAGATAGCTATAATAAAACTAAATCTTATTCATATTCGCTACTCCTCGAGTCTGTGCCTCCTCCACTGTCATCGCAAAAGCCTGTCCACGTCCTTGTGGTGGTGCCCTCTATTGTTGTTGGGCCTGTTGGAAGAGTGCTGCCCGTGGTGCCAAGGGTGGCCTCGGCTGATATCCTCCCGGTGCTGGTAAATCTTGTCAGTTTACCATCGATGGTCCCTCTTGACGCTCAGGGCAATCTCTTACTAAATGCTGACTGGATCCACAAGCTAAACATAATTCTAATTTAAGTCTACACTCCCTCTCAATATGGCCTACTTTGCCACAGTAGTGACAAGTAGGAAGGGTTAGGGATTATGATACTGCTCTCTGTGGTGGTTTTATCTGCGGTCGCTTTATAGGCTCTCCGTGTGGTGCTCTAGCTGGTGCTGATATGAACTGCCGTTTCAGGCTGGACTCTCTCCTGGTGACGCGTTCCATGCGTCGGGCTACATCAAGGACGTCCATGTAAGAAGTAGGTGCAACAGAGCCAATCTTTCTCTGTAGGTCAAAGTTTAGTCCGTCAAAGAATTTTTTAGCCTTCTCTTCTTCTGTCAGAATTAGTGTAGGTGCGAAGTAGCTCAAACGGATAAACTCCACATTGTACTCTTCCACCGTTATATTGTCTTGGGTGAGGCGATTGAACTTGTCCTGAAGTTCCGATCGAGCAATAGATGGAATGTACTGCGCGTGCGTACGCGGGCGGGGGCAGACGTCGATGCTGCGACGGTAGTCAACGCGGGGGCGGCGGCGGTCGGCCGGGGTGGCGTTGGGGGTGGTCGTCGGCCGAAGGCTAGGGTTAGGGTTTAGGTTTAGTTTTATGTTTATATATATATATATATATATATATATATATATATATATAGAGAGAGAGAGAGAGAGAGAGAGAGAGAGAGAGAGTTGGGATGGGGGAATTGGGTGCTGTGGGTAGGGGGGAGAGTTGTTGTGGTATGTTGGGTTAGGGGAGGATTAGTAGGTTTTGTTTAGGTTTAAGGGATTAGGTTTAAGGTTTTTATTTATTTATTTATTTATTCTTTTCTTTTCTTTATCTTTTTCTTTTCTTTTTATTATTATTATTATTACTACTATTATTACTATTGTTATTATTATCACTAACATTATTATTATTATTATTATTATTATTATTATTATTATTATTATTATTATTATTATTATAATCTTATATTTATTAACATATATTCACATATATAAATGAGAAAAAATATAAAAATAATATTTGCACACAAAATAAATTCTATAAAATTTACTTTATAAAGCTTTAATAAAATACTACACTCAAAATATTTTATAAAATATTTTGTAATTAAAAATTAAATATTTATCTAGATATAATAAATCAAATAATTGTATTTTCTAATTAACTAAGTATTAATTAAATGGATATCCAACAAAATAGGTAATAGTAAATAATATACAATCTTACAAAAAGGGAATATACCTAATTTGACACGGGAAATTATGGGGTGCTAATTGTAGGAAGTTTGGATTAGAAAATAACCACAATAAATTATATATATATATTATCTAAATATTTAACAATTAATCTATTGTCGTTACACTAACGTCATACTAACACCAAGGGATCAAATTCTTGTGCCACGAAAAGATCCTACAGTTAGTGTCTCCTGTGTAGGCTACTTTCTATGAAGGGAGATACAGATTTTGGGTCAATCCTATATTATTAATGTCCAAACCACGGTGAAGTATCCTAATAAAATTATTGAGTTTTATTTGTTTTAAAAAATAATCTAAAACAAATATAAGAAATACAAAATACACAAAAGATACCTATTTTTGGGTGAGGGGGTTTACAATCTACCCAACTTAAAAGAATTTCGTCTTCAAAATTAGAAATAAGGCATGATTTGCTAAATCCTTCACATTCATGTGTAAGACAAGTCAATCGCAATCTCTTCCAAAAATTTAAATAACAAAATCTATTCAAATCCATCACAAACACTTCAAATTTAAAAATAACCACTGTTTAAATCAGAATTCAACATATCGTAATCTCTTCTCGATTTTCAATTCATCAACATCCAAATTTAAGTCAAATCCATATAACATCTTCAAGATTTAAATAGCCCATATCAAATTTTACATCACGATTTTTAACTATCTTAATCTCCTCTAGATTTTAAATAATAAACAATTCTAATCCAATCTTATTCCTATTTTTAACTTATGAATTTTGTTCTCTTCAAATTTTAAACTCAATTTTCATTCCCATCATTTCAAATAGGTGATCAAATAATCAAATTTCAACTTTTAATTCAAATAATCAAGTTATAAAATTTTAAATCTAATTCATCAATTGGTCAAGTCTAGAATTCTATATTTATCCTCAAAATTTAAATCGATGATTCAACCTTCAATATTCAAAATTTAAATCATATACTCAAAGTATAAATATTTGGTCCACAATATTCATATAAATATTTGGTCCATAATATTCATATAAATATTTGGTCCACAATATTCAAATATCAAAATTCATTAAATCCTCATCTTCTTAATCATTCTTCTAAAAATTTCTCAAAATTAAAATGACTTAAATCTCTCAATCCAATCTTACTTGATCACAATCTAAAAAAAAAATTACCTCAAGTTAACAATACAACTTCTACCCAACTTAGAATTTACACATCTATCACATAAGACTATACCTTTAAGAAAAACTTTCTCAAACTATTTAATCATGTTATTGAATCCTCAAAAGTTTTAACACCAAATATATCATATGTAATATGCCCTTAATTATAAAAGATAGTCATAAAGTAATGTGATTGGCATATGGGGTATATCTTGTACTCTCCGTGTATCAAACATATATCAAGCACGAGCGTTCGTCTTTCCGAAATAGGGGAAGACGGAGAACAATAATAAAGAATTCAAAGAGGAGGTGATAGAATACAAGTACGGGGTTCAAGGCGATTAAAGAATTCAAAAGAGAGTTGTCAAGGTAGTTATGGATTAAAATCCTATTTTGATAAATTCCTATTAGCATGTTCATACCAGAACAGTTATGTACCTGCTATGATATGCCCTGGCCTCTCTAGAGGGCAAGTATATTCGTCTAACATGCTGAGTCAACTATATCTCAATCCACGTAAAGTAGTTATGCGAAGCGCAAATCAAGTGTACTAAGGTTGATCAGACCATAATACACTGATTCTAAATATACAATTGTATTAGTGTGTGCACCCAATAATACATATGTCATGAACAAGCTCGATAAAAGAATAAGCTTACAAAACTAGGCTATAATAGCAGCATAAGTCGAGATAGTCCAGAAAATATAAGTACGTGAGATTATGATGAGAGAAGGTACAAAATAATTCAAGTTCATCAAGAAGATGAGACTCGTCCGGTGTTGTGCCTCTACAGTTGACATACTAATTCCTAGTCTAAGTCTTTAGTCGACCAAATGGGAGTATGAGCCTATAAGTTCTACAGTCTGGATAAACACTATCTTCTAATACAAGTCTATAGTTGGTGTCATTCAATTACACTTCATTAATGGGTCAAAAGGACTATGTGCTACTAGGTTGTGAGGCATACTACCAAACTTACAAGAATTAACTAATATTGTAACTGCCTTAAGGGAATTCTACAAAATAACCTTGTCCTTGTAAATAAAGTAGAAACTCTTATTGGGGTATACGAGAAAAAGATCTTGGTACTTATTAGGGTATCCTATTTCATTATATAGGTAATGGTCATCTTAAGTCTTAATCATAGTGCTTATAGAACAAAAGTGTTAATATTAAGAATGAAGAAGTTACTGGCTCTCACGTGAAAGAGGATATAACCTGTATGGAGATATGTGGAACAAATTACTTGATTTGCAACTAAAGGATAATCATAAAATCATAATCTAAATAAACAACTCAACTATCAAGTTCTAACTACTAAGCACATAATTTCAAAATTCAAGATTAACAACTATAATCCTAGCAAACTATATATCATTAACATAAAAGAAAATCACTTGGCCTACAATCAGAAGGATTAGGTGGCACGAATTGAAAGATAAAAGAAAATTTTTAGCCATCGCATAAAAAATGAGCGCTAAGGTTTTGGAGGAACAAGATATGAAACTAAATAGGGAGACTCTTGATAATATCATAGTTTCCTAAGGAAATATGGTATGCTAATATCTGTGTTCGAGGTATGATCAAGAAAAATATTCTATTCATTCCTCTTGGTTTCCTAAGGTACTGTTCTGCTAATATCAAAACAAGAATCTAAATTTATAGTTCTCTAATACTATCTCACTATGAAATTTAGGTTTAGTCCTAATATTCAACTTTGGATTTCTATTGGTTCCTCAATGCTAGGGTCAAACGATATGGTCAAATTTTTAACTAACCCTAGTAGTGTCTATAATACTCTGAAGTCCTTCATAAATATATCAAGGGATAGTGGTCAATTAATCTACAGGTAAGGGATGCTAGGGTTTATTAGGTATTCTAAACTTAGTAATGTGCCAATATTCTAGTTGTATTCTTAGTAGGAATATTACCATAATTAGCATCATAACACCAAGGATTCCTATATTCTAGCAGAAGGCTATACTCAAGGAACTATTAGGGAAGTACATGAATCAAGCAGGATACAATTATTTAAATAGAACGGACTGGAAGGAAAGTGAGTCATAGTCAAATATGGATGAGACCTAAAACTCTAATCCTAGGTGCAGACCCGCTCAGTCAGTTACGTAACGGAAATGACTAACTCGACCTGCATGAACCACCACTAAAAATATGTCACGCCCTAGTCCCAAAATACGTAGGACTAGGAATACGTAAGCATGCCAGCCGTATGTATATGACAACTCCAATATATGAAAACCATAACAACTACGTATGCTGTATTATGAACAATAATTCACAAGTGGTATATAACTATCATAAGTCTCATGGCATAACTAAATCTCATCCACAGAATCAAATATAAATGAATAACCAGAACCCTCTATAACTAAATCAAGTATAAGATGCTTGATAAGAACAAGTAGTTGGGTGGAGAAAAATCCACTACTAATCTAGAATATAAAAGAAATAACATAAGTACATCTAATGATCAATGGGCTCGACGAGAAGACCTTCTCGAAAGAGAATGGAGTAGCAAGTCCTGATCCGCGCTCATGCGAATAGTCATAATCGTCTACACCTGGAAAGAGACTAGGTCTTCAGAGGGACGTAACAAGATACATGAAAGCATGCCATAAGGTAAATACTGAATAATTAAAGGGAGTGTGCTAACCATCTAAGTGAATGCAATGTGAGGATAACTTAGTGCGTATAAAAAGTGTAGGCTAGACATATGCTGACGTAATTCACCAATCGCCGTGACTGGCTAGTATATGACATATATGCCCCTATAACAAGGGCACTCTGCAATATAATAATGTTCAGCTCCGAGGAGCATGGTATCTGTATAAGTAATAACGTCCAACATTCCAAAGAACGTGGAATCTGCATAGTATGACGTCCATATCATTCCGTAGAACGTGGAATCTAAATAAAGAAAGTCATTGGATCCGTGGCTCCTCCGGATACTACGGATTCCAATGTGGGTATCCCATACGCCTACCAGTTGTCCTCCCCGTCCAATGCCAATGTACAAGTCACGAATACGACATGGACATCTCATACTATAATGCAAGTCTCTATAGAAATAAACAACTAAGCTAAATACCGTCACACGTGCTGCTCACACCGATGGCCAGTCAAGTATGAAGTACGTGTCCCTACATAAGCTCACTCTGTGACGTGTAATGATACGTATCAAGGCCTGAGGAGTCATATTGATAACTTCATAACTTTAGGTGGGTCCACTAGAGACTAGTTCAAACACAAGTCCTAACGTCAACGCCTTCGTTGACTGCACCCGAGTCTTTATCGGACGCGCACAGTTATATAATATTAAAATAATAAAATATGCAACTAAATAATAACTGAATTTAAACAGTATAACAAGGCAAGGTATACTTGCCTAGCAAGAAAGCTGCGTAGTGTAAGCATCCAAACGTCAAGCACAAGGGATCAGAAACCATGGCATCTGAATGAACATCTTCGGATGCTGAAATAAACATCACCAACGTTTCCAGAATAAGCAAGATAGTCAGAAAATACTATTCTTTCATCCAATTTGGACACAGGGGCAAAAGGTAACTTCGGGTCAAAGCGGGTCCATATGTGGGCCATTTTGCACCGAAAAGTATGCCAGAGGTAACGGTCTCTAAATGGGACAAATTTTAGGTCAAACAAATTCTAGACGTCGATAAGAACTCAACGGTATGTCCAATTTTGGATTCTGGTGAGTCGATCACAAATTTGCCCTTAAAGTCAAACCGCGGGGCCCGCTAATAGGCGGCTTGGTCAACTGTCTTAGAATCGCGTGAAACTTAGGTCACAAGACCAGCGTGATACCATGAATCCAATGGCGTAAGTTTCATCGTATTCTGACGAGCGTACACAAAATAGGATAGTATTTTGCAAAAATCGCGATATAGGGACTTTTTGCGGATACGAGTTGATTCTGACGCGCACAGACGTCCAAATCAGTTTCTGTAAAAGCCCACACGTCAGGATATACCATACTCGCCTTTTGGCGCAATTAATATGTGACGAGGCGATCCCGTTTGGCAGGGCACACTCCGTATTACAAAATTTAAGTTTTAAAATAATAAGTTTTTGGTCATTTTGGAGGCCGAATATTTTAATACATAAAACGAATTAAAAAAACTAAAAGAACAGAAAAATTCTAGGTTATAATGAGAAGAAAATCCTTAAATTAGTTTTTGAAAATATTAAACAGGTTGATGGCAAATTGTGTGTGAACATGGAGGTTTGGGTTGAAGTTTCTGGACTGTTTTGGTCAGTTTTTCGGCCAACTTTCGGTCGATTTTTCGACCAATCTAGGGCACAAAAACTCGTCCCGCTTGAATGAAAATTCTAGAGGGTTAGGTTGTGAACGTACACGGACAAACTATTCGTAAAAAGAATCCAAGGCGAGGGAGATACATCATCTTGAAGTATGGACGCTGCTGCACGTATTCGCGCGTGAGTACGCTGGCGGGGGCGGACGGCGATGCTGCGGCGGCCCGCGGCTGCGGCGGCGGTCGACGCGGGGGCGACGTCGATCGGCCGGGGTGGCGTAGGGGGTGGTCGTCGGCCGGAGGCTAGAGTTAGGGTTTAGGTTTAGTTTTATATATATATATATATATATATATATATATATATATATATATATATATAGAGAGAGAGAGAGAGTGTGTCACGTCCCAGTCCCAAAATACACGGGACCAGGCCACGTGGCATTGGCCAGCTGACATGTCTCCGAGGATATCCCAATTTAATGGATCCTAGCGAAGCGTGCTATGCTGTCCTAAATCTAACAAGTCTAAAAATATCATACAACAGGCAGAGTCTAATCTCATCCACAAATACTACAAGAAATACTGAAATAAAATACTGGAAAATAGGAACAGAGTCGAATATCATAGTACAAATTAAAATATGTCCGGTAGGAACAAACCCACTACAAATGATGAAATAGAGTACTGAAGACAGAAATAAAGAGTGTGACTAGAGCAACTGCTATCTAGATAAGAAGCTCCAGTCCTAGGCGAAAGGCCTACCAAGTAATCAGGGAAACTCTGACGGTAGCACCTCTAGCTCCTCCTCGAGAGCGTACCTCGTCTCCACTCCAGGTCCGTACACAGTGGGGTAATACGCCTCGTCCAAATCTGGAAGGGAACCAGGTCCTCAAAGGGACGTAACAAGATACAAAAATGCATGCCATAGATAGTACTGAATAAAATAAAGGGGTATGCTAACCATCTAATTGAATATAATATGAGGACAGCGTAGTGTGTATGGATAGGCATAGGCATAACGTCCAATATCCTCTAGAGTGTGGTATCTGTAACGACCATCATTCCGAAGAATAAGGTATCTGTATATGTATAACGTCCAACACTCTAAGGGACGTGGTATCTGCAATAATATATACATCCGTACCAGTCCGAAGAGTGCGGTATCTGAATAAAGGAAGTCATCGAATCCGTGGCTCCTCTGGATACTACGGAGTCCAATGTGTGTATCCCATACGCCTACCAGTTATCCTTTCCGCCCAATACGGATACACAAGTCGAATACACAACGTGAATATCCCGTAACTATATGCCAAGTCTCATCTAACTAGATCACTCTAAATTACGTGCTAATTCGTGATGAATGTCGTACGCACCGATAGCGAGTCGGGTATGCAGATCCGCATCCTAACATGAATTTACTATTGTGATGCGTGTACAAGTGTCACGGTCTAGGACGATATCAGAATATTCTCACAGTAGTAGGTGAGTCTACTAGCAGCTAGGTCAAGTACACTACTCATCGACACATTTGTTGACTGCATCCGAGTCAATCTCGGACGCGCACAGTTATATGTATATTGCAATATTTATTATTTAAATTAAACAGTAATCCAACAAGGTATACTTGCCTGAGTCCGGTAGCTGTGAATGCCAATATCCTGCTCCTGAAGCCTCGCTTGTACGGTCCAGTGATCCTATATTTAATATTATAATACCAACATCAGTCACTACAATAGTACGACACACTACTGGCAGTAATAGACTGACGCAGGGTCATGACTGTACATCTAGTGGAACACATAGTACATATATTTATATATAACACCTATACATATATGTACTCAAATATATATTTAACTATAATAAAAATACGTATGTTTTAATTGTATATTTTAAAATAGCATCTATATATATTACTTAATAATACACCAATAAATATGTACATATACATATATTCATTAAATATATTTACATATATAAATACACAAATACCATATATATAATTTAATACATAGTCATATATACTTACCTATATTTAAATAACAATTTATGTACATAAGTACATATATACAACATGTATATATATAGTATTTATAGGTATAATATACAAAAATAGAAAGTGTACCCATATATAATATATACTAATATATATTATATTAATACACAAACTATATATATATATTTATATATATATTCATATATTTATTTAATACACTAATATACTAAATACACAATATATATATATATATATATATATTTATATATATACATATACATATATGTAACTAATACGTACAATGTATTTAATACTTATATATAATATACCAATATATATATACTACATATAATATGCTAAATACACAGAATATATATTTATATATATATACACAATATATATTAAATACATAATATTCCAATACACTACGTATATATATATATATATATATATATACGTAGTGTATTGGAATATTATGTACTTGTATTAAATACCTAGTAAGTATTAATATATATATATATATATATATATATATATATATATATATATATATACACAATAGATATTAATACTTACTAGGTATTTAATACAAGTACATAATATTCCAATACACTACGTATATATATACATACATACATACATACATATATATATATATATATATATATATATATATATATATATATATATATATATATATATATATATATACACACATACACAATAGATATTAATACATATTAGGTATTTAATACAAGTACATAATATATACTATGTATATATGAAATACATACATACATACATACATACATACATATATATATATATATGAAATATACAGTAGTATATATATATAGAATACATAAAGTATATACATAAATACCCAAAGAAATACAAAATACATATATACATTTTAGGATATACCCAATGCCATCCATGTATACTATGTATTATACACTATACGTATACTAAGTATGTACTTAGGTGCAGGAGGGGTCGAGGTGGGTCCGCCTGGCGGATCGTCGCCGGCGAGGGTGGCCGGGCGGAGCTCCGACACCCGTGGGGGGGGGGAAGTCGACAGCAACAGCAGCAATTGCAGTGACAGTGGCAGCAGCAGTAGCAGCGGCAGCTGTGGCAGCTGCAGCGGCGGCTGCGGTGGCAGAGGCGGCGGTGCAGGGCGGTGGCGCGATGGAGGAGGTGGTAGCGAAGGTGGTAGTGGTGGTGGCGGAGGTCTGTGGTGGCCGGGGGTGGCATTTAGGGAGGTCGGGGGGTGGCTGGGTTGTGGTCGGGGGAGAGGGTCGGGGCGCTGTGGCGGGTGCTGGCGGTGGTTACGGCGGCCGTGGGGGGGGGGGGTGTGGCGGTGGTGGTCCGGTGGAGGGGGCGACGGCGAAGGGGATGGTGGCGGTGGTGGTGGCCTGAGGTGGCGGGGGTGGTTGTTAGGGAGGTAGGGGTGGTGGGGTGCTGTGTTGGTGTGGATGATGGGGATGGTGCTGCGGGGGCTGCCAACGGTGGCGCGGTGGCCAGGGGGAAGCCGAGGGAGGGGAGAGGCGGTGGTGAAGTGGTCGGAGGTGGGGGGGATCTGAGGAGGGAGTGGTGAGGGTTCGGGTGGTGATGGTGAGGGGTGAGGGTGTTGGTGTTGGTTTTATTAATTTAGGGTTTCTCTTTGTGTAGAGGTGTGTGTAGGTATTTTTAGAGAGAGAGGGTGGGTAGTTTATGTAGGAGAGAGGGAGGGGGGGCTCCTTGGGATTAGGGCCGGCTGGGGTAGTATTTTTGGGGAGTTGGGGAGCCTTACATGATGAAGAGAGGGCTAGGATTGAGGGATTTAAAATGTAGGGTGGAGATACAACCAAATAAAGTTGTTTAGAGTACAATAAAATGGAGGAAAACTCATAGTGGACCGGTCAAGGGGAGGGGGTCTCATTCTTCATGTGGTTGGACCAATGAGAGGGGGGCACCTCATTGCTAAATTTTATAAAAGCCCCTGAACAATTAGGAAATTGCACAATATCTGGAATTGAGGATTTGATGTGACAAAACACCATGTTTGGTATTTTGTAGTGGACTAGAATGGTGTATGGTGTTTAGTATGAGGCTTGAGGGTGTGTGTGTGGGTTTGGGTTGGAGTTGGGTCTAATTTGAGTGAGGTTGGGTCACTACATTAATTAAATTATAATTAATACACCGAGTGTTCCTAAATTAATTAATAAATACAGGGGGTCTAAATTGGGTGGGCACAAGTGTCATGGGCGTGGTAGGCTTAGAGTATAATAATGTCATGATCGGGGTTGGTCAAAACGGGTTGAGTTTGGGTCTCAATTTTGATTAGAACGGACAACGAACATAAATATACAATTAATTGAATTTACGTACGGACGTTTGTAACGACTTTTGTGCGACTAAAATCAGGCACAAAAATCAGTATCTGGGGGTTGCACAAAGGTCATTATGGTAGGTTGGTATGTCTAGGCAAAGTGTATAAAATTTGTTTCAGGGTAATAGCTAGTGTAGTGTCCTAAATATCGGGACAACGGTAAGGTGTCCTAAGTAATAAAATTACTGCACAAATATTTAATACTCTGTATCATGCTATCTAAGTTAATTAAAACCAAATTTTGGTCGAGGGGGTTTACAAAGAGAGAGAGAGAGGAAGAGTTGGGATGAGGGAATCGGGTGCTGTGGGTAGGGGGGAGAGTTGTTGTGGTGTGTTGGGTTAGGGGAGGATTAGTAGGTTTTGTTTAGGTTTAAGGGATTAGGTTTAAGGTTTTTATTTATTTATTTATTATTTTCTTTTTCTTTTTCTTTTATTATTATTATTATTATTACTGTTATTACTATTATTATTATTATTATTATTATTATTACTAACATTATTATTATTATTATTATTATTATGATTATGATTATTATTATATTATATTTATTAACATATATTCACATATATAAATGAGAAAAAAAATACAAAAATAATATTTGCACACAAAATAAATTCTATAGAATTTACTTTATAAAGCTTTAATAAAATACTACACTCAAAATATTTTATAAAATATTTTGTAATTAATAATTAGATATTTATCTAGATATAATAAATCAAATAATTATATTATCTAATTAACTAAGTAATTAATTAAATGGATATCCAACAAAATAGGTAATAGTAAATAATATGCAATCTTACAAAAAGGGAATGTACCTAATTTGGCACGGAGAATTATGTGTGCTAATTGTAGGAAGTTTGGATTGAAAGATAACCACAATAAATGATATATATAAATTATCCAAATATTTAACAATTAATCTATGGTCGTTACACTAATATCATACTAACACCAAGGGATCAAATTCTTGTGCCACGAAAAGATCCTACATGTAGTGTCTCCTGTATAGGCTACTTCCTATGAAGGAAGATACAGATTTTGGGGCCATCCTATATTATTAATTTTTAAAGCACGGTAAAGTGTCATAATAAAATTATTGGATTTTATTGTTTTGAAAAATAATCTAAAACAAATACAAGAAATACAAAATACACACAAGATACCTATTTTTGGGTGAGGGAGTTTACACGAGGCATGCTGATCTGCTTGATTACTTTGTTGAGTGGAGGAATCTCCACTAAATGGCGTCACTCCATCGTCGTTGGTGACCACATCACCTTGTGGTGTTCCCACTGGAGTCTCGTTGCTGGCTCGTAGATCCATTACTCTGCATACAAAGTAAACTATGAGAGGCGCACAGAGGAATTAAGGCAGGATGCAAGTCAAGAATTATTTTGAAGTCGATATAGAGGTCAAGAACGGATCAATCAAGTGGATGAGATCCTATTATTCATCATATCCTAATTGTAGGCTTGCTCGGTTCCTTAGTTGAAACCAAAGCAACATAGTCGTAGACCTGCATAGGCCACCACAAAAATTATATTATGCCCCAGTCCCAAAATATTGAGGGACTAGTCATGTGATAATGGCCAGCAGCACAACTCTAATGGGCAAACCCAATTTAATTGACCCGTTAGATTGCACTTAAGTTATAATAAATACAAATGCAAGTCTACACCATCTATCTTAGTATAATTCTAATCTCATCCATAGAAAGTAAACACAAGTCAATATGATAGACTAGTCAAAATAATAGATAAAAAGAAATATAGTCTATCAACAGGTCCAAATAAATAGTGTCTCGGAGAATAACCCAATAAAATAAGTCATTACATAAGTCTATGAGTCAAGATATGATATAACTGGAAGCATAACTAACTGAGTATGTAACAGAATACTCAGAAGAAATCTTCTAGCACAACCTCGTCCTCTGATGCTAGTATCGCTCCAGCTTCAGCTTCTGTCCCGTATATCTCGGGGTATTCCTCTTCTGTTGTACCTGGGGACATAATCTGGATCTAGATCCTCATGGGACATAGCAAGGTACAAGAATAACTCAAGCCAAACAAAATGCAGTATATAAAAATAGATCCTCAGGGCAAACTATGTAACCAGCTATATGAAATACAAGTTGAGAGCATCACTAGTACTCAGGCTGAGACTACTACAAGCTCTGTGTCGGGGAGCCGGTAGCAGCAAGTAATATCATGAAGGGCCAGTACATGTGCCAAAGCTCTGGTACATAGACTAAGGCACTCTCCAGTAATATAAGTATATATATATATATATATATATATATAATCAGCCTGTAGTCTGTGTGTCTCTCCCCACCCAATGTAACCTCACATCTCATGTCCATAACACGCAAGATCATGACCTCTAGCTAGTACAACGAGTCATAATAATATCTATGTATGCAAGTCTTATGTCACAAATCCTGTAAACCTATACAGAATTACCATGAATAACTCTGAAAAGATTCTGTCACATGAATAGTGTCAAGTGTCCTATGGGATGACGTACTTGATAAAGCAAGCACGTAAAAATATATAGGATCATGGTATCAACTCTCTAAGTGACGTTACACGACTCCGCGTACGACGTCGACACATGAATCTTATTCGGACGCTAAGCAACGTCTCACGGTTGGTTGAACAGGTATAATATAGAAGTATATGGAAAAAATATAAGTAAATAATAGCACATGATCTTCTGCAAGTTGGCAAGGTACACTTGCTTGTGTTCTGAGCTCCGTTAGTTGCTCCGATATAAGTGGGATCTCCAGGTACGCCTTCGGATGCTGAAACAAACATCATCATTACACTCAAAATACTTGAAATAGTTAAGATTGACTACCCATAAGTCCAATTTAGACACGGGGGCAAAATTGACTGTTTTTGGTCAAAGCGGGGTCTACATGTGGCCCATTTTGTACCAAAAAATATGCTAGAGACAAAGCTCTCCAAATTCATCAAACTTAGTGTCTATGAGTTCAGAACGATAATACGAACCCAATAAAATATCCAGAACTAGATTTCGATGAGCCAATCACGAAATCGCCCGTCAAATGGAACCGTGGGGCCCACGAAACGGTATTTCGTCAACGTTCTTAGAATCAAAACAAACTTGTGTCACAGGCCAGCGTAATGCTATGAATCCGATAGCGTAAGTTTTGTTGCGAAACGACAAGCACACACAAAATTATGACGAGTATCAGAACATGCCGATACATAACTTTTTGACGGATACGCGCTGATTCCGGTGTGCACGCACATCCAAATCAACTTTCACAATATCTCACACGTCCGTGTTGATGATACTCGCCTTTCGATACAATTTGCACACGATGAAGTCATCTCGTTTAGCGGAACGCACCCTATTTCAGAAAATTTTGGATTTAGAAAACCATATTTTTGGTCAACTTCAACCGCGAATAAATTACAGCTTACAAAATAAACTAATTAAAGAGATTAAATCTTGGTTATGTTATCTAAATTATTATTTAAGTATAATTTAAAAATATTAACTAGGTTGGAAGAAAAATGGCAATGAACATGGGTGTTTGGAACAGTTTTTTGAACTACAAATTGGCTCTTTTTCTGTTTTGTGTCGCAAATTACGACTGACACATGACACGATACACTAAACTACTTATACAGGATTCAAGAGGGTCATGTAGTCTTCGCATAGGATTCAATAGGTCGACATTTGGATTAATGTGTAGGGATATACAAGGGTGAGAAGTTGCATACCTTACTGCTTTGCTGACTTGCGGCGGTGGTTTGCGGCGGCGTGCAACGGCGGTCCGGCGATCATCGGAGGCTGCGACGGTTGGGGATGAGAGATTGGTTATTGGTGGTGAGGGTCAGCTAGGCTGGGGGTTTTATAGGGTGTCGAGGTGGAAGTTATGGGGAGCTGAAGGGAGAGGGTTCGGCCGGTTGGGGGAGGGGAAGCGGGGGAGTTTGCTGTTACAATAGGGGGAATGGGTTCGGGTTGGCGGGTTGCGGGTAGGTTTAGGATCCAGTTCCAGTTTGTTTTGGTCTAGGTTGGTTCAATTTGGGTTGGTTTATTATATATAGGTCATAAAAAAATATTTTGAGCCCAATAAATTCCAAAAAAATTACACAATATTCTATTATTAATTATACATCCAAAAATATAATTTTTGCACTATTTTAATAATTAATTTAATAAACAAAAAATATAAATTCATAAAAAACATTTATTATAATTAACTAAAAATAATGAAAATTTATACAATAATAATTAAACAAAAATTTAAATTAAATTTGAAAAAAATCAGGGTGTTTACATCGACGAACCGAATCCTCTGTATCCCTCAAAGTATCTCAAAGTTCCTCCAAGACAAGTTTTTGATGATCCACCTCCTGTCGAATACCCCTCGAGCCTCCATCCGATATTTGTGGCCTGCCTATACACCTCAGCGGCTTAAGCCTGTACATGCCACAACACAAATCTCCTCGAAACAGCTGCTGAAAACCCTTCGTAAGCATCCAATCCGTCCATAAATAAACTACGACAACCATCATCAGCCAACATCCCTAACGAAACCAAGTTGTAGTACAAACTCGGTACATGTCGCACATCCTTGAGAACGAGCTTCTCACTAAGCTCCCTTGTCAAGTGCACATCACCGATGCCTACAACTACAGCCGTCTCCTTGTTGCCCATCTTCATACGTCCAAATCTACCACCGTGGTATGACGTGAAGATCCTCCTATATGGAGTGGCGTGATACGACGCTCCCGTGTCTATGACCCATTCGTTATCATAACACATGCCACAAGGTTCCTCTACGTCGGTTGCTGCGATAATGAGATCTCCCATAGCCGTAAGATCCTCCTGATCATCCTTGCCTTTCTTAGATTTTCTGTAGACGAGCACCCAAAATCTTCAACTTGTGCTTATCCTTTGTGCCTCCACCCTCCTCCCTATTTATAGAATGAGAAACCTATTTTAGGGTTAGGAAACCCTAAAAATAGCCAACCATAAGATCCAGCCGTCTACTAGCATCCAACGGTCCAAAATATAACATAAAAACTCCAAAATCCGAGAAGCCGCCGCTGACATCGAACTCGAACCGAGTTTGGTTTAAAGGTTCTGGAATACCACACCGAGTTCGGTCCGAACTCAGCTAGGGACCGAGTTCGGATCAAACTCTGTCCCCCTTCAGCAGACTTGATTTCCAACAAGTAAATATTAGAAATTCTAGTCGATTAGAGCCGGGAACCTACAAAATGGTATTAGAGCTCTTGGTTCGAGAGGGCGAAGGTACGACTATGGCTACAGAGACAGTCAATATTTTCAAAAGGAAGAAGTGGACAATCTGGAAGCTAATGATGATGCAATAATTTGTATAATCTGCTAAGGGCGACAATGCAAAACAGACGGATGAGTTTGTTGATTCATCCGCCAATAGTTATTATGCGGTGTTTCACCATGTCTCCATGGAGAGTTCTCTAAAGACAATTGTAGGAGAAGTTGTATTCATTGTACTAACAAAAGACAGCTGGAAGCAAGGCACTTATTATTCACTAGTTAACTCAAATTACATGAAGAGTGTCCCAATGGTGCAACATCTGAACGAGGTTCAAGGAATCATCAATTAGTTGTTTGCGATAAAGATGATAATTGAAGATGAGCTTCAATCACTACGTACTTTTGAGTACTCTCTGTTGAAAAGTTAGCAGAATTTGAGGGTAGCAGTGAGCAACTCTGCCTCGAATGAATTTGTCATGATGGAGTTGGTCAAAAGAAATATGTTGAACAAGGATATCCGACGTAAGCAACAAGAATAGTCGCATGAGTTCGCTTTGGCTACTTTCGACATCAAGGGTAGACCCAAGTCACAGTCGAGAACATTAGAGGGTTATCATGATCTTGCAAAGGTGGATTGCATGGAAGGTTGTCATCACTATGGCGAGAGGGGTCATTATAAGAAAGATTGCAATAAGCTCAGGGATGATAAGACTAAAGGCAAAGTGGATGATCAAGATGATCTCTCAAGTGTGGAAGATCTCATCATTATAATGGCGGATGAGGTAGAACATTTTAGTTAGTGTCATGACCACGACCGAGTCTTGGATACATAGGAATCTTATAACGTCACTTCATGGAGGGAGGTCTTTATAACGTACCAGGGAGAAAAATTTGAATGTGTAAAGATGGGAGACAAAGGGATAGTAACAGTTGTCAACATAGGAGACATATTTAAAGAAAGAGCATGGAGAGAAGTTCGTCCTCGAGAGGGTTCGTTATATATTGAGTTTACACTACAACTTGGTGTCGATCGAAAGCTAGCAGATAATGGTTGTTGTAGTATATTCAGAGACATGGATTAGAAGGAAGGGCTCCCAACCGCTGAGGTGTGTAGGTGCTGAGTCACAAGCACCGGATGATGGCTTGAGGGGTATTTGATAGGAGGTTATTGATCGTCAAGGGCTTGCCTGGAAGGGTCTTCAAGAAAATTTGAGGAGTATGGAGAATTAATTTCGTCGATAGAAAGCCACTAATCGAGGTGTGTGAAAATTTGAGTTAATTTGTCATTCCCATGAGAGTTGATATATATCCATATGGGGGGTGATTCTATGGATCCGATTTTGACGTCGGAAGGGATACCAAAACTCAATGGAGTGAGATTAGTTTTAGCAGTTTGAAGCTGGAAAGGCGACCAAGGGGTGCAACCAACTTACAATAGTAGTTTATGGGATTTGTGGGACTTCATTGGCATGCATCTCACATGGATATTATCTGCTCGAGGATGCGGATGTACGAAAGAGCTTTCAATGTTGGACATGATCTTGAACAGGTTTGGGAGCTAATCTACTAGGAACCGCATTATACCCCTGGTTGGTACAACCAAGGATGAGAAAGCTATTTGAAATTTGAGCACGTTCTGGTGGAAGATGGAAGTTGGCGACATGCAATTGAGACTCACGACGAGACTGATAGAAATATTGGTCTTGTCCCATCAATTGGTCTCAGAGATGTCCTTGTGTTTTTGGGAGATGATTCGTATGATAGTGAGTGTCAATACTAAAGTTGAGTAATTGGTGACGACATGAGATGTCTGAATGGCCAGGGGGATCCGAGATCGATGATGAAAACGAGTAAAAACTATGATGCAGGACGATAAACATGGAGTCTAGTTGAACGCCAGCCATGAGGCCAACTTCTCATCAGATTAAAGGAAAAGTTAATTTGTTGGAAATTCTAGTCGATCAGAGGCTTAAAAGAGATATGGAGCATCATGTAGCAGCAATGGAGGAAGCGACACTAAAGACATATGAGGGATCACAAAGATCATGGGTTGGTTTCATGTTTTCACAACAAGAACGCAATTCAGATTCTGGTAACTGAGATTTCAATTTTCCTCGAGAAGAAATAGTGTAAGTTGGATGCATGGACAGAAATTCCTGGTGGCCAGACCAAAATTCTGGTCAGTATGAGCGAAGAATCAACCTATTTGAGAGATGTTTAGGTCATTTTTTTGCAAGGGCCAACATTGGTTTATTTAACTTAGGGATTAATTTAGGATCTCCTAATAATTATTAAAAAAATCTCTCTATTTAAGTGGAGGCTAAGGAGATTATTCGGGAGACCCTTTTATAGGGTTCAAGAATATTCACCATTGCTACGAGACCAAGTGTGCAATCAATCGTAGGGCTTGCACTTCAAGAGGGGATGAGGGGTGCTTATTAGAGTAAAGTCAATTTCATCGGGAGACCATCACTAGTGTCCTTTCGGTGGCCAATTGACTGCTAGGTGCGAGTTCTAGTTCTGGATGTGGTTTTATTTATGATCTCATTGTAATTTTATTTCTTTCTTGAAAAGTTGTCAGGAATCTATTCTTTGGGGGAAAAGGAACCTAACTTATATATGTATGTTGTATTCAATTCTTTCATTTATAAAGGATTGACAGGTGGTCGAAGCCACCGCATATTGTGACTTGTTATCGTTGCACTACAACGAATATGGATATATAAGAACATAATTCGGACACGAAATATGGACACTTTCGAACAAGTAGGTACATAATCTATTTGGATACAGATAAAGATGCGATACAGATACAAACACCATTTCTTGTGTTTTTTATTTTATTTTATTTTATGCAACAATGTCTTAATGATAAGGAGTTTGTTGGTAAATATTTTGAGGAGTGGCATTCCTCTGCATGCCTGTTGCTTCATAGATTACTGGATAAGTCATCTATGTTAATGGAGGACATTTTGTGAATAGCTAAACCAAGATGCAGATTGGTATTTCATGAAGGCTTTTTAGTTTCGTCTTTCCAGTTGCTCTGATGAACTTACAGTTTTATCACATAGCAGTTTTGTCACACCCTAGTCCCAAAATCTCGAGGGACTAGCCACGTGGCAATGGCCAGCAGCATACATCAATGGGCAAACCCAATTTAATGGACCCATCATGGTGTACTTAAGCTGTAATACAATAATAAGGAACTAATATACTAATCTCATCCACAGAAATGAATACATCAATATCAGAATCATAATGCAATATCAAGTCTCAATAAACATAACTCGGGGAACAATCCGATAATGAGTCTGGTACAATAGTCAAGAAATAAGATAACAACAGCATATACTGAGTATGGATAAGACATATACTCAGGAGAAATCCTCGGCGATCACCTCGTCTTCTGGATCTGGTACTGCTCCAGTGCCTGCTACTATTCCTGCTTCTGCTCCTACTAATGCTCCTGTCCCGTATACCTCTGGATAGATTCGTCTGCTAATCATGGGGACATAATCCGGATCCAGGTCCTCAGGGGACATAGCAAGGTACAAGAATAACTCATGCCAAAAATAATGTAGTACAATAATAAATGAATCAATAGTGTAAACTAGGTAACCAGCTATGTGAAATGCAAGTTAGAGCATCACTAGACTCAGACTGAGACTACGACAAGCTCTGTGTCTGGGAGCCTGTAGTAGATATACTATGTAATTTACTATGTAGTGGGCCTATGGCACCAAAATATATAAAATCAGCCTGTAGCCTGTGTGTCTCTCCCCACCCAATGTAATCACACGTCTCATATCCACAATGTCTCATGTCCATGTCACGCAAGATCATAACTAATGTAGCAAGTCATATGATAGCTAAGCACATGCAATATTTATGTCATGAATCATGTAACATATACAGAATCACCATGAATATCTCAGGAAGATTCTATCTCATGAATGGTGTCAGGTGTTCTGAGGCATGACGTACTTGATAATGTAAGCACGAGAATGTATAGGGTCTCGGTATCCATGTCTAGGTGATATTACACAACTCTGCGTACAATATTGACACCCGAATATTATTCGAACGCTAAGTAATATCACACGGTCCTGGGTTAAGCATGTACATCATATAAATAAATCAAGATAACAATATGAAGCAGGTACTGCAAGTTTGACAAGGTACACTTGCTTGGAGTTCTGGCTCCAACTGCTGCTCTGGTATCGGCAGGATTTTCAGGTACTCCTCCAGTTGTTGAAATAGACATTACCATCAGATTTAGAAGACATAAAATAGCTAGAATTGCCTGTCCTTGAGTCCAATTTGGACACAGGGGCAAAAGTGACAATTTTTGGTCAAAACGGGGTCCACAAGTGGCCCGCTTCGCACCAAAAACGTGTCAGAGATAATGTTCTTCAAATTTGTCAAACTTAGTGTCCACAAGTCCAAAACGACGATACGAACCCAACGAAATATCTAGAACTGGATTCTGATGAGCCGATCACAAAATCGCCCATCAAGTGGAGCCGTGGGGCCCACGATATGCGATTTTGTCAACGTTCTCAGAATCGAACCAAACTTGGGTCACAGGACCAGCGTATTGGTACGAGTCCGATGGCATAAGTTTTATTTTAATACGACGTACAGATACGAAGTTACAATGAGTTCCAGAACAGGGCCGATACGGGGTGTTGTCGACGGATACACGTTGATTCCGGTGTGCACGCACATCCAAATCAACTTTCGCGAAATCTCACACATCTGTATTAACGTGTGCACCTTTCGGTGAAGTCCGCACATGACCAAGTCATCCCATTTAGCAGGGTACACTCAGTTCCGGGGAAAAATAGGGCAATTATTTTACTGATTTTGGGTCGCAGTTTGCGATCGCCACAGGATGCGACACCCCGAGCAAATTGTACGGGTATCGAGAGGGTCATGCAGTCTATGCGTCACAGCAGACGGAACAAAAAATGGGACAGCGAGGAGAGAGAAACAGTCACTTGATCAGGGCATCGCAGAAGATAAAAAATACAGGATTCTGCGAGGTGGCGCGACGCTCGGCTGACCGAAGGCTAGGGTTTCAGCGGGTCGCTGCTACTGCTGCTGCTGCCGGCTAGGTGGTGGGGTCGTCGGGTTCGCCGGAGTCAGGGTCGTCGACTGCGGGATCACCGGAGGAGGAGGGTGGCCAGAGACAGGTCGATGGTGAGGCGGTGGTAATGTGAGGGAGGAGTGCGGTGGCGGAGGAGAGGTCGAGGGGTTCGTCGGGGAACTAGGGGTTGGCTGGTCAGAGTTGGCTGGGAGGGGTGGCTGCGATGGTGATCGACGGAGTTGCCGGAGGTGGCGCTGTGGGGTTGACGGAGAAGGAATGCGGTGGCCGTGGCTAACGGTGGTTGGGGGTATTATAGGAGAAGAGGGAGGCAATCTGGCGGCCGGCGTCGGATGCGGGAGGTGAAAGGGCGATTGGAGGAGAGGCGGCGGGGAACGGTCAAGGGGCCGTAACCGCCGGCGGGGATCGCGGCGGTCGGCAAAAAGTCGAACGGGCAGGGGTTACAGCGATTAGGGATTTCGAGTTTCGAGTCGGGTTCGGGTATGGGTCTGGATTCGACCCGATCCGATAGAGTATGGGTCGGGTTTGGGTTAACTGGTTCCGGGTTGGGTTCAGACCCGACCCGACCCGCTAGGGTTTTAGATTAGGGTCTGAGTCAGGGTTCGTCCGGTTTGGGTTGGTTAAACCGGTTGGTTTGGTTCAAAAATAAACCGGGTTTATTTGGGTTTTTATTGGTTTATTAAATAACTTAGTTTTTAGGTCTTTAAAAATAATTCTGGGGTCCAATAAATTCCAGAAAAATCACCCTATGTCTAATATTTAATTTTATACCAAAAAATATTATTCCCATAATATCTTAATATTTATTAATAATATTTAAATTTATTTAATTCCAAAATACCTTGATTTTAATTAGTTAAAAATCACAAAAAAATCCAGAAAAATTATGAAAATTGATTTTTAAAAATCCTGAAAAATCAGGGGGTTTATAATCTACCCTCCTTAAGAGGATTGTATTCTCGCAATCAAAGAATAACCGGTCAACAGAGATGACACGGTTGCAAACATTGTTCGAAGCACATCGCTATCAAGAATCATGATCCAGGAGAATCAAAGGATGAGGGTTTAAGCAAAACACATAGGGAATGAAAACATCATTTCCCTAAGCAATGGAAGTTATGCAATTTCTAGAGTGAAGGAAATCTAATTTAAGCAAGAAAACTACAGTTTAGAAAACTAGGTTATCAATTATTAATAAGTTCAAAATTACTAGGGTTAGGGCTAAGGTCACGAACTAACAGGTACGAGCTAAAGCAATGCATCTATGAATAACTTACGCACATTTGCTACTCCACGAGTCTGCGCATCCTCAAAGGTCATCGCAAAAGCTTGTCCGCATCCTCGCAGTGGATTCCTCTACTGTTGCTGAGCCTGCTGGAAGACTAGTGCTTGGGGTATCAAAGGTGGCCTCGGCTGATACCCTCTTGGAGGTGATGGTATGACTCCTCCAACTCCCGTCTGTGGTACTCCCAATGCTGGATAGACCAGCCTTGGTGCTGGTAAAGCTTGTCTGTTTAACATTAGTGCTCCCTCTCGATGCTCAGGACAATCCTTGGCTAAGTGTTGATTGGATCCGCAAATCAAGTATAATCCCAACTTGCGTCTGCATTCTCTCTCAATATGTCCTACCTTGCCACAGTATTGACATATAGGTAGTATCTACGGAGATGCTCTAGGTGGCTTGTGCATGTGAGGTCTCTTTGCAGCTTCTTCCTATGGTGCTCTGGCTAGTGCTGATGTGGAAGGCCGCTTCAGGCTGGTTTCTCTCCTGGTGACGCACTCCATGCGTCAGGCTGCAGCAAGGACGTTAGAGTAAAAAGTAGGTGCGACGGATCCGATCAGTCTCTGTAGCTTAAAGTTTAGTCCGTTGAAGAACTTCTCAGCCTTCTCTTCTTCTGTCGGGATTAAGGTAGGGGCGAAGCGACTTAGACGAATGAACTCCGCGTTGTACTCTTCCACTGTCATATTATCTTGAGTGAGGCGATTGAACTTGTCCCGAAGTTCTGATCGAGCGATGGCTGGAATGTACATCTCCTGAAAGAGTCTAGAGAATTCTTCCCAAGTGACTCGGTCTGGTCCAAGTTGTGTCTCCTCAGATAGCCACCAGTGATGTGCATTGTCTGTCAATTGCATTCTGACGGCAGTCATCCAGCGTTCCCTTGGAAGCTCAGCTGCTTCTAATTGATGTTGAGTGTTGGTGAGCCACTCATGAACTTCAGTGGGATCCTCCTTACCAGAAAAGGTACGGGGATTTAGCTGGCGAAAATTGGTGATAGAGCCCGTCGTTGGCTATCGTGCTGGTGGGTTCGCCTGCTCCAGTACGGTTACTAGGCTGTTCCTCAAGTTCTCGGTCTCGTGGCATTGAGCCTCTTGTTGAACCTGTTGTTGGGCTTGCATCATTGTATAAAATATTTGGAACATCTACTGCCCATCCATGACTTGTCCTGGTGGAAAAACAGGCATTGGTGGAATGAACTGCGGTGGAGGTGGGATGTCATCACGCCAGAACCTTGAAGTATGCTGGTCCGCTTGATTGCTTTGAGCTGATTGTCCTCTGTCTTTTGGTGTCACTCCCTCATCATAGGTGACCACAACATCGTATGGTGTACCTAAGGGATTCTTGTCACTGGTTCTCGGATCCATTACTCTGCATTAAAAGAAAACTATGAGAACGCATGGAGGAATCAAGACAGGATGCAATTTCAAGAGATTAGTTCGAATCCGATATGGAGATCAAGAACGATTCAATCAAGTGGATGAGATCCTTATCCTATTCTTATTGCAGGCTTGCTCGGTCCTTAAGTTGAAACCGAACAATTTAGTCGTTGACCTGCATGGGCCACCATAAAAACCATGTCACGCCCCAGTCCCAAAATATCGAGGGACTAGCCACGTGGCAATGGCCAGCAGCACACACCAATGGACAAACCCAATTTAATGGACCCATCAGGGTGTACTTAAGCTGTAATACAATAATAAGGGACTAATATACTAATCTCATCCACAGAAATGAATACATCAATATCAGAATCATAATACAATATCAAGTCTCAATAAACAAAATTCGGGGAACAACCCGATAATGAGTCTGGTACAATAGTCAAGAAATAAGATAACAACAGCATATACCGAGTATGGATAAGACATATACTCAGAAGAAATTCTCGGCGATCACCTCGTCTTCTGGATCTGGTACTGCTCCAGTGCCTGCTACTGTTCCTGCTTCTGCTCCTGCTAATGCTCCTGTCCCGTATACCTCGGGATAGATCTCGTCTGCTAATCCTGGGGACATAATCCGGATCCAAGTCCTCAGGGGACATAGCAAGGTACAAGAATAACTCATGCCAAAAATAATGTAGTGCAATAATAAATGAATCAATAGTATAAACTAGGTAACCAGCTATGTGAAATGCAAGTGAGAGCATCACTTTACTCAGGCTGAGACTACAACAAGCTCTGTGTCTGGGAGCCTGTAGTAGATATACTATGTAATTTACTATGTAGTGGGCCTATGGCACCAAAATATATAAAATCAGCCTGTAGTCTGTGTCTCTCCCCACCCAATGTAATCATACGTCTCATGTCCACAATGTCTCATGTCCATGTCACGCAAGACCATAACTAATGCAGCAAGTCATATGATAGCTAAGCACATGCAATATCTATGTCATGAATCATGTAACCTATACAGAATCACTATGAATATCTCAAGAAGATTCTGTCTCATGAATGGTGTCAGGTGTCCTGAGGCATGACGTACTTGATAATGCAAGCACGAGAATGTATAAGGTCTCGGTATCCATGTCTAGGTGACATTACACAACTCTGCGTACAGTGTTGACATCCGAATATTATTCGGACGCTAAGTAATGTCACACGGTCCTGGGTTAAGCATGTACATCATATAAATAAATCAAGATAACAATATAAAGCAGGTACTACAAGTTTGATAAGGTACCCTTGCCTGGGGTTCTGGCTCCAACTACTGCTCTGGTATCGACGGGATTTGCAGGTACTCCTCCAGTTGCTGAAATAGACATTACCATCAGATTCAGAAGATATAAAATAGCTAGAATTGCCTGTCCTTGAGTCCAATTTGGACACAGGGGCAAAAGTGACAGTTTCTAGTCAAAGCGGGGTCCACATGTGGCCCACTTCGCACCAAAAAATGTGTCAGAGACAATGTTCTCCAAATTCGTCAAACTTAGTGTCCACAAGTCCAGAATTAGATTCCAATAAGCCGATCACAAAATTGCCCGTCAAGTAGAGCCGTGGGGCCCACGATACGCGATTTTGTCAACGTTCTCAAAATCGTACCAAACTTGGGTCACATGACCAGCGTATTGCTACAAGTCCGATGGCGCAAGTTTTGTTTCGATACGACGTGCGGACACGAAGTTATAATGAGTTCCAGAACAGGACCGATACGGGGCGTTGTCGACGGATACACGTTGATTTCGGTGTGCACGCACATCCAAATCAACTTCCGCGAAATCCTACACGTCCGTATTAACGACGCGCACCTTTCGGTGAATTCCGCACATGACCAAGTCATCCCGTTTAGCGGGACGCACTCAGTTCTGGGGAAAAATAGGGCAATTATTTTCCTGATTTTGGGTCGCAGTTTACGATCGCCACAGGACGCGACACATCGAGCAAATTGTATGGGTATCGAGAGGGTCATGCAGTCTATGCGTCACAGCAGACGGAACAAAAAATGGGGCAGCGAGGAGAAAGAAACAGTCACCTGAATAGGGCTCCACAAAAGACAAAAAACACAGGATTCCGCGAGGCGGCGCGACGCTCGGCCGGCCGGAGGCTAGGGTTTCGGCGGGTAGCTGCTGTTGCTGCTGCTGCCGACGAGGTGGTGGGGTCATCGGGTTTGCCGGAGTCGGGTCGTCGGGTCGTCGGCTGCGGGATCACTGGAGGAGGAGGGTGGCCGGAGACAGGTCGATGGTGAGGCGGTGGTGATGTGAGGGAGGAGTGCGGTGGCGGAGGAGAGGTCGAGGGGTTCGTCGGGGAGCTGAGGATCTAGGGGTTGGCTGGCAGGAGTTGGCTGGGAGGGGTGGCTGCGATGGTGATCGACGGAGTTGCCGGAGGTGGCGGTGGCGCTGTGGGGTTGACGGAGAAGGAAGGCGGTGGCCGTGGCTAATGGTGGTTGGGGGTTTTATAGGAGAAGAGGGAGGCGATCCGGCGGCCGGCGTCGGATGTGGGAGGTGAAAGGGCGGCTGGAGGAGAGGCGGCGGGGAACGGTCGCGGGGACGTAACCGCCGGCGGGGATCGCGGCGGTCGACGGGAAGTCGAGCGGGCAGGGATTACAGCGATTAGGGATTTCGGGTTTCAGGTCGGGTTCGGGTATGGGTCCGGATTCGACCCGATCCGATAGAGTATGGGTCGGGTTCGGGTTAACGGATTCTGGGTTGGGTTCAGACCCGACCCGACCCTACCCTCTAGGGTTTTAAATTAGGGTCTGAGTCAGGGTTCGGTCCGGTTTGGTTGGTTAAACCAGTTGGTTTGGTTCAGAAATAAACCGGGTTTATTTGGATTTTTATTGGTTTATTAAATAACTTAGTTTTTAGGTCTTTAAAAATAATTCTGGGGTCCAATAAATTCCAGAAAAATTACCCTATGTCTAATATTTAATTTTACACCCAAAAATATTATTCTCATAATATTTTAATATTTATTAATAATATTTAAATTTATTTAATTCCAAAATTTCTTGATTTTAATTAGTTAAAAATCACAGAAAAATCCAAAAAAAATTGTGAAAATTAATTTTTAAAAATCCTGATAGATCAGGGGTTTTACAAGTTTACTACGAGTTTTCCAACTAATGATAATAATGATAAAGACATTCAGAGTAAATTTTATGATGGTTGGCTTCCTAGATTGTATGGAAAACTTAATATTTTGTTTTTTTCTCTCCCTTCTATAGAAAATTATGGAAGAACAATGACTTGGTACCTAATGCCAAACTCAGTAATGAAGCTTGATATTGTCAGTGCTTTAGGTGGCAAAGTGATAGGTGGACAACACAGAAAGTGTTACTCGAGTTGAGGCACAGTATAGGACTTGGCGAGGAAGTAAAGAATTTTTATCGGGCACATCATTTCTTATTCGGGACTAGTCAAAATTTTGTTATAATTACAAGTTTGCCACAACAAAAATTTACTTGGGACTAGCTCACTAAAGAATATAAAAGCCTATTTTTAATGTTTTCCCCCCTTCTTCATATTTTGCTTTTTTTCTCTCCCAAAATCCAAATATGCATGTTAGGATTCCATGTTCATGCAAATATTTCATCTTCTAGGGAGTAAAATTTGGTTTATGATTCATTTTGGGGTAATTTTTGAAATTTTGAACCTATCTAGGGTTTTGAACTTTGAAAAATCGCACACAGTCGCGACATGGTTTTGACAGTCCTAAGAATTCAGTAGCTTTTCTTTAGAACTGTCAAAATTTTTAACAAACCTAATAACTATTGTTAAAATATTGTTAGGACTGTCAGATTGTTTGACAATCATAAGAATCCAATAGCTTTTCATTAAGACTATCAAAATTTTTGATAGTCCTAATGAAAAGTTCTTGTGATGTAGGCTATGTTCCCTTGGTGCTACAGTAAGAAAATAACGTATGTCGTAGAGCATATTTTAAGTGACCATAACTATTTGCTAATCTCTCATTTTTTATTAAACAATAGGCCAATTGGTATGTCCTCGACGAGAGTAACACAATTTGTGTAGAAAGAATCCATGTCCGAAATCAGACGCATATGCTACAACCAAAAGTATAAAATTTAAAACTTTAAATGACCATTACTTTTGACTCAAAGATCGAAACGAGGCCCAACTGGTGTCAAAATGAGTGTATCGAACAATAGCATGGGATAAACCATTTCACCATTTGACAGACTTTTTATCATTTTAGAATGGCAAACATAATGATGTTTCGAGCTTCGAATTTGACTTTAATTATTTTTTTTCCAATATCTCGTTGTTAATGAGTAAAAATTGATATCTCCGGACGTTCAAACGTTATCATATAATACATTAGTGTGAAGAAGACTAAAAATGGGACAAAAAATTTATTTTTATTTTTATAATGAAAAAATTATCTATTAATAATAATTTAATAGTCATAATAAGAAAGATTTAATTTTTGATTACGGTATATTTAAAGAAAAATAGTATTCCTAGTGAATCTAAAAAACATCCAATCTACAAATATAAAAAAATAATATTCCTAGTGAATCTAAAAAAAAAATTCAATACACAAATCTAAAATAAAAATAAAAATAAAAATCTAAGTGCTATAAAAAAATTACAGTATACAAGACTGTCAAATTTTTTGACAGTCCAGGTGGAAACTTACTGAAAATTAGGACTATCAAATTTTTTGACAGTACTACAAACAGTTAGGACTGTCAAATTTTTTGACAGTCATAATATACAACTTTTCATTAGGACTGTCAAAAATTTGACAGTCCTTGAAGTATTCAGGACTGTAGAAAATTTCTACAGGCCTAAATTTCTACAGGATTGTAAAAATTTCTACAGTCCTGAATTTCTACAGGACTGTAAAATTTTTCTACAGTCCTTAGTATTCCATCCAATGACCGTGCCAACTTCGAATCCCTAAAATTGTTTTGAAAGTTCAAAAATTCGTCCAAAGTTAATCAAGAACATATTTTATGTTACTATACAATGATCTTTTAGACATTTAGAAGGATTAGGAAGAAGATTTATCAAAATAAAATCAAAATTACAAACCCTAAAATTATAGATGGATAATATGGAGGAACAAGATTGGAAAGATGATTTGTGGGAGATTGAGAAGAAGATTGGAAAAAAATATTAGGATTTTGGAGGTGATGGAGGAGGTCGAGAAGAAGTTTAAGATTTTGAAGAAAGAGAGAAAGAGTGAAAGTTGAATGAATTGGTTTTGGGGGAGTTTGGAGGAGGGTGAGGGGGAGGGCAGCCCCTAGTAAGGAAATGTCTGTCCTGAGTAAAAGTTTCTCCAAATTGGACTAGCCCCAATCCTGCCTAGCCCCGAGTAAGAAATGTTACGCCTCAGTCCCAAAATACGTAGGATTAAGAATACTCAGCATGCCAGTCATATGTATATGACAACTCCAATGTGTTGGAAAATTATATCACATACGTGCACTGTAATATGAATATTAATTCACAAGTGGTACATATATTATCAACACAAGTCACATGCATCTATATCTCATCCACAAGCACAAGTAAAGGAATACCAAAATAAATAACTAAAAGTCTCCAATATGAAGTAATAAAATAATAATAGTCGGCTTGAGACAAATCCACTACCAATCGACTATATCAAACTAAAATAACATAGGAGATCAGAAGCCCAATATGAAATAAATGTCAAATAAAGGAAATATCAGCTAAGGATCCATCAGCAGTGAAGTAATCACGAGTACTCAGAAGGTGAGACCACCTCAACAGAAAATAATGCGTTAGGCCCGGGTCCATACTCCTACGGATAATCCTGATCGTCTGTACCTGAAAATGGACCAGGTCCTCAGAGGGACGTAAAAGAATACATAGAAGCATGCCATAATATACTAAAAATAAATATCCAAAAGGTCTCATAACCGTTCTATGTGAAATACACTTTTGAGGACAACATACCTAATAAGGAGCTCTTGACACAACAGGTGCTCGTCACACATAGTGCTCAACCAAATCACTAGTGACCAATCTAAAGAAAAAGTAAATAAATGCTCGACATACGTAGCGCTCTACTGAGTCACCCGTGGCCAATCTAGAGAAAAAGTAAAATGCTCGACACACGTAGTGCTATGCTGAGTCACCCGTGGCCAATCTAGAGGAAAGTAAATAAACAATGAGAGACCCTACGCTAACAGATGTGCTCCCTACCCCATGCACCTATTAACCATAACACCATAATACCTTTAATAACTGCCAAGTCTTCTAGCATGCAATTCTATTAGCAGTTATTCTCTATCGCACGTCTCATACGTATTATCGGCCGAACAATACGCAAGTTCGTGATCTATATGAGACTCACAACTCGTGTAAGAAATGTGTCATGGCCGAATGAGACATAAATATGCCTCACTATCATGGGGTAGTCTCATAAATCTAGGTCAATATGTATAACAAAAAAAATATAAAACAAAGACGACGTCATTCGTCGTTGTACCCAAGTTTCCTTAAACGCGCAGTTTTATAATATACATAAATAAAAAAATAAATGACATAAATAAAATATGCAGATGTGAATATAAATAAACAGTAGTAGTGGTAAGATATACTTGCCTAACAATGGTTTGGTGTAGTAGTGACGCAAGACAACATGTGCAACGAATCCAGAAAATATGGAAGTAGAACAAACGTCTTCGGATGCTGAAATAAACATCACCAACGTTTCTGGAATCAGCGAGATAGTCAGAAAACTCCACCCTTTCGTCCAATTTGGACACAGGGACAAAACGATAATTTTGGACCAAAACGGGATCCACATGTGGTCCATTTTGCACCAAAATACGTGCCAGGGATAAAGATCTCTAAATTGGATAAATTATAGAACAAACAAATCCTAAACGATGATACGACCTTAACGGTATGCTACCAACTAATGGAGAAATTTGTAAAACGTCGATACATGAAACTTTTTATGAATACGGGTTGACTCCGACGCGTACACACATCAAAGTTAACTTCCGTGAAAGCTCGCACGTCAGGATATACCATACGCTCTTTTCGGTGCAACTGGTACGTGCCGTGGTGGTCCGGTTTGTCGGAACGCACTCCGTATCGTAATTTTTCTAAGTTTTAAAATCAGTTTTTTCATGATTTTCAATCTAAAATTTAGCACATAATTAATGATAAAAAATATGCAAATATTAGGTCGTTTTAATCTTGGTTATATTGGCTTCGTGTCAGAAAAAGAAAATCGAGTTTTGGTTGATTCGATTGGGAGAAAATTGCCTTACAATATGGGCTCATGGCTTGATTTTCGGGTGGTTCTGCTTTGCATGAAAAATTAGATTTTTCGGAAAGTTTCAGATAAATTATAAACAGAAATATAGTCGTTTGAATAAAACTACTTGAAGGCATTAGAAGCTGTTCATGTTGTAATTTAATCTAAACAACTGTATCAAAATTCAGTCGCGCATGTACGAAGAAATTGAGCGGAGAAGATGGGTACCTGAATTCGATTTCAGCAGGACGAGGTAGCCGCGCGCGTGCATTAGGTCAGCGGCAGCGGTCGACCGGCATCACAGGGTGTCGACGGCGTCGATTTGGGTCGAGGGTGAGTTCTTGACGAAGAGGAGAAGAAGATTAGGGTTAGGGTTTTGCTTCTTACGTGTGTGTGTGTATATATATATATATATATATATATATATATATATATATATATATATATATATATATATATATCGAGAGGGGGAGGGTGTGCTAGCGTTCCTGGGCCGCTTAAGATGGCTGTTGTTGTTTTGGTTATGGATAGTGTTGTTTTGTTGTGGTTTGTTAGCTTTAGTCTTTGTTGTTGTTATTTTTTTTTCTTTCTTTTAATAATAAATAACTATAAGTTTATACATATATATTTACATATATAGATGAGATTATATAAAAAATAGAAAATATATTTGCACATAAATTAATTCTAGAAATTTTGTATTAATATATATTAAAATAAAAATAGTTTTATGAAATACTTTTAAATAAATATTTATACAAATAAATAAACCAAGAGTTTAATTTCCCAATTAACTAAGAAATAATCCAAGAAATTCAACAATAATATAAAAATACTTTAAAATAAAATTTAAATTTTTAAGTGGTTTACAAGAAATGATGTGTCCCGATAAAAATTCGGAAGTAAAATGGAACCCCTAATCCCTTGTATTAATGCCTCAAAGATATTCAATACTATAACATCAATTGTAGGACTAAATTTGCTTAGCATTTGCCCATCTACTTTCATATTTGGGACTAAATTTACTCTAGCATTCACCCATCCATCTTATATAGGATTGTCATTTGACGTAATGTGAAAGAGCGATGAATGCAATTCGATATAGTAATGTATCATCTTATCTCTTTTTTTAAGACTTTTTATAGTCTAGGAGAACCTGAAAGATACTTCTTAATTGCATGAGCTTAAGCTGCAATCAGAAAGATAGGTCTATCTACCTACCAACTGGATACCTTGATTATATGGCATGACCCTCTTATGTTGATTGCTATCTTGGATAGAAATTTGACACAAACTTAGATAGTTGATGTCAGGTCGATATTCGATTATAAAACTTTGTCAACTGCAAAGTGCGAAGGACGTCGTTGAATGATCAGAGAAGTCCGAGAGAAGTCAAAGCATTGATATGAGACTCAAAATAGAACAAAGAGTATCATACTGATTTACAAGCAACATATCGACAGTCAGCCTATAAATGTTGAATTTGTTCCATTAAATTTTAGGGATCCAAAATCACTTCACGTTATATTCCGAAATAATTCCAGAGATATACCGGTGGTTTACTGGTGAGCCATGATTTGGAAATGCAAGAGCGCTTCAGATTTAAGGATGCTATCATCGACGATTCATATGTGCTCATGCCTTAAGGCTGGTTTGGAGAGCCATATACAAGGTTCTTCATGCCCTAGCTTTGAAGATTAAGGAGGTCCTAGTAAGAGAGAGTTCTTGGTAGTCATTAAGAGAGTTATCAAGATGAAGAATGAAATACTTTGTTGGACATCTCGTTGAGGAAGGATTTCGTATCATGGTATTGTGTGTAATTTTTGTAAGGTTACCTTGTGATTCAATAAATTTATTTCTTCACTTATCTCCTGAATAAGTCTGAGCTTGACTGTAATGCACTCCAGCAAGGTGGGCAACACTGGCATGGGTTTCATTCTAAAATCAGCTTGGAAGTAGAGGGAAAAAAAAGTGGATATGTTTCTTAATAGAATTCAATGACCAACTTCTCAGAGACATTTTAGGATTTCTGGTGAATAAATGGGCATATTAGCTATGTTAGAGCCAGAACTATATTAAAGGAAGGGGGAGCTCCAAACCAGAGGCAATTTACATGGTAGTAGTATACAGATATGGTAATCCGCAAGGGGAGTAATGAATTTTCAATTAATTCATTACATTTACACTCATATGTGTTACTTTAATACTGCAGTTATTTTTATCAAAACAATTGTTTAAATAGAATTTTGCAAGGGATGAGAAGATTACAACCCTGAACCCTGTAATAATTGTTCACCAAGGAAGAACTTGGTGCATCTCCAGACTTTAGAAAAAGTTGTTGTCACATAGATTGACAAAATTTTATTTGAAGATCATTTTCCAGTGCAATTGTCAAGTAAATTGTAAAGTTTACATGACAAAAGTTATAAAAGATATTGTAAAATTGATTGTCTAGTTCTAGACAACAATATCTTCACCTCCATGTCATCAATTATGAATACAAAATATTTAGAGAAAAGGAAGAAGATGAGAAGTTGTCTTCGAAGTTAAAAAAAAAAGGTAAGCATCTTAATACTATTGCATTGTTGAATTTTTTTTCACTTTGTTGTCTTTTGTGAATATACTCTTGCCACCTAGGAAAGATATTATTTTGTGCCTCATGTCACATAGGAATTACAACACATTACAGGACAACAGAATTGGAGATGCTCTTAGTGATTCCTAATGTGAATGATAATAGCACATATTTTGGAATTGTCATTTCTTCATAATGTGTCATAAAGGATAATATAATTCCCATATAGTAAATTATATTATTTTACCTTTTCGTCTATATTCTTTACCGTTTATGGGAAGTGGATGATATTCATTAGTTACATAAGCTTAAATTATAATATAAAAGATAGGTTTACCTACTTGTCAACTGGCACCTGAATTTTATGATATGTTCTTGTCATGCTCATAGCTATCTTAGCTAAAAATTTGACACGGAACATAATACTTTGTCAAATCTTGCATAAAACATTTGTATTCTTCACAACCTACACCATTGTAATGGAAGAAGGCTTGAACGATGGTGAATGCCAATGGCACAAATATAACTCAGAAAGTGCATTTCAACCAAATAATGGTAAATTAGAAGGCAATTCCAGACATGTCCATTCTGTTATCTGCAATGCACATAAGATAGTTTCCTCTAAAACAAACATCAATCTCTACAAAAAAAAAACCATTAACTACATGCAATTCAATGATTTTGATTACAATAATATTTCCTACTTTTTTTCCCCACAGGAACTAGCAAATATTCCAGTAAGAATCAAAGAAGAGTAAAGAAACCACGGCAGCCTCGCTTGCCAATAGTTAACCAACTTATTCAAAAACCTTCAACTATCTTTCAAAGAATCAATAAGCTCACAACTCCAACTAGCTTTATTCTTGAAGATAGCCATGTAACCATATTATTCAACTATTTTACATTAGATCACAATCATCATTATAAATTGTCACAATTGACGGCACCTCCTGTGGTCAGAACACATGAAAGAACAGCGAGTCAACATGTTGACAATTGCTGACTGCTTTCGAGAACTGCTTTATAGCATTGTAGACTGCACAATGGTAGATTCAATTTGGAATCTCGGTACTTGTATGTATTTGTACAAGAAGGGCCAGCACACTTCTCTCGCGGTGGTGGATAACTGATTTCATAAGGTAGCTAAACTAAGTAAGCCAGCAGATATCATGAACTTGTAGTGTACAGAAACTAATAAAGTACATATCTTCAAAGTTCAATATAAATTTGGTTCCTACCTGCAAGTCTGGGGCTTGAAAATGCTTGGAAGTCCAACCTCCTCCCCAAAAGTAACAGTTGTACCGCTCGGTCCCATTACCCATCTGATGGTGTTTGATGACAACACCAGATACTCGGCAGCTTTCTTCTGAGAAGGGCAATGCAAGCTCAAACTTGAGCAATGAGAATAGTCGAGTCATGCATATTAGAAATATTAGTAATGTCTTATCACCTGAGCCATCTCATCTCGCTCTTTCCGCATCTTGTCTTCTTTCTTCTTCCTGTTAGAATCTTGTCCCAGTATTTTTCTTATTGCCTCAGCCTGTAAATTTTGCAATTAAGCAGGATAGGACAAGTTAAGAAAAGAAAAAGAAAACTGAAATAAAATAAAGAAAGGATTGTAAGTAAAACTAAAGATGAGAAGGACCTCCAATTCCTTAGTTGCCTTCTCAACTTGCATTCTACGTCTTTGGGCAGCCTCGGCTTTCTTTGCCTGTTGTTCCACTTCTGAAAGTTTCTCCTTTTGTTCTATAAGAGTTTGACAGAAGTTACTACAAATGTACACACCAAATTCTATGTGATGGTTAATAATTGCAAGTCCTTACTTCTTGGTGGAGCAGGAGGTAACCCATTTGGGAACTCAATCAAACTCGCTCCAGAAGATGCATCTTTTCCTGATTGAAAGGCTCGCTGCCGTGTGGTAAGAGGCTGGATTATGGCATCAGTCAATGTGTCCACACATTCCTTCTTCTGTTTCTTCCCCTTGGGATCAATCTCGTCGTCAGAACCAGGTTCTTCTTCATCAATATAATCAGTATCATCAGACCCCCTTCCTGCTCTTAGCCTCCTACGGTTCTCCCTGGCTGATCTAGATGAACTATAGTCCTCATCAACATCATATCCAATCTTCCTACTTTTTGGAACCTTCGAAATATTCTTTTTCTTTACACTTTGTTCTCCATCATCCTCAAACTCAGGGATGAAGTCTGTACTAACCTTCGCAGTCTTGAGTTTCTCAAGATAACGGATCTCATTATCCTTGTGACCCTCATCGATCGCACCATCCAGAACCCGTCTCTTAGGCACTCTCTTACTCTTCCGAACAGGCTCAGAAAAGGCCACTACTTGCTTCCCAGACAAGCTTTCTTCTGATGCTTTGCCTCGAGAGCCATCCTTTGACACACGAGGGAAGCCACCTCCATTGTTGTCCCTCCACGAAACTCCTTGCACGCCGTCCCCTTTCTCTCTTGAAGTATTGTCATCATCTGAATTATCCTACAAGGAGGGAGTCCAATTGAAATAAAGGATAACACCTCGGGAGTGCAAAAATAATTTTACCCAATGAGAATCAATTACTCCAATTTAAATTAAAAAAATTAACCCTTTTTGATGTAATATAAAAACTTAAGCCCTTTTGACTTGAAAGGATATCTTTAAAAAGGAAAATTAAATATAGAATAAAATACTTTCCCATGGAAAGCAAATATTTCTTTTCTTCTTGTTTTTTACTTTTACTTTTACACCAGAATAAGACCTAGATAAGCAATGTAAATTTCTTCAATGCTCATAAAATTATATTCATATATCCTGTTGTTTTTTCATCAAAATATAAGGTTACATTTTCATGGCATATGGGAAAGCACTTTCCATATTCTCTCTGCTTGTTTGGTTTTCAATGCCCCAATAATTAGAGAAGGGAAGTAATTGCCTTACTGCTCTAAAATTATCTCCCTAACAACCCACTTTGGTAAAAGGTGCTAATCTGATAAAAAGAAAAGTCCCAAAACTTATGGGAAAACCAATCAAGTATATAAAAAAATGTTTTCTCGAAATTAAAATAAATAAATTACAGAATAAATTCCCCGCTGAAAATAATTTTGATGCTATTTTCTATGAAGAGAAACGGCCCTCGCAAACTAACCCATTGTAGTACCTGAAGTATCAGATTATGCCGATGCCTAGAAGCATCTGATGATTGAGAGGGCTTAGCACTGGATGCAGTATTGTTCATCTCTGAGTTTGACTTCGTATGAATTGTTGTAGTAACTCCGCCAACCTTAAGCTTCACCTTTTTCAGCTTGTTCTCGGCCGATCCACCATTATCACCTACTGCATACCCTGAACTATGGCCATCACCATGCCTGCCAGCAAGGCCATCTGGAGACCTTGACCGCACATCAAATTTCTCTCTAACCTTGCTCGGATTTTTCCAATTTGCTGGGGCAAGGACACCTTCGCTGCATCTCCTCAAATCAGACCCATGCCCAAGCTGCGCACCTTTTGAACTGTCATTGCCATAAAACCCACTAAGATCTCCATATTTTCGGTCCACTTTCCTAACCTTTCTCGAGGCACTTGTGCCATCAGTATTATTCGTTGATGCAATTTTTGGATTAGATCTGCTAAGATTAAGCTCTTTCCTACGGAAAGAAGCATCATAACCTACATTCTGCCCAGGAGAGAGCTTACTTCCATTACCAGAAGATGGTGGGGATGAATGAGAGGATGCATCTCGATTCTCCACTATGAATTG
Source organism: Iris macrosiphon (assembly GCA_036927795.1). NCBI lineage: Eukaryota > Viridiplantae > Streptophyta > Magnoliopsida > Asparagales > Iridaceae > Iris > Iris macrosiphon. Next base: position 156,441,181 of record JAYESA010000009.1, read on the forward strand.
AGAATCAGGCCGAGGCCTTCTTGAAGTAGTACTCCTCCTCTTCTTCGAAACAGAATTCACAGCACTGAATCCAGAACTCCCAAAACCTTCCATTATAAATAAACTAACTTAGAAGATTGACGCTATAGCAATTGTTTTCCTCTCTTACCTAAAAAAATAGGAGAAAACAGCCAATCAGTGACTAGAAAACACGACCGTCTAAAGATGAGCAGTGACCACTATGCACTTGAACAAAAAGGTGATGAACCAAGAAGTTCACATAAGTACCAAGAACAAGAAAGCATCCATTCTATTTCAGCAAAGTGCAAATTTCAAATGACCTTGATCAGAAACTTAAAATGTGCGTGTTTGTGTGCATGCGTGTGTGTGTGTGTGTGAAGTTTACTCCAAGGACCTAAAATAAATCAATAGCATCTGCACCACCACCACCACCAAGAACAGAAAAGAAACAGTCTTCGTCCCAATTTTGAACGTTGACTACAGGATCCTAAAAGGCTATTGCCTTTATAACAAGCTTTGCAGAGTATTGGTATAAAAATCGGTTTGTACCCTTCTTATGGGTACTGGTATGGACAGCTTCGGCAGTTTCAGAGTTCTTGGTTTCAAAAAACAGAAAATTAATCATAATAGAAAAAGAAGTTGGAAACATTTAGGTATAAGTCTATGAATTATTTGTGGCTTCCCATTAGTTACGAACGTAATAATGTTCAGCATAGTTGAATCATTATCCGCAATAATATATTGTCGTTTATTTACTTGCTTTTGGACAAAGTACACAAGCAAAAGATAGTTTTGAGTGAATAAAATAATATTAAGATGGATGTCTACTATGAAATTATTGATTTACAGCTTCGCCAAGTTCTATGGTTACAATGTTATACTAGCATTTTGATCTTCGACAAGACCGAATCGTTTAGTCAAAACTGTTTTTCCTGTGCTAAACTCCTTTTTTTTTCTTTGAATCAATGAAAGATATCCCAAATTTTGGCATCTGTCAGTATCCGCAGATATTGGTAGGGATCAGTATAGGAACGATACAGGCCAAAAACAACACAATATGGGTGATACATATCGGTATCGGCTGATTCTGCAAAACCTTGCTCTATAATTACATTACCAACAATAGTAGATCAAGATTCTTAAAACAAGAACCATCAGGGTTCATAACAAAAGCAAGAATACTCTTTCCCATCTAGAATAATTATCAGACTCAAAATACAAAAAAATAACAGTTAAACAGCTGATGAATGACCTCAACTCAGCAATACATCCCTAAAAATAGGAATTACTTCAGCTAACACCTTGAGCAAAGAGTTAAAAGTTGAAAATATAACAGAGACATTTCAAGAGTGCTGACACAATTTCGAAATCAACACTAAAACTCGTGCAGCCCAACGGTTGAGGCCTTTGGAGTAGGAGGGTAAGTCCTGTGTTGATACAACAGAGACTTAGCTAACAGAGACTAATATATAGTTTGGATAAGAATGATACAACAGTTTCTAAACTTTTAGTGGACTTTCCATTGGTCTCACTTAACATAATAAGATTTGCTAACAATGAAAGTACTACAATCAGAATAATTGGCGATTAATTGGCCAGTTAATCCAGTTAAGCACCAATTAAGCATTTTTCAAGTGGTCACAAAACAGAGATAAATTGGCCACATAATCCGATTACACACTAAGCAGTCATATATCGAGAGCCTGTAATAATAAGACGACAACCAAGCCTTTATCCTAATTTTTTGGGGTCGGCTACTTAAATAATTTTCTTCCATTTAGCTTTGTTTGGGGTCATGTCATCTACAACACTGTTATCATAAATAAATTTGTAATGAATCCGCTCAATACAACACTGCTCACCTTCAACATAATACGCACAAAATTTGCAACTTTATGGTGAAATAATTATAAGCAAAAGACATGTATTGGTTACACGCTTAAATCCAAGAAAAAGAAATGAACTTCTCCATTTTAAACAAAGTAATCTCCTCCCAAATCTATCAGACAGTTACTATATCTATCTTAGTCAATAGTTGCCATGAATTTCCAAGGAGAACAACAGCAAACTGGCAACTTTACACAGAAACATAGATGAAGAATTAATAAAATCCCAAACTTTAATCAATAATTTCAGCGACAAAACAATAAGAAACGAAGAAAAACTACCAAGTCTATCGAACTCACCCAAATTTCCTAAATTTGTGACGATCGAATCGAATTTTCCCCGAATTCCAACCGACTGCGCCGAAAAGCAACGCAAATCCCAACCCTGACCTTATAAATTCAAGAATATTGGTGAAACCGTAACCCTAAAAATTCGAGAGGGAGGAAGGGGAAGAAGAGACCAGAGAAGTAAGTGGGAATCGGGGGTTGATGATGATGAAGCTGATGATTCGGTTCATTAACGGGTCCGGTTTGAATTATCGACCCGATATTTACAGATCCGACCCAATAGGAATCGTCTAGCTTAAAGGACTCTTTCAAAGTATTCACGTGCTATAAATAGAGGAAGAAAGAAAAAAGAAAAAATAAATAAATAAATAGAGGAAGAAAGGACAACAAAAAATCCAACGAAAATTAAAATAAAAAAAAAAATTGCAGAAGAGGGAGATTGAGAGATGGAGAATGAAACTATTCTCTTAATTTTCCGATCGTTTGCAGTTACAAAACCCCCGACTTTTCTTTATTTGCATATACTAATCTCATCTTCTTTTTAGTTCCTCTTGTTTACATAAATTAATCATCTATCTCTGCTATTATAATAATAACAATAATAAAGCTTAGAAACAAAATTTAGAGTATATAATTATTTTTTTTCTTACGGAAAAAATTTAGAGAAAATTTGAGTTGCACGTCACTTTTTTTTAATGTGCAACCCACTGCTTTACCATAATGTACTAACCATCCTCCCACTTTTGCGGAAATCGTCGCTAACTCACGGTCAACACTTTTGACCAAAATTTTTGGAAAAAAATATCCTCCTTCGACTTATTCCCAGTGTCTCACCTGCTGCGCTCCCTCGCACTCCCCCGCGGTTGTCGAGCCCCCTACAACAAGCAACGACAACAGCAACATCCAGTAGTGGCAGCAACAACAATGGTCGCAGCACTTCCCCGCGCTCCCTCGAGCCCGTCGCGCTCTCACGCCGCTCCCCCGCGGCCGCCCCCACCCCCACGTCGCGTGTCCCTCGTCGGCGCTCCCCCGCGCTGCGTGGCCCCCCTCGGTGCTGCCCATTCCCGTCGGCACTCCCCCACGCTGCCCCGTGCCGCTTGGCGCTCCTCGGCACTGCCTCTTCCCGTCTGCGTGCTCCCCCGCTGCCCACCTCTCCGCTGCATGCCGCACGCCGCACGCGACACGCTGGATGTAAACCCCCTCAACAATTTTTTTTTACATAGACTAGGTATGGTGAGAATTTTGGTTTAGCTTCAGGTTGTTTAAGGATTAGAAATTAGGGTTATGAAGACTGGTTCTTTAATTTTAAACTCTTGGTTCACCTTACCGTTGCTACCATATTTGGAGCACAACAATAGCTTTTAATTTTCGACGAATTTTGTACTCTTGACCTGACGAGCCAACCTAAGCACTGGACATTTCTGTCACTCACAAACATACTCCATTGTGCTCTATTTTAATTGCATAATTTTCTAGTTCTATGCCTTCTACCTATGTCGTTGCCATCGATTTTTGGGACACAAACTCAACCCGTTTCGCCTAACCAATTAAAGGGTCCAAGACTAATACCAAACCTATAACGTCCATGATATTTGTATCACTCCCAATTGAGAACCCACGTACTTTCATTTTATTTAAGAACACCTATGACACAATATTTATATAATTTGGTGAAACCGACTTAACTTTACCCCAACTAAACCCTCACACTAAATCTTGAGACTCATACAAAACACCCAACACCCACTCCATCCTACAAAACACCAAACACCAAATTTTTCAAATTAAATCCTCAATTTTTCCTTCATTTGTAAACCCTAAACTCTTAAGGACCCAAATACAAAAGTAATACAATGTGTCAACCTCGTATTGGTGCAATTCAAATGAAGAAGATCACCCTTGGCCATGTTGTCATGACCCGCACCCGATATAAGGATGCAAGTCGGAAACAACGTCCAGTCTATGCCGCAGAATCGACGGTAGAACACTGTCTGGGTAATATATCTAACAATATAATGTGCCACCAACAATAACAATATACTCAATCACAGAACTAAGATGAAAATGAGCACGAATCAGATAAAAGAATAAAAATAGTCACATACAACTCATGAGTCTAAAATAATACATCAATGAGTCTGAAAGAATGCTAACAATAAGCTGGAGACAAATCTAGTACAAGAAATACTAAGAAGGTACTAAACCTGGGTCATTTGTCTCAGTCGGGATAAGTCCCTCCTGAGACAGAGTCTCTGACTCTAAGCCCACAACATCCTGGGATCCATAATGTGTAGGGTACCACTCCTCAGTGTCATCTGAAAAAAAAAAAATTCCAGTCAGGAAAGGAGCAGAGTACATCTCTAACAGCAGTTCTAATCAATGATAAAAATAATATAACAGTAAATAGATGTGAATATACAAGATGCACAATAGATACGAGAGATACACAATAAGAAAATACTGGAATGAACACAATAACGAACAATATGTCAATGAACAAGAATACTAATGACTAAGTGTGTGAGTATTAGCTTTAACATGTGATCGGCTTGGGAACATGATACAATATATATGGCCTAGCTAATCATATGTGCGGTGTATGATTAATACTATTCAATAACAGTACTTGATACAATAGGGGTATGATCACATATCTGCACTAAAGTACTCTCTACCCTCGACTGGTATAATAGATCCAACCACGGTATGCTATGGCACGAGATTCTCCAAGAAGATAGCGACTCTTCTCGAGAATCAGTGTTTGTACATGTACAAGACAACCAATAAAATAATACTTGCACCATATACACCATATACCAAGGAATAACATCTCATGACGAGATCCGGATATACCAATTCGTGTAACCATAGTGTCAAGACAACATGGATATCTACACTAGATACAATGAACATAGAGGATATTATAAATAAGAAACTATCAAAGAATGTACTCGCCTGAAGTCCAAAGAATAGTCTCACAGATGTCTAATACGGTGCCTCGAAGACATAGATATGGAATACAACATCAATACAAGGTTCCGGAAAAAAAAAAGTTAAACTAGTCACCTTCTAGGTCAACAAGTCAATTCTAAGTCAAAAGTCAAACTTGATCAACTCTAGTCAAACTATGGTCAACTATGGTCAACTACCTATTTCTAGGTTGCATAAGTCTAAAATAAAGATATTGGGTTCAAATACTAAAGCCTAGGTCATAAAAACTATATCTTAGGATACTAGGATACCGTATCTTTGGATACGTAAATCAAAAGAAAAATTATCATATATTAATATCAAACAATTATTAATTATATACAATCCTAATTATAAACATTAAATAGATGGCTTGGTTTTGAACCAACTTAACATTAAACCATAATATTGATACCCAAACCCAATACCTTGGGTATCCCCAATTACCTTGGTACTTACCTTGGTATCTCAAGGTAATACCCAATACTTTACTTATGCTAACTACCCTTTAAAATAATATATGCTACACTATATATATATATATATATATATATATATATATATATATATATATAGTATACTATAATGCAAATAGCAATTAGGAACATATTTACATATATATTAATTACCATATATATATATATATCACTGTCAAACTGTCGCTAAAGGACACTGCCTGTTGTCGCTGAAGCGACTGATACTGCTGATACTCTGCTGTTTTAGTGACGAACTTCTGCAGCTATCACCAAAGCCGTCACAATAGCCTCTGATACGGCTGCTGATACTGCTGTTATAGTGACGAATTCATGTTGTTTGTCATTGATGCTCTTGCTGCTGCTGCTGTTGGATATTGCTGCTGTTGCTTCTGCGATGCATGCTGCTGTCGCTATAGCTCCTGCCCCCCTCTATTACATTATATATATATATATATATATATATATATATATATATATATATATATACCACATAATATATATATATAATATGCATATAATTACTACTAATAAATATACATACACCCATACATATATATGTACATAATATCTACATAGTAATATACACATACATAGTAACATATTTATAACAACACACATACGTATACGTATATATAAACACATACACAATATACAACATACATTATATAAATATAAATATAACAACATATAAATATCTACTATAATATATATACATATACTACAATCTATAAATATATCTACATGTAGAAGAATATCTATATAATAATATATACACATATAGTATATACATAGATACATAGATCCAAGACACAATATTACATAAATATATATACACAACATTATATATATATATATATATATATATATATATATATATATATATATATATATATATAATTATACTTCTCCATGAATAAGAATACAAGAGAATTAGATCTACAATTAAATTGCAGACACATGGAACGTATCACCCCGTATCCCACTAGATCTAGGATACGCATGCGACACAAGTCCACCACACATCCAAACATACCCCGAATGACACGAATAAGTTATATATATTATTTATGAATAATATGAAGAGTCAAATACAATTCTATGTGTCCGTGTCAAAATATGACATGTTCAAAGTCCCGTGTCGGAGGAAAATCCCCCAAATCAACACGTATCACCAAATTATTGGGATACGACCTACATGTACCAAATTATGGACACGACACTAGCCCCAAACACACAAGCACATGCCAAATTGATTTATAGGACCAATTGACACACACAACAAATGTCAATATCGGAATTTTTCCAAAATTGACACAAAAAGTACCATAACTTTCTCAATATGCCTCATATGAACACAAAATAAAATCCTATGGGTAGCCTATGTATATGGGTTGATTTCTTATGGTTAAATCTCAGATTTAGAACCTAATTTAAGGTAAATAACTAAATTATACCTATTGGGAGATGGATTCCCAATATAACATCCAAATATAATAAAATTGGCCTCCAACTTGTAGGTCATTGCTCCTCTTTGTAGATCCTTGTTTTCTCCTTCTAGATCCTTGCTCCACTAGCCTCTAATGGTAATTTAGAAAGGAATTGGGATGAAATTTGGTAGAAAAATAAAGTGAAAATAAAAAAATTTGGTTGAGGAAAATTCTAGATCTAGTTTTGAAATGAAAAGAGGAGAGAGAAATCAATTCCCCCCTCTTTAATAGGCCGGCCCCCTTTCCCCTTCCTCAAGTCACTATATAATGTCCATTATACCCCTTGGGGCCTCTCATGAAGAAATAATCAAGGAAGAAATCTTCTAGTCTAATGGTTTAATTAATTTTAATCATCCTCCTAACCAATGGGCTTTCTAAATGGGCTAAAATCTAACAATTAATACATGTTGGTCCATGAGTCTAAACTAAACTAGTTAGGTCCACTAACACAAGTCCAAAATAAATAACTAACATCTAACAATAATTAAATAATACAACAAATAATTATTTATCATGCACAATATTTAATTAAATATAAAATTACTAAAATACCCTTTCCTAGAAAATGTGGTAGTGACAAGTCTACCCTCCTTAAAATAATTTTGTCCTTGAAATTTAAAGACGAAAACTACCCCCAGAAAATAACAGAACATAACAAAAGGACAGAACTAAAGAACAGAACTAACTATGAAAGAACATAACAAAATTAGGAAAGAATATACCTCAAGGCACAAACAAATATGGATAACGCTCTCGCATTTCATCCTCTCTCTCCCAGGTAGACTCCCCCGGAGAGTGATGCCTCCATGCGACGAGCACCAACGGAATAGTCTGGTTCCACAACACCTTCCAGAATCTCAACTGGCTGCTCTGGATAGCTAAGAGTAGGGCCCAACTCTATCTCCGAGTGATCCAATACATGACTAGGATCTGTCACGTATCGTCTCAACTGTGACACATGAAATACGTTGTGCACTCCCTCCAATGCAAGTAGAAAGTCTAGTCTATAAGCAACTGCACCGATCCTCTCTAGAATAGTAAAAGGTCCGATGAATCGTGGACTAAGCTTCTCGCCTCCACCGAAGTGAATCGTGCCTCATGTCGAAGAAATCCTCAGAACACCAAACCACCCACCTCGAACTCCAAAGGTCTCCGGTGGCTATCGACCCAATGCCGCTGTCTGTCCTGCGCCACATTAAGTCTGTCTTTGATCAACTGAACCTTCTCTGCTGTATTTATAATTATCTATGGCCCAAGCAAAACTCTCTCTCCTACATCGTCCCATGACAAGGGAGTATGTCACGCCCCAGTCCCAAAATACGTAGGACTAGGAATACGTAACACGCCAGCCGTATGTATACGAACTCCAATATATGGAAACCATATACACACGTACGCTGTACATGAATATTCAATCCACATATGGTAATATACTATCTCAATAAGTCATACGCAACCTATATCTCATCCACTGCACAATAAATAAATAAATGGGAATGAATAACTGAATATCAAAGATGAGTGTCAAATAAGAAATCCCAAAGTATGATAGTCGGATGGAAACAAATCCACTGAAAATCGACTATACTAAAACTACTAAAGAGAGAAGAGAATCAACTCCAATATAAGAATAAATATCTCTAAAAGAATAGCAACTAAAATCTCTAATAGCTGCAACGGATCGCAGATACTCCGAAGGTAAGACCTCCTCAGTCTGATAAGTAGCGTCAGGTCCAGGCCCATACTCCTGCGGGTACTCCTGCTCATCTATATCTGGAAAGGGACCAGGTCCTCAGAGGGACGTAACAAGATACATAATAACATGCCAATAAAGTACTGAAAGTAAACATCCAATGGGATCGCCTAACCGTCTAAGTGAATGCAGTTTAAGAACAATTTTCCCCACAAGTGGGCTATCTGGCTGAAAACTGGGATTGGTATAGTTCTCTTGGAGATCCAGGGGCCTAAAAAGCATGTCGTCTTTTGAACGCCAAAGGCCGCCTGATAATATATAATATATAGTGGTCATCACCACCCGTATCTCCGGCGGAGAATCCGGGCACACAATAGAAAAAGTACAAATGAGCCCAAATGCGGTACTTTTTGTTCTTCCCATCCCATGCTCTAAGCATGTCACATCCATGCCACGATAATACCTCTAATAACTGCCAGGTCTACTAGCATATAAAGTTTCTAACAACAGTTATCCCTAACGCACGTCCCACACGTACCGATGATCAGTCAATACGTAAGTCCGTGATCTATATGAGACTCACAACTCGTGTAAAAATGTGTTACAGTCAAATGAAACCTAATGATACCTCATGAAAATGGGGTGATCTTATAAAGTTGGTCCAATGCATATACATAAATAAAAACATAATACGACGACACCGTCGTTGCACCCAAGTTTCCTTGGACGCGCAATTTATATAGCAGTTAAAATAAATGAACTAAATAAACAAAAATAAACATATATGCATCATATGAAATATAAATACAGTACAATGGCAAGGTATACTTGCCTGGCAAGAAATCTGTATAATGTAGGCGTCCAAATATCAAGGACACGGAATCAGGAACTAATATCTCCGAACAAACGTCTCCGGATGCTGAAATAGACATCACCAACATTTTTAGAATCAGAAAATTAGCTAGAAATTACTACCCTTTCGTCCAATTTGGATACAGGGGCAAAACGGTAATTTTGGATCAAAGTGGGGTCCACATATGGGTCACTTTGCACCGAAAAGCGTGCCAAGGATAACAGTCTCTAAATAGAATAAATTATAGGTCAAACAAACTCTAAATGTCAGCACAAACTCAACGATATGTCCAAATGTAGATTTCGGTGAGCCGAACATAATTTTGCCCAAAAAGTCAACCGCGGGGCCCGCCAATTGGCGATTTGGTCAACTGTCTCAGAATTACGTAAAAATTGGGTCACAGGACCAGCGCGATACCACGAGTCCAGTGGCATAAGTTTTGTCGCATTCTGACGAGCGTGCACAAAATGCGCAGGACTTTTACAAAAGTTGCGACATGGAGGATTTGCTGCGGATACGGGATGATTTCGATGCGCACACGCGTCCAAATCAGTTTTCGTAAAATCTCACATGTCCGGGTATGCTGTGCGCACCTTTTGGTACACTTGGTACATGACGGGGCGGTCCCGTTTGGTGGGGAGCGCTCCGTATCACAATTTTTGGAAATCTGGAAAAGTATATTTTTGGGGTTTTCTAACTGGTTTATTTCTACATACAACAGTTAATAAATTAATATAAATTACAGAAATTAAACTAGGTTAGGTGGTCTCTGCATACAAAAAAAAAATCGAATTCGGATCTCTGTGGTGGAAGATACGAATCCGGGAACATAAGTAGTTACCGCAGTTTTCTGCGATACCCAAAAGTTGTCTTTTTCTGTCAACTTGGACGCTGTTTTCGTCTAGGGTTACACGCTGTTCAAGGTCAACTAACATACAGATATTGAAGGGGGTTAAGTGGTGAACATACCGGTGAAGACGGGGTCAAGTTTGGTTCAGCGAGGTGACGAAAAACAGCACGTGAACACAGGTACTTCGCTGTCCAAACTGTCAGTTGCGGTTGTGCGCGTTGATCGCGGTTGTCGGGGTCGGTTCTGGCGGTCTGTAGCTTGGCTGGGCGGCGGACGACGGTCAAGGCTCGGCGGCGTTGCTAGGTCTAGATGGGAAGAGGTGAGTTTAGGTTTAGGGTTTGGTCGAAGAGAAGAATATATATGATGGAAAAGAGGAACGCGGGGTCTGCGGGTCATATACGCGGGGGAGGCTGTGGCCTAATGTTGTTGTGGTTTGCAATACGGGTAGTGGTTTTGCTTAGGGTCGGGCGGTTTTGGTAGCTAAGTGGGTAGGGATAGGATCCATTAAGGAATTTCTATTTGTTTTTATTTTATTTTTAATTTTCTTTTTCTTTCTATTTAATATATATATATATATATATATATATATATATATATATATGTATATATATATATATACATAGAAAAATTCTAAAATTTATATTATTGCATACCATTAAGCTAGCAACTATCTAAAGGGTCTCCTACATAAAATAAATTAGAAAAAATTTATAATGGCTCCATAAATCACCTAAATGCACAAACACCTAAAATAAAAATTAAATAAATTCTATTTCTCCTAATTAGCTCATAATTACTACAATTCAATTATTAATTAATTAAAAAGGGTAAATACGATTTTTAGGATTAGAGGTTTTATATTCTACCCAACTTATAAAAATTTTGTCCTCGAAATTAAAATTAAGCCACGGTAGAAAGTCAAGGATGGTATAAGATATAAATCAACAAAGTAAATTCATACCTTGGTTTGCGAATAGGTTCAAAAAACGCTTGCGCATGTCGTCCTCGCGCTCCCAAGTTGATTCTCCTAGCGCACCATGCTTCCATGCCACGCGAACCAAGGGAATAGACTAGTTTCTCAACACTTTCTCTCGACGATCAAGGATTCCAACGGGTTGCTCTTGGTATGACAAGTTTGGCCCGATGATGATCTCCGAATGGTCGAGAATATGACTGCTGTCTGCCACATTGCGACATATAGAATACGTTATGTACTCCCTCAAGTGAAGGTGGTAGCGCAAGTCGATATGCCACTTTGTCACGCCCCAGTCCCAAAAATACATGGAACTAGGCCACGTGGCAATAGCCAGCTGACACGTCTCCGTGGATATCCCAATTTAATGGATCCTAACGAAGAGTGCTACGCTGTCCTAAAATACTAACATGTCCCATAACAATGAATCAACAGGTAACTAATCTCATCCACAACGTAAACTGTAAGAATGATAATAAACTGCTGAAAGATAAACGCCAGTCTCAATATATCATAGTACAACCGATGATGTTTGGTAGGAACAAACCCACTACTATGACGAAGGAAAGTACTGAAATGAATGATAAAAGATAAAGACTAGGGCATCGGCTCTAGATAATGATGCACCCAATCTAGGCTGAAGGCCTACCAACTGGTCACGGGAACTCTGACGGCTGTACCTCTAACTCCTCAGCTGTAGCAAATCTTGTCTCCTATCCGGGGCCGTATACTGTGGGATAGAAAGCCTCATCCAAATCTGGAAAGGTACCAGGTCCTCAGAGGGACGTAACAAGATATATAGAAACATGCCATATATAAATACTGAATAAAGTAAATGCAATAAAGGGTGTGCTAACCATCTAAGTGAATGCAATGTGAGGACAACTTTGGTACGTATGAGTAGGTATAGGCATAACGTCCATACCGCTCCGAAGAACGGAGAATCTGCAAGTATATATACGTCCATACCACTCCGAAGAACAGGGAATCTGATAGCTACATGCCAGTCTTTACTAACATAAAATATAAACCTGAATTACGTACCATCCGTGATGCATATCACATGCACCAATAGCTAGTCGAGTACGAGGACCCGTATCCAAACATGAATATCACAGTGAAGCATGTAGAGTGTCAGGTCTCGAAAGATATCAGAGTATCCTCCCATGGGGTGAGTTTGCTAGTGACTAGGTCAAGTATACTAAATTATTAACGCATCCGTCGATGGCACCCGAATCAATCTCGGACGCGCACCGTCATATAAAATAGAACAGCAACTAACATACAACATATGCATCATTTAATTTAAACAGAAATATGGCAAGGTATCTTGCCTGAGTCCTCGAGCTGCGAATGCCAAAAGTCGGTTCCTGCATTGTCTCCTGGCTGATCCAAGGATCCTAAACACAAAATATAATATAACAATCTAATATCAGACACTAAGAAATACATAATTAATTATGACGTTGTTCCTCGATATTGTTGCCGGTTTACTATTGACCGATTACAGCATCACAGGTGCGCGTAGCTAGGGTGTACCCGCGTTCTGTCTTTGGTCAACGTGCGCCTTGCGACAATAAATTATCGAGTTATGGTTTGACAACTACTTCTACTCTGCACGGAAACATGTCCTTGATTTCCTTGCTCAACATACTAGTTTATGCCCAGGGGTCCAGGTGAAGTACTGGTCATTGACGACAGGTCTCAAGATTAATACAATTTTTGGTTATTAGATGAGTTCTAATTCTTGCTAATCATCACCGTTATATATATAATTTAGGGTTAACTAAGTTGTGTCCAGAATACAACTCTTGCGACGACACGATGCTTATATACGAACACGATACAAAGAGTATAGGCTTTTACCTTGCTGGCTGGACGAGGTTCTTCTCGTCGCCTGGTCGTCCTCCGAAGAATGGGAACTCCGGCGTCGGCCGACGAGCAGCGTCAGCGGCAGTGGCTGAATCGGCAAGGGCAGGGACCGCAGCAGCAGCAGTTGCTCCGGCAGCGGCGTTGCTGGGTGGAGTCGCGCGAGGGTGGTCGTCTAGACGCGGGGCAGTCGGGCGGTGTTGGCCTGCGACAATGCTCCGGTCGGAACAGTCAGGGGCTGGGGTGTACACCGGTCGGGAAGCAGTCGGTTGAGGGAAGACCGACCGGATAGGGAGCAGTCGGCAGGGGTGTCCGGCGGGTTGGGAAGCAGTCGGTAGGGGGAAGTCCGGCGGGTTGGGGAGCAAGGTTTAGATGGGGAGGTCGGCTAAGGTTTTGGGGAGGAGGATGAATAGTAGTTTATTAGGGTTTTATATGAGGGGGTTTTGTATTTATAGTTGGTGATGGAGATTATGGGCTGGACTCGAGGGTTGGGCCTGTCCGACTTGTTGGGATAGAAATGGTCCACTTGAAAGGCGCATGTGGGCTTGGTTTGGTTCTGCTTGAGGTAAATTGGTCTTAAATTTAAATTAATTATCAATTCAACTTGGTAATTCCAAATACGTCGAAAAGATAAAGATCTAGATTTTTTGGGTGGTACACAGGAGTCGTGGCATAACAAGCTTGGTGTAAACTGATACCCTAATTTGGGTACGTGGGATTTGGGTTGTGTTTGCATCTTAATTAAATAATTAATTAAATCCTATATTTGACGAGGGGGTTTACAATCTACGCTCCTTAGAGTATTTCGTCCTCGAAATTTAAACATACGTATGGTAAGAACTAAAGGCTGAAATTAAATGCTACTACATACCTAGGCCTTTGAAGAGGTGGGGGTAACGTTGGCGAATATCCTCCTCGCGTTCCCAGGTTGACTCGCCGGGTGCATGATGTCTCCATGCGACACGAACTAGGGGGATGGTCTGCCCTCACAATACCTTCTCACTTCTGTCTAGAATCTCCACAGGCTCCTTTTCATATGATAGGCTCGGGCCGACTGTGATTTCAGAATGGTCAAGCACGTGACTAGGATCCGGTATGTACCTCCTCAATTGAGATACATGGAAGACGTCATAGGCTCCTTCCAAAGTCTGCGACAAAGCTAATCTGTAAGCAACCTCTCCGACGCATTCTAGCACATTGAACGGTCCGATGTACCTCGGACTCAGTTTTTCTCGGCCTCCGAATCTGATAGTCCCTCAAGTAGGCAAGATCTTTAGAAATACGTGATCTCCAACCTGAAACTCTAAGGGTCGTCGATGCGCATTTGCCCAATGCTTCTGCCGGTCTTGTGCTGCTTGTAGGTATCCTTGGATCTTCTTCACCTTCTCTACTGTACGAACGACCAGCTCTGGACCGAGAATCTGTCGCTCGCCTATATCACTCCAACATACTGGAGAACGACATTTCCTGCCATACAATGCTTCATAAGGAGCCATCTGGATGCTCGCTTGATAGCTGTTGTTGTAGGAAAACTCGACCAGGTGCAAATGGTCATTCCACGATCCTCCGAAATCCAGCATGCACGCTCTCAACATGTCTTCCAACGTCTGAATGGTGCACTCCGACTGGCCATCTGTCTGTGGGTAATACGTGGTGCTAAACTTCAGGCGGGTACCGAGACTCTCTTGCATACTCTGCCAAAAGTAAGATGTGAACCTCGTATCCCTGTCAGACACAATACTAACTGACACTCCGTGCAGTCGCACGATCTCCCTCATGTACATGTCTGCTAAGACCTCTGTAGATTGTCCAACTCGGAAGGGTAAAAAGTGTGTGGACTTGGTGAGTCTATCCACGATTACCCATACTACATTGCGACCACTAGGACTCATAGGAAAGCCCGTAACAAAGTCCATAGTGATGTGCTTCCATTTCCACTCCGGTATAGGTAGTGGTTGAAGCAATCCTGCAGACCTCTGATGTTCAGCCTTGACTTGCTGACACACCAGGCACTTGGCCACAAAGCGTGCTATCTCTCTCTTTATTCCATGCCACCAGTAGTACTGTCTCAAGTCCCTGTACATCTTCGTGCCTCCTGGATGAATAGAGTAGGTTGAACTGTGTGCTTCTGTCATCAACTCCTACCGAAGTTCTCTATTTGGTACATAGAGGTGGTCTCCACATCTCAAGGTTCCGTCTTCGTGTATCCGCAGTCCTGTCTGTAATCCAGCCTCTGTCCTCTGCCTAAGCCTCTGAAATCTGTCATCTGTCGGCAAAACAGCCTTGATTCTCTCCACCAATGTCGATTGCAACTGAAAACTCGACAATTGTCCATCTATTTCGGGCATGACAATCTCTATACACATCTGCTCTAGATCCTTCAACAGATGTTGTTGGGTAGTCAGGAAGAATACCATAGGTCTTCTGCTCAACGCGTCAGCTACTACGTTGGCCTTTTCCGGATGGTACTGTAGCTCGATCTCGAAATCTGTCATCACCTCGAGCCAACATCTCTGTCTCTGCTTCAGATCCTTCTGGGTGTAGACGTACTTTAAGCTCTTATGATCAGTAAAAATCTCCACTCTTTCTCCATATAAATAGTGCCTCCAAAGCTTCAAAGCAAAAATTATCGCGGCAAGCTCCAAGTCATGGGTGGGATAGTTCTTCTCATGTGTCCTCAACTGTCTAGAAGCATAGGCTACAACCTTCCCATGCTGCATCAAGACACATCCTAATCCTTTCCCAGATGCATCGCTGTAGATCATGAATCCTCCGGGTCCGGATGGTATGGTCAAGATGGGTGCTGTAGTCAAACGCTTCTTCAGCTCATCGAATGCCTTCTGACACTCCTCTATCCAGGTAAACTCCTGCTCCTTACGGGTCAAGCGGGTCATCGGCTCTGCAATCTTCGCGAAGTTCTCTATGAACCTCCGGTAATATCCGGCAAGTCCTAGAAAGCTCCTCACTTCTGAGACATTGGTAGGGGTCGGCCATGTCTCTACTGATGAAATCTTGGCCGGATCTACTGAAATACCTTCTCCTGAGATGACGTGTCCAAGGAAAGTGACACGATCTAGAAGAAACTCACACTTGCTCAGCTTGGCATAAAGTCTCTCTCTTCTCAGCGTCTCCAACACTAGTTTCAAGTGCTCTTCGTGCTCCTCGTGGCTCTTTGAGTACACCAGGATATCATCGATGAAGACTACCACGAATTGGTATAAGTATTGATGGAATACTCTGTTCATCAAGTTCACAAATACAGCTGGCGCATTCGTCAGCCCAAAAGGTATCACTAAGAACTCGTAGTGACCATAGCGAGTCCTAAATACTGTCTTTTGAATATCTTCTCTTCGCACCTTCACTTGATGATAGCCCGATCTCAAGTCAATCTTGGTGAACACCACTGCTCCTGTCAACTGGTCGAATAAATCATCAATCCGTGGCAGGGGGTACTTGTTCTTGATATTCAAAGCATTAAGGGCTTTGTAATTAATGCACATGCATACTGTTCCATCCTTCTTGGGTACAAACAACACTGGTGCTCCCCAGGGTGATGCACTAGGGCGGATAAATCCCTTGCTCTACAACTCCTCCAATTGTAGCTTCAGCTCGTCTAACTCCTTCTTCGCTAATCTGTACACATTAGAAGATACCGGTGCTGCTCCGGGTACTAACTCAATGGTGAATTCTACGTCCCTATCTGGCGGTAACCCTGGCAATTCTTTGGGGAATACATCCTCGAATTCTGCAACTATTGGCGGGGGTGCAATCTCCATAGCCATGCAAGTTCCAGCTATCTGTCCTACTCCTTGCTCGACGGTTCCTCGCATGTACTCGAACTCCGGTTGATTTGGCGGTCTAAAAGTGATACTACCCTTCCGGCAGTTCAGTATCATATTATACTGGCTTAACCAGTCCATTCCTAATACAACATCAAAGTACGACATGGGTAACACCAAGAATCGCGCTCTCATCTCTCTTTCACATACGACTACCGACCACGTTCTGATAGTGCTGGGAACCGGCACGATACCTCCTCTGGTTAGAATCTTCCAACTCTTAGGTAAGGGGAAAGTTGCTACTCTATTCATTGCTACAAATCTACTAGATATAAATAACAATGTAGCTCCAGAATCAAATAATACAGTCGCAGGTAATGAGGCTACTAATATGGTACCTATAATTGCTTCTCCTTCTGTTTCCTCCTCAGTTGCTAATGCAAAGGCCTGTCCCTGTATCTGTCCTCCGATCTGCTGCCGAGCTCGCTCAAACTATGTCTGCTGCGGGGCCAAGGGTGGTCCCCTCTGAAATCCTCCAGGTGCTGGTGGTCGCTGCCCTCCTGGTGGGGGTAGTCTCCTCGGGGCTGGTGCTGCTGGTCTCTGGCCTGTCTGGGGTGTTACGTCTCTGCGTTGTGGGTAGTCACGGGCATAGTGCTGACTCGCTCCACAAATCATGCATATTCCTAGTCTCTTCCGGTAGTCCTTCTGGTAATGTCCTTTCTTACCGTAGTAATTGCAAGATAAAAGTTTATTCTGCTGGTATGGTGCTATCCTCTGCTGTGTTTGTACTCTGGGATGACGTATCGGTCCTCCTACTCTAGGCTGGGCTCTGGCTGACGGTGTCGTGCTGGGACGTCTAGCTCCTCTGGCAATGTCCTCTTGGATTCTCGCTTCTGCAAGAACCTCCTCGTAAGAAATCCTCGCCTGTGTGGTGGTATACATCTGTAGTTCAAAATTGAGGCTGTGATGGAATCTCTGAGCTTTCTCTAGTTCATTAGGTATCAGGACGACACCAAATCTGCTAAGGCGGCTAAACTCAGCGTCATATGCGTCTACAGTCATATTCCCTTGTTTAAGATGTAGAAACTGGGAGTACAGGGCATTCCTAACTGTGGCTGGAAAATACTTCGCATTGAAGTATTCTAAGAACTGTTCCTAGGTCTGGTTCTTGCCTATACTACGCTGAATGGAATTCTACTAGTGATGGGTGTTGCCTTTTAGTTGGGCCCTCACTGCAGTCGTCCATAGGTCTGGGTGTAGTTGTGACGCCTCTAGTAGCATTTCTGTATTGGCGATCCAATTCGAGATCTGTTCTGCAGTCTCATTGCCTGAGAATGTATCTGGTCCCATCTGTCGGAACCATCTAACAGTGCCACCGGTTTGGGCTGGTGGTGGTGCTGGTACGGGTGCTGGGACATATGTCCTCTCTATTACTGCCATCAAACTCTGCCTCAAAGTCTCTGTCTGATGCCACTACATTTGCATCATAGTCTGAAGGAACTGTATGTCACGCCCCGATCTCCCATAGGCAATCGGCCGTTCCCGCTAGGCGGGAATCACCCTCGCCAGCGCTCCCGCGGAACGATAGCTTAACCCATCCGGACGTGATACCGCACGAGCGTGATCTGCGCCCGTGCAAGGCCATGGTTCATTGGCTGGCGGCAAGAGTTCTAAGCCACAGAGTCGCATAGATTGTCCGAGTGCAGTGGAGTCATGAATGCATAGCGATTTGGTAACAGGTTCACTGAGTCGACAAATATAGCGGAAGCATTGAAACACAAGTTTGAAGTAAAGCAACTCTTTTATTGATATAACATGTGTTACAGGCGGCGTATAGTCGAGATTACAAGTCGCTCAAGCCTCTCTCTCTGAAACAGTAAAAGCGTGCCAAGTGGCTACAACTGTGGAATGATTGTACAGGCGATGTTCAGGCGACGCTCCAACATTATGTCTTGTATATGTGCTTCAGTCCCGAACGCACCGTTGCTTTAGAGTGATCTCCACGCCTTAGCACGTACGTTGGAGGCATCCGCACCGAACGAGGTTCTCCCGCATCCTGCATACAAACTGGTGGATTATCAGTACATTGAATGCACTGGTGGGGAAGCTACTCGCCCGTTCGACAAATCCAAACACGTAATACAGGTTCCGTGCACAACTATTAAGTTATCTTTCTAGTTGTCTTAGGATCAGTTTCATGCAAATGTTGAATAGCCTAACGTGTCGGGCAGTGCGCCGTGCGATGTTTGAGGAAACACGGTGAGACTTACCAACTTACCATTTCTCCTTCCCTGTCCAAGGCAAACATTGTTAATTTAAGCAGGAGCATGTATAAGCATTCAGGAGGCATAACATATGCAAACACGAGTACTTATTTCAAGATCGTTCAGGTGTTCAGTTAATTGTTTCATGCGATACAATATCTCGCACGCGGATAGCCGCTAAGCGAGGATGACTTGTTATCTTTTGTTTGTTTTTACCAGCAAGCATGCAACAAGTTAAGTACAAGGCGATCACTGGCGTATGCCATAATGGACGATATAGTCTTTGACGAGAATGGTATACAACAAAGTACAAGAGGCGCTGCATGCCATTCCGCCAAGAACAAGAGACTAAACAATAGGTCTCGCCCGGACCGGGACGATGCCAGTGCCCCAGCATCGCCCGCTAGACCATCCCTGTGCACAAGTTGTCCATGATCGAACGGCGTCTCGGGTAAGTTATCCATTTACATGGTTGGGGCAACAAGCGTACAAGACAAGAGTACAAGACAAGAGTATAAGACAAGAGGCAAGCTGTTGAGGCAACAATAGTACAAGACAAGATGCATTGCCTGTTTTCTATTCTCTTAGACGGTCTGAACAATATCCTGTATGACAGGGTGTTGGCCTTGCTTATGTTACAAGTATTGAGTCAAGGCAACGTACAAGCAGATAAGCATGCGTTCTACGGAACATAGGCATCACGTTTGCTCGGGCCCGGAGGTAAGCCGAGAGATAAAACCGTTAGGGACTTAGCATGCAAGGGTCTGAACATATATAAGCAGTATTTCATTTTCCATGTTCTAACATAGCAATACAGGTTGGGATTATTCCCTTACCTAGGTGCGTTGGATTTATTAGCATGCAGGGGGTGATTCACCTAGCGACTAGCATGAATATTCCAGATTTTATGTGTGCTGGCTAAGCAAAGACAAGTTCACCGTAGCCACCCACCTTAGCGATGATTCGCCTCGGTAGAGCGATACGTCTGAGCGAGCCTCTGAAAGCCTAAGCCGGATTCCTGTAGGGACAAGTCTGGATATCCTTTGCATTCTCTTTGAGGCAAAGCGGGTCGGGACAGCTGCACGATTGTCGATTGAGATGGCAGTCCGCTTGAGCGGAATGGGGTGTTACACTGTAGCATCTGTGGCTGTCCGTCTAGCTGTGGCATCTGGGGTGGATAGTGTCACGCCCCAGTCCCAAAATACCGAGGGACTAGACACGTGGCAATGGCCAGCAGCACACACCGATGGACAAACCCAATTTAATGGATCCATCGGGGCATACTTAAGCTGTAATATATCCATAAATAGGTCCAATGGTACAAGTCATAGTCTATACTAATCTCATCCACAACAGATAATCATCGATCAAATACCAGAATAAATAGAAATAAAATAAACTAAAAAATCTCAATAAAAGTGTCTCAGAGAACAATCCGAGAACAAGTCTGATACATCAATACAATAGACTGGAAATAAAATAACTAGAAACAGAAATAAATGAGTATCTCAAGCCAATACTCAGGAGAATTCCTCTGGCACGATCTCGTCCTCAGCTCCTGGTTCTGCTCCAGTAACTGCTCCTGCTTCTGCTAATGCCAATGCTCCGGTCCCATATACCTCGGGATAGATCTCGTCAGCTAATCCTGGGGACATAGTCCAGATCCAGGTCCTCAGGGGACATAACAAGGTACAGATAATACAAGCAAAAATAAATACAGTGCAGCAATAAATGAACAATAGTGTAAGTATATAACCAGCTAAGTGATATGCAAGTGAGAGTTTTAGTCATACTCGGGCTGAGACTACTACAGGATCAGTGTCGGAGAAACCCTTAGCAGTATTCTCTCGAAGGGCCAGTACGGTACCAAAGCTTTATGTCAGAGTCTAAGGCACTTCTATTAAATTATTATATATATATAATCAGCCTTATGTATGGTAAATCTCTCCCCACCCAATGTAATCTCACATCACAGTTTCATGATATCTCATGTCCATGTCACGCAAAACCATATCTAATGCAACAAGTCATAATAAAATCTAAGCATGTATAATGTATATGTCATAAACCTGTATCCTATACAGAATCACCATAAATATCTCAGGAGGATTCTGTCTCATGAATAGTGTCAAGTGTCTTGGGTCTATGTACTTGATAAGACAAGTACGAGGATGTAAAGGGTCACGAATGTCCATCTCTAGATGACAATACACAATACCGCGTACGGTGTTGGCACCCGACTATAATCGGGCGCTAAGTACGTCACACGGTCCTAGGTTAAGCATGCACAATAATGTAAAAGAATCAAGGAAAATATGTAACAAGACTGCAAAGTTTGGCAAGGTACACTTGCCTGTGGTTCTGGCTCCAACTGTAGCTCTGGTCTCAGTGTGATCTGTAGGTACTACTCCGGTTGCTGAAATAAACATCACCATTAGATTCAAAAAATATCAAATAGCTAGAAACGCCTGTCCTTGAGTCCAATTTGGACACAGGGACAAAAATGATAGCTTTTGGTCAAAGCGGGGTCCACATGTGGGCCACTTTGCACCAAAAACTGTGTCAGGGTCAAAGGTCTCCAAATTTGTCAAACTTAGTGTCAACAAGTCAGGAACGATGATACGAACCCAACGGAACTTCCAGAATTGGATTTCGATGAGCCGATCACAAAATCGCCCGTCAAATGGAGCATGTGGGGCCCACGATACCCAATTTTGTCAACGTTCTCAGAATCGAACCAAACTTGGGTCACAGAACCAGCGTATTACTACGAGTCCGATGGCGCAAGTTTTGTCTTGATCCGATGTGTGTACACAAAGTTACAGCGTGTTCCAGAATAGGCGAATACGGGCGTTGTCGGCGGATACGCGTTGATTTCGGTGTGCACGCACATCCAAATCAACTTCTGCAAAATCCTACACGTCCGTATCAACGATGCGCACATTTTGGTAAAGACCGCGTGCGACCAAGTCGTCCCGTTTGGCGGGGCGCACTCAGTTCCGGGGTGAAATAGGGCGTTGTTTTTCCTGTTTTGGATCGTGGTTTGCGATAACCATAGGACGCGACACACCGAGCGGGTTGCACGGGCATCGAGGGGGTCACATGGTCTACGCGTTACAACTAACGGAATCGAAAATGGGTCAACGAGAAGAGAGAAAATACTACCTGAACAGGGCTCCGGGAAGACCGAATCCTCGTATCGGTGATCGACACGACACAGCGGGACACGTGCCCAGGTACTGTGCTGCCGTGTCCGAGCTGCTGTTACTAGGGCTAGGGTTTCGAGGGCTGTCGGAGACTCGTCGAGGGAGGGCGGAGACGGCCGGGGACGAGTCGACGAGGCTGGCCGGGAGAGGTTCTGCGGAGGGTGGTGGAGTCGGGGTTCAAGGCGGCTAGGGCGTAGCATTTCTGTCGTGGCAGAGCAGCGAGGTGTTCGAGGACTGGGGGAGGAAGACAGGAAAGGGAGGCAGAGAAGAGTCGGGGAGATGGCGGTCGTAGAGGGCAGAGCGAAGAGGGGCTGGGCTGCTGGAACGGGGGAGTTAGGTCGGGGACGATGACGGGGGTTCTAGGTCGTCGAGGGGAGAGCTGTCGGGGCATGGAAGTTTAGGGTTCCGTCGAGGTGGGGAGGAGGAAGATGGCTGGGCAGGGCAGTGGCTAGGGTGGATCAGGAGGTCGGGGAAGGAAGATGGAGGCTGGGCGGAGGGGTTCTGCGGGTCAGGGGAGAGGGGGAGACGACGGGGAGGAGATAGGTGGAGAGGGGCTGTACTAGGGCGAGGGTGATCGAGGCGCTGGTCGGAGCGGGCGCTGCGCGACGGAGAGAGGGAGAGCTAGGGTTAAGGTTTCGGCCGGCGGGGGGGGGGGGGGGGGGGGGTTAAATAGCCTCGTCGGAACAGTGTTCCGACTTAAATTAGGGTTAGGGTTCAGAATAGGATTTGGGTAACGAGTTTGGGTCCGGGTCCGCGGGTCGGGTTTAATAGGAATCCGGCCCGATCAGCTATCGTTTAAGTATGGGTTTGGGTCTGCGGGTTTTGGGTTGGGTTTAGATCCGACCCGACCCGATAAGGTTGGGTTTGGTTCAGTTGAACCGGGTCTGGGTTGGTTTGGTTCAATTGAACCGGGTTTATTTCAGGATTTAATTGGTTTATTTATTAATAGTTTTTAGGGCTTTAAAACTTCTTTCGGAGTCCAATAAATTCACAGAAAATTATCCTATGTCCAGTTTTCTATTTTACACCATAAAATATTATTTTCATAATATTTTAATATTATTTAACAGCAATTAAAAATCATTTAATTACCAAATGCCTAGGTTTTAATTACAGAAAATTTCTGAAAATTCCAGAAAAATTGTGAAAAATCTAAATTAAAAATTCCTGAAAATCAGGGGGCTTATAATCTACCCCCTTAAGAGGATTGCGTCCTCGCAATCAAAGAATAACTGGTCAACAGAGATGACACGGTTGCAAACTTTGTTCGAAGCACAGCACGATTAAGGAGATTCAAGGATGAGAGGGTAAGAATAACACATAGGAAAAATTATTTCCCTAAGCATTAAAGTTATGCAATTTCTCGGATAAAGGAAATCTAGAAGACTACAATTTAGAAAACTAGGTTATTACTTAAAACATACTAGGTTATCAATTATTAGCAAGTTAAAACTATCAGGTTAAGTCTAAGGTCACGAACCAACGGGCACGAACTAAAACAATACTAGAAACAAAAAACTACGAAAACTTACGTGCATTAGCTACTCCATGAATCTGTGCGTCTTCCAAAGTTATCACGAAAGCTTGTCCGCGTCCTTGAGGTGGTGCCCTCTGCTGTTGCTGGGCCTGCTGGAAGAGTGCTGGTCGAGGTGCCAAAGGTGGCCTTGGTTGATATCCTCCTGGTGCTGGTAGAGCTTGTTGGTTTGCCCTTGGTGTTCCTTCTCTACGCTCAGGGCAGTCCCTTACTATATGTTGTCTGGATCCGCAACCTAAGCATAGTCCGAATTTACGTCTATACTCCTTCTCAATATGGCCTATCTTGCCGCAGTAGTGACAAGTAGGAAGAGTTAGTGATTTGGATACAGCTCCTTGTGGTGCTTGATGTAGATAAGGTTTCTTTGCAGCTTCTCCATGCGGTGCTCGGGCCGGTACTGTTGTGGAGGGCCTCTTCAGACTGGTCTCTCTTCTGGTGACGCGCTCCATGCGTCGGGCTGCAGCAAGGACGTCCGAGTAGGATGTAGGTGCAACGGATCCAATTAGTTTATGTAGCTCGAAGTTTAGTCCGTCAAAAAATTTCTTGGCCTTCTCTTCTTCTGTCGGAATCAAGGTAGGGGCGAAGCGACTTAGACGAATAAATTCTGTGTTGTATTCTTCCACTGTCATAGTATCCTGAGTGAGGCGATTAAACTTGTCCCGCAGTTCTGATCGAGCGGTAGCTGGAATGTACATCTCCTGAAAGAGTCTGGAGAACTCCTCCCAGGTGACTCGGTCTGGTCCGAGCCGGGTCTCCTCAGATAGCCACCAGTGATGTGCATTGTCCGT
Source organism: Iris macrosiphon (assembly GCA_036927795.1). Classification (NCBI taxonomy): domain Eukaryota; kingdom Viridiplantae; phylum Streptophyta; class Magnoliopsida; order Asparagales; family Iridaceae; genus Iris; species Iris macrosiphon. The sequence goes on from JAYESA010000009.1 coordinate 156,466,097, forward strand.
CAATTGCATTCTGACGGCAGTCATCCAACGTTCCCGTAGAAGCTCAGCTGCTTCTAATTGATGTTGTATGTTGGTGAGCCACTCATGAACTTCTGTGGGCTCCTCCTTGCCTGAGAAGGTACGGGGCTTCAGCTGGCGGAAATCGGTGATAGAGCCCGTCGGTTGCCGTCGAGTTGGTAGGTTGGCCTGTTCCAGTGCATTTACTAGGCTGTTCCTCAAGTAATCTACCTCGCGACGCTGAGCTTCTTGATAAATATGCTGTTGGGCTTGCATCATTGCATAGATTATTTGGAATATCTGTTGCCCATCCATGACTTGCCCTTGTGGGAATACAGGCATTGGTGGAACGAACTGCGGAGGCGGTGGGATATCATCACGCCGAAATCTAGAAGCATGCTGAACTGCTTGGCTGCCTTGGTGAGTAGAGGGATCTCCACTCAATGGTGCCACTTTATCTTTTTCGTAGGTGGCTACCGCACCTATTGGTGTGTTTGCTGGAGTTTTGTCGTTTGCTCTTGATTCCATTACTCTGCATCAAAAATAAACTATAAGAGGCGCACTGGAATCAAGGCATGATGCAAGAAAATTTAATTCGAATACGATATAGATATCAAGAACGTTTTCAAGCAAGTGGATGAGATCCTAAAAACTTATCCTATTCTTATTGCAGGCTTGCTCGGTCCCTAAGTTGAAACCGAAGCAATTTAGTCGTTGACCTGCATGGGCCACCACAAAAACCATGTCACGCCCCAGTCCCAAAATACCGTGGGACTAGACACGTGGCAATGGCCAGCAGCACACACCGATGGACAAACCCAATTTAATGGATCCATCGGGGCATACTTAAGCTGTAATATATCCATAAATAGGTCCAATGGTACAAGTCACAGTCTATGCTAATCTTATCCACAACAGATAATCACCGATCAAATGCCAGAATAAATACAAATAAAATAAACTAAAAAATCTCAATAAAAGTGTCTCAGAGAACAATCCGAGAACAAGTCTGATACATCAATACAATAGACTGGAAATAAAATAACTAGAAACAGAAATAAATGAGTATCTCAAGCCAATACTCAGGAGAAGTCCTCTGGCACGATCTCTTCCTCAGCTCCTGGTTCTGCTCCAGTAACTGCTCCTGCTTCTGCTAATGCTAAAGCTCCGGTCCCATATACCTCGGGATAGATCTCGTCAGCTAATCCTGGGGACATAGTCCGGATCTAGGTCGTCAGGGGACATAACAAGGTACAAATAATATAATCCAAAATAAATGCAGTGCAGCAATAAATGAACAATAAGGTAAGTATATAACCAGCTAAGTGATATGCAAGTGAGAGTTTTAGTCATACTCGGGCTTAGACTACTACAGGATCAGTGTCAGAGAAACCCATAGCAGTATTCTCTCGAAGGGCCAGTACGGTACCAAAGCTCTGTGTCAGAGTCTAAGGCACTTCCATTAAATTATTATATATATATAATCAGTCTTATGTATGGTAAATCTCTCCCCACCCAATGTAATCTCACGTCACAGTTTCATGATATCTCATGTCCATGTCACGCAAAACCATATCTAATACAACAAGTCATAATGAAATCTAAGCATGTATAATGTATATGTCATAAACCTGTATCCTATACTGAATCACCATGAATATCTCAGAAGGATTCTGTCTCATGAATAGTATCAAGTATCCTGGGTCTATGTACTTGATAAGACAAGTACGAGGATGTAAAGGGTCACGAATGTCCATATCTAGATGACAATACACAATACCGCGTACGGTGTTGGCACCCGACTATAATCGGGTGCTAAGTATGTCACACGGTCCTAGGTTAAGCATGCACAACAATGTAAAAGAATCAAGAAAAATATGTAACAAGACTGCAAAGTTTGGCAAGGTACACTTGCCTGTGGTTCTGGCTCCAACTGTAGCTCTGGTCTCAATGTGATCTGTAGGTACTACTCCAGTTGCTAAAATAAATATCACCATTAGATTCAAAAAATATCAAATAGCTAGAAACGCCTGTCCTTGAGTCCAATTTGGACATAGGGACAAAAATGACAGTTTCTGGTCAAAGCGGGGTCCACATGTGGGCCACTTTGCACCAAAAACCGTGTCAGGGTCAAAGGTCTCCAAATTCGTCAAACTTAGTGTCAACAAGTCAGGAATGATGATACGAACCCAAAAAACTTCCAGAATTAGATTTCGATGAGCCGATCACAAAATCGCCCGTCAAATGGAGCCTGTGGGTCCCACGATACGTGATTTTGTCAACGTTCTCATAATCGAACCAAACTTGGGTCACAAGACCAGCGTATTACTACGAGTCCGTTGGCACAAGTTTCTTCTTGATCCGACGTGTGTACACAAAGTTACAGCATGTTCCAGAATAGGCAGATACGTAGTGTTGTCGGCGGATATGCGTTGATTCTGGTGTGCACGCACATCAAAATTAACTTCTGCAAAATCCTATATGTCCGTATCAATGACGCGCACGTTTCGGTAAAGACCGCGTGCGACCAAGTCGTCCCGTTTGGCGGGGAGCACTCAGTTCTGGGGTAAAATAGGGCATTATTTTTCCTGTTTTTGGATCGCGGTTCTCGATCACCGTAGGGCGCGACGCACCGAGCGGGTTCCACGGACATCGAGGGGGTCACGTGGTCTACATGTCACAACTGACGAAATCGAAAATGGGTCAACGAGGAGAGAGAAAATGCTACCTGAACATGGCTCCATGAAGACTGAATCCTCGTATCGGTGATCGACGCGACACAGCGGGACACGTGTCCAGGTACTGTGTTGCCGTGTCCGAGCTGCTGTTACTAGGGCTAGGGTTTCGAGGGCTGCCGGAGACTCGTCGGGGGAGGGCAGAGATGGCCAGGGACGAGTCGACGAGGCTGGCCGGGGAGAGGTTCTGCGGAGGGTGGTGGAGTCGGGGTTCAAGGCGGCTAGGGCATAGGGTTTCTGTCATGGCAGAGCAGCGAGGTGTTCGAGGGCTGGGGGAGGAAGACAGGGAAGGGAGGCGGAGAAGCCCGGCTGAGGCGTCGGGGAGATGGCGGTCGTTGAGGGCAGAGCGGAGAGGGACTGGGCTACTGGAACGAGGGAGTTAGGTCGGGGACGATGACGGAGGTTCTAGGTCATCGAGGGGAGAGCTGTCGGGGCATGGAAGTTTAGGGTTCCGTCGAGGTGGGGAGGAGGAAGATAGCTGGGCAGGGCAGCGGCTAGGGTGGATCAGGAGGTTGGCAAAGGAAGACGGAGGCTGGGCGGAGGGGTTCTGCGGGTCAGGGGAGAGGGGGAGACAACGAGGAGGAGATAGGCGGAGAGGGGCTGTACTAGGGCGAGGGTGATCGAGGCGCTGGTCAGAGCGGGCGCTGCGCGACGGAGAGAGGGAGAGCTAGGGTTAGGGTTTCGGCCGGCGGGGGGGGGGGTTAAATAGCCTCGTCGGAACAGTATTCTGACTTGAATTAGGGTTAGGGTTCAGAATAGGATTTGGGTAACGGGTTTGGGTCCGGGTCCGCGGGTCAGGTTCAATAGGAATCCGGCCCGATCCGCTATCGTTTAAGTATGGGTTTGGGTCTGCGGGTTTCGGGTCGGGTTTAGATCCGACCCGACCCGATAAGGTTGGGTTTGGTTCAGTTGAACCGGGTCTGGGTTGGTTTGGGTTGGTTTGGTTCAATTGAACCGGGTTTATTTCATGGTTTAATTGGTTTATTTATTAATAGTTTTTAGGGCTTTAAAACTACTTCCGGAGTCCATTAAATTCACAGAAAATTACCCTATGTCCAGTTTTCCATTTTACACCATAAAATATTATTTCTATAATATTTTAATATTATTTAACAGTAATTAAAAATCATTTAATTACCAAATGCCTAGGTTTTAATTACAGAAAATTCCTGAAAATTCTAGAAAAATTGTGAAAAATCCAAATTAAAATTCTTGAAAATCAGGGGGCTTACAAATAGGGTAGAGGTGGTGGTAATGGAACCTCTGGCTATGCTGTAGGCGTCTCCTCAGATGTCGGTCTCTCAGTCTGCGGCATCGGTGTTGCTCCTGAAGTATGGCCCTCACAATGCTGCGTGGGGATCATCTGGGAAGTCTGTCCCTCGGGCTGTGGTGTAGGATCGCCCTGCGATGTCTCATGCCAATGTATCATCGGTGTCTATAGTGGGGGTTGCCCTTGGGGTACCTCCTCTCGGTGAGTGGTGTTGTCTGGCACCACGGCTCTGGGTGCTCCTCGTCCACTGCGTAAGTTCATCTTGCTGCAAAAGATAGGACTTTAAAAAGAGGACGGAATCAAACAAACATGATGCAGATATTTAGAAGCTATACGAAGGAATTTCCAAAACATAATCTATGCGGATGAGACCTAGTAATTCCTATCCTATTGCAGGCTCGCTGGGCACGTTTTTATACCACAAGCGAATGAGTCGAAGACCTGCATGGGCCACCACTAAAACTATGTCATGCCTCAGTTCCAAAAATACATGGAACTAGGCCACGTGGCAATAGCCAGCTGACACGTCTCCGTGGATATCCCAATTTGATAGATCCTAACGAAGAGTGCTACGCTATCCTAAAATACTAACATGTCCCATAACAATGAATCAACAGGTAACTAATCTCATCCATAACGTAAACTGCAAGAATGATAATAAACTACTGGAAGATAAACGCCAGTCTTAATATATTATAGTACAACCGATGATGTCTGGTGGGAACAAACCCACTACTATGACGAAAGAAAGTACTGAAATGAATGATAAAAGATAAAGACTAGGGCATCGGCTCTAGATAATGATGCACCCAATCTAGGCTGAGGGCCTACCAACTGGTCACGGGAACTCTGACGGCTGTACCTCTAACTCCTCAGCTGTAGCAAATCTCGTCTCCTGTCCGGGGCCGTATACTGTGGGGTAGAAAGCCTCGTCCAAATCTGGAAAGGTACCAGGTCCTCAGAGGGACGTAACAAGATACATAAAAATATGCCATATATAAATACTGAATAAAGTAAATGCAATAAAGGGTGTGCTAACCATCTAAGTGAATGCAATGTGAGGACAACTTTGGTACGTATAAGTAGGTATAGGCATAACGTCCATACCGCTCCGAAGAACAGGGAATCTGAATAGTATAACGTCCATACCGCTCCGAGGAACGGGGAATCTGCCAGTATATATACGTCCATACCACTCCGAAGAACGGGGAATCTGAATAACAGGGGGTCATTGGATCCATGGCTCCTCCGGATGCTACGGATTCCAATGGGTGTATCCCATATGCCTACTAGTGGTCCTCCCCTCCCAATGTAAATACGCAAATCAAATACTCGATGTGCATACCACATAGCTACATGCCAGTCTCTACTAACATAAAATATAAACCTGAATTATGTACTATCCGTGAAGCATATCACACGCACCGATAGCTAGTCGAGTACGCGGACCCGCATCCCAACATGAATGTCACAGTGAAGCGTATAGAGTGTCAGGTCTCGGAAGATATCAGAGTATCCTCCCATGGGGTGAGTCTGCTAGTGACTAGGTCAAGTATACTATATTATCAGCGCATCCGTCGATAGCACCCGAATCAATCTCGGACGCGCACAGTCATATGAAATAGAACAACAACTAACATACAATATATGCAGCATTTAATTTAAACAAAAATATGGCAAGGTATCTTGCCTGAGTCCTCGAGCTGCGAATGCCAAAAGCCGGTTCCTGCAGTGTCTTCTGGCTGATCCAAGGATCCTAAACACAAAATATAATATAACAATCTAATATCAGACACTAAGAAATACATAATTAATTATGACATTGTTCCTCGATATTGTTGCCGGTTACTGTTGACCGATTACAGCATCACAGGTGCGCGTAGCTAGGGTGTACCTGCATTCTGTCTTTGGTCAACGTGCGCTTTGCGACAATAAATTATCGAGTTATGGTTTGACAACTACTTCTACTCTGCACGGAAACATGTCCTTGATTTCCTTGCTCAACCTACTGGTTTATGCCCAGGGGTCCAGGTGAAGTACTGGTCATTGACGACATGTCTCAAGATTAAAGCAATTTCTGGTTATTAGATGAGTTCTAATTCTTGCTAATCATCACCGTTATATATATAATTTAGGGTTAACTAAGTTGTGTCCAGAATACAACTCTCGCGACGATACGATGCTTACATACGAACACGATACAAAGAGTATAGGCTTTTACCTCGCTGGCTGGATGAGGTTCTTCTCGTCGCCTGGTCGTCCTCCGAAGAATGGGAACTCCGGCGTCGGCCGGCGAGCAGCGTCAGCGGTAGTGGCTGAATCGACAAGGGCAGGGACCGCAGCTGCAGCAGTTGCTCCGGCAGTGGCGTTGCTGGGTGGAGTCGCGCGGGGGTGGTCGTCCAGACGCAGGGCGGTCGTGCGACGTTGACCTGCGACAATGCTCCGGTCGGAACAGTCGGGGGCTGGGGTGTACACCGGTCGGGAAGCAGTCGGTTGAGGGAAGTCCGACGGGATGGGGAGCAGTCGGCAGGGGGTGTCCGGCGGGTTGGGGAGCAGTCGGTAGGTGGAAGTCCGGCGGGTTGGGGAGCAGGGTTTAGATGGGGAAGTCGGCTAGGGTTTTGGGGAGGAGGATGAATAGTAGTTTATTAGGGTTTTGTATGAGGGGGTTTTGTATTTATAGTTGGTGATGGAGATTATGGGCTGGACTCGAGGGTTGGGCCTGTCCGGCTTGTTGGGATGGAAATGGTCCACTTGAAAGGCGCATGTGGGCTTGGTTTGGTTCTGTTTGAGGTAAATTGGTCTTAAATTTAAATTAATTATCAATTCAACTTGGTAATTCCAAATGCGTCAAAAATATAAAGATCTAGATTTTTGGGTGGTACACAGGAGTCGTGGCATAACAAGCTTGGTGTAGACTGATACCCTAATTTGGGTACGTAGGATTTGGGTTGTGGTTACATCTTAATTAAATAATTAAATAAATCCTATATTTGACCAGGGGGTTTACACACTTCTTCCACTCTCTCTAGCACGTCAAATGGTCCAATATACCTTGGACTCAACTTGTCGCACCCTCCGAATCGAATGGTGTCTCTGGTAGGTGATATCCTCAAGAAGACATGATCGTCCTCTTTGAACTCTAAGGGACGACGATGAAGGTCTGCCCACTGCTTCTGCCTGTCTTGTGCTGCTCGCAAGTGTCCTTGTATCTTCTTAACCGTCTCAAAGGTGTTGACCACCAACTCTGGTCCCAAAATCTGACGTTCTCCCACGTCACTCCAACACACAGGAGACCTATATTTTCTTTCATTCAATGCTTCAAACAGAGCCATTTGGACACTCGTTTGATAGTTATTATTGTAAGAAAACTCCACAAGATGTAGGTGGTCCTCCCATGATCCTCCGAAGTCTAACATATAAGCCCTCAACATATCCTCCAATGTATGAATAGTATGCTCCGACTGCCCATCTGTCTGCGGGTGATAAGATATACTGAACTTCAGACGAGTTCCAAGACTCTCTTGCATACTCCTCCAAAAGTGCGATGTAAAATACGAATCCCTGTCTGATACAATACTGACTGGTATGCTGTGCAATCTCATGATCTACCTCATATATAAGTCAGCTAAAGCTTCTGTAGACTGGCCAACTCTAAAAGGTAAGAAATGTACTGATTTGGTGAGTCGGTCCACTATTACCCATACTGCATCTCTTCCACTTGGACTCTTGGGAAAACCCGTGACGAAGTCCATAGTGATGTGCTCCCACTTCCACTCTGGAATCGAAAGTGGTTGCAATAATCCTGCTGTTCTCTGGTGCTCCGCCTTTACTTGTTGACATACCAGATATTTAGCTACGAAGCGAGCTATCTCTCTCTTCATTCTATGCCGCAAAAAGTGCTGGCGTAAGTCACGATACATCTTGGTGCCTCTAGGATGAATAGAATATATCGAACTATGAGCCTCTGTCATCAGCTCCTGTCAAATCTCTCCATTTGGAACATAAAGACGATCACCACATCGTAATGTCCCATCCTCATGAATGCGCAATCCTGTCTGCTCTTCGGCCTCTGTCCTTTCCTTTAATCTCCTGAATTTGGCATCTGTAGGCAATGCTGCCTTGATCCTCTCTACTAGTAATAATTGTACTTGCAAGTTGGCTAGTGTCCCATCTGCTCCGGGTAATATCACTTTAATGCCAAGCTCTTGCAAGTCCTCTAATAATTCCCTCTGTGCTGTCAAGAAGTAAGCTGTTGGTTTCCGGTTTAACGCGTCTGCTACAACGTTAGCCTTGCCTGGGTGATAATGTAGCTCTATCTCGAAGTCTTTTATCAACTCAAGCCATCGATGTTGCCTCATATTTAACTCCTTCTGCGTGAAGACGTACTTGAGGCTTTTGTGGTCTATATAGATTTCCACTCGTTCCCCATATAAGTAATATCTCCATAGCTTCAGAGCAAATACAACGGCTGCAAGTTCTAAGTCATGAGTTGGATAATTCTTCTTATGTACTCGTAACTGTCTAGATGCATATGTAATCACCTTGCCATGCTGCATTAATATGCATCCCAAGACTTTTCCTGATGCGTTACTGTAGATCATATAACCTCCTGATCCTGACGGAATAGTCAATACTGGTGCTGTAGTCAGTTGCTTCTTCAACTCTTCAAAAGCGGCTTGACACTCGTCGGTCCATACAAATTCTTGATCCTTACAAGTCAAACGAGTCATAGGTGCTGCTATCCTTGAGAAGTTCTCCACGAACCGGCGGTAATATCCCGCAAGTCCAAGAAAACTCCTCACCTCTAATGCTGATTTAGGAACGGGCCATGTCTCAACTACCAAAATCTTCTCTGGATCAACAGAGATACCATCTCCCGTAACAACATGCCCAAGAAACGAAACTCTGTCCAAGAAGAACTCATATTTACTGAGCTTCGCATATAACTGCTCTCTCCTCAATGTCTCTAGAACAATCCACAAGTGCTTCTCATGCTCCTCATGGCTCTTCGAATAGACAAGTATATCATCTATGAAGACGACCACGAACTGGTCCAAATACTGGTGGAAGACTCAATTTATTAAGTCCATGAAGATAGCTGGAGCATTGGTCAATCCAAATGGCATGACCAAAAACTCGTAGTGTCCATACCTTGTTCTGAATGTGGTCATCGGAATATCCTGCTTCCGTACCTTCACCTGGTGATATCCCGATCTCAAATCTATCTTCGAGAATAGCTTGGCTCCACTGAGTTGATCAAATAAGTAATCAATGCGTGGCAATGGGTATTTATTCTTCACGGTCACTGCATTCAAGGATCTGTCGTCAATGCATATACGCACTGACCCATCCTTCTTTGGTACAAACAACACTGGTGCTCCCCAGGGTGATACACTTGGTCGGATGAAACCTTTCTCCTTAAGTTCTTTCAACTGTGCCTTCAGCTCATCTATCTCCTTCTTCGCCAGTCTGTAAATATATGATGCTATGGGTGCTGCTCCCGGTGTCAATTTAATCAAAAACTCTACTTCTCTGTCTGGGGATAGTCCTGGCAATTCCTCTGGAAAGACGTTTAAAAATTCTGAAATAATGGAATGATAAATAATATCGTCCATTGCAAGCTGAATACCATCCATGGCTTCTGAGGATCCTCTTGCAAACTCAAGTTCAGGCTGGCCTGGTACCTTAAAAAGAATGCTTCTTCCAAAGCAATCAAAAAAAGCGTGGTACTTGCTTAGCCAGTCCATTCCGAGCACGATATCAAAAGTTGGCATAGGAAGGACTAAGAGTCGGACGTTGATCTCTCTGCCACGAATTACTATAGGACACGATCTACAAATTCTACTAATAGGTACAACTCCTCATCTAGTAAGAATTCTAACACAACTAGATAAAGGTGTAGAGGCAATATTGTGTTTGGCAATAAAACTAGATGATATGAATGAGTGGGTGGCTCCCGTATCAAACAATGTCATAGCAGGAAAAGTAAAAGCAAAAGTAATACCTACTATGACATCCACCTCCTGATCCAAGTTATCCATTTCCAATGTAAAAGCTTGTCCGTTCCTCTGCGGCTGTCCATGTCTGGCCCTCATGAACTAATCCTCCTGAGTAGGTAACGGTTGTCCTTGTTGAAATCCTCTGGCTGCTGGGGGTCGAGGTGCTCCTGGTCTCATCATCTGCTGGGTTGGCCTCGGTGCTGGAAGCGCTAGTCTCTGTACTAGCGGTGAAAGTGTCTGCTGCATTGGGCAGTCTCTCGCCAGGTGCTGTCCGGAGCCACATCTTATACACTGACCCAAGCGGGTCCGACAATCTCTCGAAATATGTTTGCGTCTCCCACAATAACTGCAGTGGGGCTTCTCCGTATTCTAGTACGGTCCTGCTCTGTGTTGGTACTACTGTTGCTGAGCAGAAGGACGTCTGATAGGTCCTCCTTGTTGTGTCCTTGCCGGTCCCTGCTGTGCCCTTGCTGTTCCTTGTTGTGTCCTCGTCTGACCTCCTTTTCCTCTACTGATGGTTTCTTATAATCTGGCTTCTGTCAGCAACTCGGCATAAGAGATCCGGGACTGTGAGATAGTATAATATTGGAGCTCCTGAGTCAGTCCGTGATAAAACCTCTTAGCCTTAGCCAAGTCATCTGGTATCAGGGTAGCGCCATATTTACTGAGACGACTAAACTCGACATCATACTCATCCATTATTCTGTTCCCCTACTCCAAGTGAAGAAACTGATCGTACAATGCATCTCTGATGGTATCCGGGAAGTACTTTCTCTCAAAGCACTCCAAGAACTGCTCCCAAGTCTGGTATGTACCCAACTGGCGCTCCATGGATTCCCACCAGTGATGAGCATTACCATCTAGAAGCGTCCTTACACCTGTCATCCATAGGTCTGCAGGTAGCTGCGATGCCTCTAATAGTTTCTGAGTGTGCACGATCCAGTTGGTAGTCTCCTCTGGGCTCTCAATGCCTTTGTACGGCCTCAGACCCATCTGTATAAAGTCCTTTACTGAACCAACTCTAGCTCGAGGTACTAGAAATAGTGCTTGAGCTAGTACAGTAGCCTGTGCAGCCATCCTCTCAAGTACTGCCAGGAATTTTTGCCTCTGTTCTGCTGCTTGCTGCCTCTGCTTTGCAGCTAGTGTGGTGGCCTGTTGTCGCTGTTCCTGCATTATCATCTGGAAGGATTGGAACAGCTTTGTCTGGCCATTCTGCGGTGTCGACGAAGCTGGAAGGGTCCCATTAGGTGAAGCAAAAAGATCAGATGGAATTGGATTGTGAGTCTGTCCATCTGGTCCCAGAAGTCTAGGAATCGTTGAGGTCCCTCCTTGAGTCTGACCATTGACTCCTGAGGTTGTGTCGCCATTGGCGGCAGTACATCCATTTTGCATATCCATCTCTCTGCAGATGATATACGAAACGATTAGAAAAAGTACGTGAATCAAACATGATGCAAGCATTTAAATAGGAAGGATGAGTTTCAGTCAAGCGTGGATGAGATACTTATACTCTATTCCTATACACAGGCTTGTTCGGTACAGTTATATAACCGAGACAATATATTCTCGACCTGCATAGGCCACCAAAAAATATGTCATGTCCCAGTCCCAAAATACGTAGGACTAGGAATATGTAACACGCCAGCCGTATGTATACGAACTCCAATATATGAAAACCATATACACACGTATGTTGTACATGAATATTCAATCCACCTGTGGTAATATACTATCTCAACAAGTCACACACAACCTATATCTCATCCATAACACAATAAATAAATAAATGGGAATGAATAACTGAATATCAAAGATGAGTGTCAAATAAGAAATCCCAAAGTATGATAGTCGGATGGAAACAAATCTACTGCAAATCGACTATACCAAAACTACTAAAGAGAGAAGAGAATCAACTCCAATATAAGAATAAATGTCTCTAAAAGAATAACAACTAAAATCTCTAATAGCTGCAACGGATCACAGATACTCCGAAGGTAAGACCTCCTCAGTCTGATAAGTAGCGTCAGGTCCAGGCCCATACTCATGCGGATACTCCTGCTCATTTATATCTGGAAAGGGATCAGGTCCTCAGAGGGACGTAACAAGATACATAATAACATGCCAATAAAGTACTGAAAGTAAACATCCAATGGGGTTGCCTAACCGTCTAAGTGAATGCAGTTTAAGAACAACTTTCCCCACAAGTGGGCCATATGGCTGAAAACTGGGATTGGCATGGTTCTCTGGAGATCCAGGGGCCTAAAAAGCATGTCATCTTTTGAACGCCAGAGGCCGCCTGATAATATATAATATATAGTGGTCATCACCACCCGTATCTCCGGCGGAGAATCCGGGCGCACAATAGAAAAATACAAAGGAGCCCAAATGCGGTACTTGTTGTTCTCCCCACTACATGATCTAAGCATGTCACATCCATGCCACGATAAGACCTCTAATAACTGCCAGGTCTACTAGCATATAAAGTTTCTAACAACAGTTATCCCTAACGCACGTCCAATACGTACCGATGATCAGTCAATACGTAAGTCCATAATCTATATGAGACTCACAACTCGTGTAAAAATGTGTCACAGTCAAATGAAACCTAATGATGTCTCATGAAAATGGGGTGGTCTCATAAAGTAGGTCCAATGCATATACATAAATAAAAATATAATACGACGACACCGTCGTTGCACCCAAGTTTCCTTGGACGCGCAATTTATATAGCAGTTAAAATAAATTAACTAAATAAACAGAAATAAATATGCATGCATCATATGGAATATAAATACAGTACAATGGCAAGGTATACTTGCCTGGCAAGAAATCTGTATAATGTAGGCGTCCAAATATCAAGGATACGGAATCAGGAACTAATGTCTCCAAATAAACGTCTCCGGATGCTGAAATAGACATCACCAACATTTCCGGAATCAGAAAATTAGCTAGAAATTACTATCCTTTCGTCCAATTTTGACACAGGGGCAAAAGGATGATTTCGGATCAAAGTAGGGTCCACATATGGGCCATTTTGCACCGAAAAGTGCCAAGAATAACAGTCTCTAAATAGGACAAATTATAGGTCAAATAAACTCTAAATGTCAGCACAAACTCAACGGTATATCCAAATGTGGATTCTGGTGAGCCGAACATAATTTTACCTAAAAAGTCAATCGTAGGGCCCGCCAATTGGCGACTTGGTCAACCGTCTCAGAATTACGTAAAAATTGGGTCACAGGACCAGCGCGATACCATGAGTCCAGTGGCGCAAGTTTCATCGCATTCTGACGAGCGTGCACAAAATGCGTAGGACTTTTATAAAAGTTACGACATGGGAGATTTGCTGCGGATACGGGCTGATTCCGACGCGCACACGCACCTTTTGGTACACTTATTACACGACGGGGCAGTCCCGTTTGGCAGGACGCGCTCCGTATCATAATTTTTGGAAATTTGAAAAAGTATATTTTTGGGGTTTTCTAACTGGTTTAATTCTACATACAACAGTTAATAAATTAATATAAATTATAAAAATTAAACTAGGTTAGGTGTCTCCGCATGACAAAAAGAAAAATTAAATTCGGATCTCTGTGGTGGAAGATACGAATCCGGAAACATAGGTAGTTATCGCAGTTTTCTGCGATACCCAAAAGTTGTCTTTTTCTGTCAACTTGGACGCTATTTTTGCCTAGGGTTACACGCTGTTCGAGATCAACTAACATACATATATTGAAGGGGGTTAAGTGGTGAACATACCGGTGAAGACGGGGTCGAGTTTGGTTCAGCGAGGTGACGGGAAATAGCACGTGAACACAGGTACTTCGCTGTCCAAACTGTCAGTTGCGGTTGTGCACGTTGATCGCGGTCGTCGGGGTCGATTCTGGCGGTCTGCGGCTTGGCTGGGCGGCGGACGGTGGTCATGGCTCGGCGGCGTCACTAGGTCTAGATGGGAAGAGGTGAGTTTAGGTTTAGGGTTTGGTCGAAGAGAAGAATATATATGAAGGAAAAGAGGAACGCGGGGTATGCAGGTCATATACGCGGGGAAGGCTGCGGCCTACTGTTGCTATGGTTTGCAATACGGGTAGGGTTTTACTTAGGGTCGGCGGGTTTGGTAGCTAAGTGGGTAGGGATATGATCCATTAAGGAATTTCTATTTGTTTTTATTTTCTTTTTCTTCTCTTTTCCTTTTTTATTTCTTTCTCTTTCTATTTAATAAATATTTATATATATATACATATATACATATATACACATAAAAAAATTCTAGAATTTATATTATTGCATACCATTAAGCTAGCAACTGTCCAAATGGTCTCCTACATGAAATAAATTAGAAAAAAAATTATAATGGCTCCATAAATCCACTAAATGCACAAAACCTAAAATAAAAATGAAATAATTTCTATTTCTCCTAATTACCTCATAATTACTACAATTCAATTATTAATTAATTAAAAAGGGTAAATACGGTTTTTAGGATTAGGGATTTTACAGGGTACGACACCTTCGACCGTACAGAGCTTCAAAAGTTGACATCTCTATACTAGCTTGGTAACTATTTTTGTAAGCAAACTCTACCAAATGGAGATATTCCTCCCAAGAACCCTCGAAATCTAGTACACAAGTGCGCAACATATCCTCGAGAGTCTGAATAGTCCTCTCTAACTGCCCATCTGTCTGGGGATGATATACAGTACTGAACTTTAGCTGAGTGCCCAAACTCTCCTACAAACTCCTCCAGAAATGAGAAATGAAATGACTATCCCAATATGAGACTATGCTGACGGGAACTCCATGTATCCTAACGATCTGCCTCACATACATCTCTGCCAGCTTATTCGTAGACAAACCCACCTTGAAAGGCAAAAAGTGGGCCGACTTGGTCAACCTATCAATGATGAACCAAATCGCGTCTTTCCCTCCTGGAGATGGTGGAAGTCCGGACACAAAATCCATAATAATGTGCTCCCACTTTCACTCTGGAATGGGTAATGGCTGAAGTAAACCTCTTGGCCTCTGCCTCTCGACTTTCACCTGCTGGCACACTAAGTATCTGGATACAAACTGTGCCACTTCCCTCTTCATGCCATACCACCATACACTCTCTCGCATATCCTGATACATCTTGTTGGTACCTAGATGCATAGAATACTGAGAGCGATGCACTTCCTATAACACCTCCTCACGCAGCTCCCCTCTAGGCACACACACAATCTAACTCCATGCCTCAAAGATCCATCCTCACAAATGGTAAAATTATCCTCCAATCCTGCTCTCACCTGAGCTCTGATGCTCCTTAGAGATACATCCTCATACTGTGCTGCCTTGATCCTGTCTATCTAATCTGAATGTATCTGCAATCCCCATATCTGCATGGTATAACCAGGAACTATCACCTCAATGCCCAAGCTCTCCAAGTCCTCTAGTAAATATCGATCCTGCGTCAAGAACATAGCTACCGGATACCTAATCAAAGCATCGACAACTACATTAGCTTTTCCAGGATGATATTGCAAAGATATATCAAAATCCTTCATCAGTTCCAACCACTGACGCTGCCTTATGTTCAACTCCTTCTGCGTAAAAACGTACTTCAAGCTCTTGTGGTCTGTGAAGATCTCCATACGCTCTCCGTATAAATAATTTTTCCACGACTTCAGGGCGAAGATGACTGCTGCCAACTCCAAATCATGGGTAGGATAGTTCTTTTCATGAGGACGTAATTGCTTGGATGCATAGGCAATCACTTTCCCATTCTGCTGAAGAACACAACCCAAATCTTTTCCCGATGCATCACTATAAATAGTGAAACCTCCAGACCCTGATGGCAACGTCAAAATAGGAGCATACGTCAACCTCTTCTTCAACTCCTCAAAAGCAATCTGGCAATCCTCTGTCTAAACAAACTCTATATCCTTCCTGGTGAGTCTGGTCATCGGCTCGGCAATCCTCAAAAAATTTTGCACAAACTTTCTATAGTAGCCTGCCAATCCCAAGAAACTCCTGATCTCTGCTACCGAAATCGGGGTATTCCAAGATTCCACTGCTGCGATCTTCTTCGGATCCACTGAAATACCATCACCAGTCACAACATGCCCCAAGAACTCTACCTTGTTCAAGAAAAACTCACACTTGGACAACTTCCCATACAACTTCTCCTTCCTCAGCATATCCAACATAATCCTCAAATGCTTCTCATGCTCCTCCGGTGTCTTCGAGTATATGAGTATGTCGTCGATGAACACCACCATGAACTTGTAAAGGTATTGATGGAGTACCTTGTTCATCAAGTTCATAAATACCGTCGGTGCATTAGTCAACCCAAACGACATCACCATAAACTCGTACTGACCATACCGAGTTCTAAAAGCAGTCTTCGGTATGTCCACCGGCTTCACCTTCACCTGATGGTAGCCTGATCTCAAATCTATCTTAGAAAATACCTTGGCACCACTCAACTGATCAAACAGATCATCAATCCATGGCAAAGGGTACTTATTCTTGATAGTGAGATTATTTAATGCCCTGTAATCAATGCACATGCGCACCGATCCATCCTTCTTCGGTACAAACAATACCGGGGATCCCCACGGTGAAGAACTCGATCTGATAAACCCCTTATCCTACAATTTGTCCACCTGCTTCTTTAGCTCGACCAGCTCGCTGTTGTTTACTCTATAGACATGTTACAAAATTGGATCTACACCTGGCACCAAGTGTAAACTCTCTCGACCAGATTTCAGCATTTTAAAATCATTTTTTAGCAATTTAGGATTTATTACAATATTTTAAATTATTTTGCTTACATATCCTATTGAATTGTGCACCTGTCCATTACCAAATTATTTAGAACATTACACTAGCTGTTATCCCCAAACAAAGCTCACATATCTCTCCTAGACATGTTAGAATTTTTTTTTGAACTTTGTGCAACTCCCAGACACTTTGTTTTGAGCCTCGTTTTAGACGCACAATTATCGTTACCAACGTTCGTATTTAATTATTATTTAATTTTCTGCTCTATATCCATCTCTATTCCAATAGAGATTTGAGGCCCAACCTGCACTTGTTTTGTCCAAACAAAAATACGTTATTATTCTACATTCAGTATACTATATTTAGTATATTGACACCGTATAAAATTATGGCCCTATCTGCCTCTAAATAATTAGTGAACACCGTGCGCAATATTTATTAATTAATAAATACGGTGACCCGTATCACCCAGAAACCAGGCCCAGCCCCTGCCCAGGCTCACCCCCACCCCCTCAGGGCCCTCCCACAGCTTTTTCCTACAGTTCTGTGAATTTTAGCATTTTTAGGAATCATGTGTTTTTCCAGATAAATTGCGTAATTGCGTAATTTCCCAATTTTAATACTTTTATGCAATTTATAAATTTTAAGAGGTTTTTTTGCAAATTTCAGTATGAGGTGTCACCCCCTATTGGCCGGTGAACGTACACCGTCCATTTGGACGTGGATCCCACCACAAAATATCCTAGAAATATCTCAAAATATCTGAAATAGATATTTTTAAAATATAATTACATAACTACCCCTTAATTATTTCCTAATTACAAATCTACCCAAAACCCTAAAACCTATATATACAGCCCCCTCCCCATTCCCGAACTCATCCCACACCCACCTCCGGCCACCGCCCTCCGCCGGACGCCTCGCCACCTCCCCGGCCTCCCCTCCGACCACTGCACCCCGCCCTAGCCACCGCCACCCGCCGCCTGCAACCCCCACAGACCCAACCCCATCACCCGAACCAGCACCCACTACCAACAAGACCGCCCCTCACCGCCACCCCGGCCACCGTGGACCACCGCCACCACCCCCTCCGTTGAACCACCCCGCTCCCACCACCCCACGGCCACCGTACCACCACCAGCACTGCCCGCAGAACCGACCCGCTCCCCTTCGACCACGACTCGAGCCCTCCCCCGACCTCCCTAATCTCTACCTCCGGCCGCCACTGACCACCGCCACCACGACCGAACCCTTCGCCGCCCTGATCGCCTGCACCGCCGCCTCCGCCGCCGCCGCTGCAGTCGCTGCAAGCTGCCGCTGCTACTGTCACTGCTAACTGCAGTTACTGCTGTGGCTGCTGTTTCGGCCAGCCACCGCCTCCTCCGCTGCCGTCCTTCCGCCGGCGACTAGTCGTGGGCC
The DNA here is from genome assembly GCA_036927795.1 of Iris macrosiphon. Lineage (NCBI taxonomy): Eukaryota > Viridiplantae > Streptophyta > Magnoliopsida > Asparagales > Iridaceae > Iris > Iris macrosiphon. Next base: position 156,484,276 of record JAYESA010000009.1, read on the forward strand.
CCCC
>JAYESA010000009.1:156486779-156566779 GCA_036927795.1 Iris macrosiphon
ATCTCATCCACCAAAATTATATAGAAATAAATAAACAGTATCGATGAAACTAGATCTCAATAAGAAGTATCTAGGATGATAGTTGGATGGAAACAAATCCACTACCAACTCGAATAGGAAAGGTAAATACAATATAAGTACAACACAATCAAACCCAATATAAGTATACCAGCTATCGATCACGGCTCGAAGAGAAGACATCCACTAAGCATATACAACCATCCAAATCTGCACTCCTGCAAATACTCAAGAACAGATACACCTGGCAGCGGACCAGGTCCTTAAAGGGACGTAACAAGATACAGAAAATACGAGCCAACTTGAATACAGTAAACATGCATATAATTTGAAAATAAATAAGTACGCTGTACAAGACAATCTATATGAATGCAAATGAGGATAACTTTTCGACGTATGGGCAAGGGTAGTCTACTCGATCTAAGCCTCACAACTCACACACCCGTCTAGAACATCAGAAATCGACATACCTCTGGGGTAGCGACCAGCACGACACACGCCCGTAGTGCGAACTATATACTACGGTTTACCAGAGTGGTTAAAAGCCCATACGCCTAATGATTGTCCTCCCATGATACTAGGTGCCATGTGTGTGTCAACATATCTAATACATAGTAATGACTAGAGAAAAACTACACATGCAAGAACTATACAAAAATAAAATAAATAAAAAGAAATATAAATAGCATGCAAAGTACTGTAAACAATTTGGCAAGGTATCTTACCTGGGGTCCTGCTGCTGGTATGAATCAGAGTCCAAGTCACAGTCCAAATAGCCTATGTATTACAAATTTATCACGTCAAAAGATAATTTATTTTAATTTATTTAATTCTAGAATAATTACTCTAAAATCCTATTTTAATCTTATTATTTTGATTTTTATGTTAATTCCTAAATTTTGTCCAAAGAAACTGAATTTTATCAACTCGAGACTCATGGCACGCAAATCGAGGCGATCTGTTGACCAAAAAGTCAACCGACACAAACTCAATTTTCATGCATGATTTCCTGTATATTTCAGTGTCAAAAACATACTGGAATTTACGGCTCGTCCGAATTCAAATTCGTTTGGGAATTATGGCACATACAAATTTTGTATTGTGCACCGATGGTTAAATTCTAACCTAGAAGTTCTACAGAATTAACAGTATGTAAATAATTAGAATTAAATTCTGGGAAAAATATATGTCGATGATCTCGACATTAGCTTTCCGAAACTTTAAACGGTTCATGATTCTGATTCCGGGTTCTCCCGAAATTGCAAAAACATCGAAATATATCTATTTTTGGACATGTTGTGCTCTACAAATTTTCTAGAATTTAATACTAATAATTTAGAAAAACAATTTATATAATCAGAAATCTAACCTCATTATCGTTCTAATATAAAAAACTAGGCCTCGTTTGGAGTCCAGAGCTATGCGCAATGGCTTCTGGAAGATGAAGGAACCCTAGATGACAATTCTCCAAAAATCGGCTGAAGAAAAACCCTAGAAATTAATATCTAAACTATTATATATATATATATATATATATATATATATATATATATATATATATATATATATATATATATATATAGGAGAGATAAAGTGCAGCCGCCGCTCACAGTGCGCCATGTGGCATCCATCCGTGTAGCCCCGCCCAGATCGAACGGTCGCAGTTCGATGCGGCTCGGCTCAGCTGAGTCTGAGTCGAACTAGGTCTCGGCTCGGCTCGAGGTCGGCTCGGCTCGGCTCGCACCCAATCAGCGGTCACTGACAGGCAGGCCCGGCACTGTTCACTACTGGAGGCTGACAGGTGGGCCCCCTGTTTGCTGACTGGGCAGAATTAATTACTTTTTGGGTTTTCCTTTTCAGAAATTAGTTTTTAATTCAGCTTTTCATAATTAACTCAAAATAAATGCTAAAATTAATCAGAAAATTCCCAAAAAATTCTAGAAAATATATTTTATTATTTAGAACCTAAAATAAAAGTTTGGAATATTTTTAATTAAGTTGGAGATAAAATGAATTCTTCAAAGTCCTCAAAAATTAGTGTTACTAGTTTTTAATTAACTAAAAATTATGAAAAAATCCCAATAATCTAAAATAGCCTAAAAATAATTCTAAATAAATATTTATATAAGTAAATATACTAAAAAAATTATTTTCTAATTAACTAAGATAATACTCTAAATAAATTCAACATCTATAATAAATATAATAATATAATAATATACACAAATACCTATTTTGGGTGAGGGCGTTTACAAGGCGTATGGGACACCCACCTCTTTATACAGATACCGCACTCGACGGAGTGATACGGACGTTATATATATATTCCTATGGCCATGCTCCTCAGAGAAGGTGTATTGCATAGTGCCCTCGAATGGGGGCATATGTGGCATATACTAGCCAGTCATCACGATTGTTGAATTACGTCAGCATATGCCTAGCCCACACTTTTTCATACGTACTAAGTTGTCTCACATTGCATTCACTTAGATGGCTAGCATACCCTCTATTTTATTTAGTCAGTATTTATGTACATGGCATACTTTTATGTATCTTGTTATGTCCCACTGGGGACCTGGTTTCCTGCCAGGTTTAAATGAGACATTCTATCCCACAGTGTACGAACCTGGATAGGAGACTAGAGATGCCACTGAGAAGGAGTTAGAAGAGTTGCCTTCAGAATCTGCCTGATCATAGTAGCTTGTTCACTTGGAACTGGAGCTGGAGCTGTTTACCTTAGATAGACGATACTTTAGCATTATATATATTTTCAGCACTTCTTTATCTTTTGTAGTGGATTGTTTCCACAAGATATTATCTGGTTTTGTACTATGACATTCAGACTTAGCATCTATATATATTCAGCACTTACTTTCATATTCAATGATATTTCTATGGATGAGATTAGATTTACCTGTATTAAACTTGTAGTATTTTTAGGACAACGTGGCACATCACTTTGGGTCCATTAAATTGGGTAATCCCTTAGTGACGTGTCAACTGGCCAATGCCACGTGGCCTGGTTCCATACATTTTGGGACTGGGGTGTGACATGGTTTTAGTGGTGGCCCATGCAGGTCCAGTTAATTGCTAGTGGTATGATAACATGCCCAGCAAGCCTGTTATAGGATAGAAATACTAGGTCTCATCCACACTGACTTATCCTTAAAATCCTTGCATCCTGCTTGATTATTATATTCCTTCGTACTTTTCTAATTATTCTATCTTCTTCAGAAATATGGACATACCCAGTGGACAAGCGATTGATGGGGCTGACCAAGCAACAGACCCCTCGCCAGATGTCCAAAGGACCCCAACCCCCCCCGAGAGACCCTTTACCCTTGTTGGCGTAAAAGCCAAACAACTACCTAGTTGGCGTAAAAGCCAAATGACTTTCTTGTTGACGTAAAAGTCAAACTATGCAGAAGATTGTCTCCTTTATGCCGCAGTTATGACAACTGCTACCCACATTCCCTTAGTATTCCTTATCTTGCGTATGACACGTCATGAAAGCCACGTAGGTAACTGCCCTGCGTAAACTTGATAATTCTTGAATAAAGGATAACCAGCGTAGAGTAACCTGATTAGGCATAAAATATAAAGGATATGATGTGAGCGTATTTGTTACAACCTTAGCTTTCCCCAGTCATGACCAAATCTCGTGCATTAAATGCAGAGATACGCCTCGAGCCTTGTGCAAAAAAGAAATATCTTTTTGACGGGACATCTGGTTTTGTCTCATCCCGAGCGTAAAAATGACTTATATCCAATAAAGTCACTAAACGACAACCTGGGTCTCCGTACAAATTCATCATCCCAGCCATCCTCTCGATCATCGTATGGTACTTTTTGTCAGGTGTCAGGATTCACTAACTTGACTGACAAACTCATGAGTTTCTCGTACAACTTTATGCTGCAACATATTTCAGACTTTTTTTCAGAAATCTTTTTCGCAGATTTTATGCACAAAATTTTATGACAGATTTTTTACGAAGACTTTATGCAGCAATCTTTTACGCGCAAAACTTTTACGCGCAGACTTTCACACAACTCTGAAGCTCTACTTTTCGTAGGAAGTATAACAGACTTTTTTTTACGAACAACTCTGAAGCTCTACTTTACGCTTCTTTGTTTTACGCGGACAGCTCTGAAGCCATGTTTTACGCTGACAGTTTGAATCCCTGATTTACGCCAAACCTCTTTGAATCCCCACTTTATGCCAGACAGCTTGAAACTCTGTTTTACGCAGACATCCTCGAATCCCTACTTTATATGTCACGCCCCGGTCCCGCCCGGGCCGCCGCTCTGCCCTGCCCCGCCCCGTGCGGTCGGGAATCACCGTGTCTCGGCGCGCCGGACGCGAATCACCGCTCCCGTCCCGCGGGTGCGAGGGAGGAAGGGAGCCAAACGAATGGCCCGATCGAGCTTTCGGGGGACGTGATGCCGTACGAACCTGGGGTTGCGTCCGTGCAAGGCCAATCGTTTAAGTTGATAGTTGGCTATCATCGCATCAATCGAGTAAGCAGCAGAAAGGGACTTGTTGTAATACAATGCATTAGCCAACTGAGTGTTCGGGACAATCGAGGCAACTTGGGTTTCCTTTAGCAAAGGCACATGTTCGTTCCATACATTATGCCCCCTTATACGATAGCATTCTCGGGGCAACAATCGAAACCAGGATTCCGGGTCTTGGGGACTGTGGCACGCCTATCGCTCCCTCGGACGATCCAGTACCTGTAAGCAAGTAAACTGTTGGTGGGTCAGCACTTTATACAAGTACTGGTGAGATAAATCAACTGAACAGAAACATGCATTCACTCAAACAGGCACTAAGTAATCATGTTATAAAACATTACATTACTAGTGATCTTTCTAGTTTTACCTAGGTTCGTTTTATGTAGTTCTAGCAGAGTCGATTTACTTGCTTGGAAACATGTTTGGAAACAGAGTTTTATATTGAATATGCAAGGAAGCAATCGTTCATGTTCCAGGGTGTGCGCAGCGTGTCTCATGCGACTCAAGGGTCTGATGCAAAGCTAGACACACAATACACAATCTTAGGGGCAGTCACTATCCAAGCTAACACAATGACTTAGCTATATGCAGGGCGGTCCCCGAGTATCTCAGGATCGGCAGCTGGTGGAACAACATACCAATGACTCATTTCTCTGATGCTAATGGCAGCTGTGACCCATGGTGGATGACGCATGCAGTTCAGCTCTCCACCAAAAGCTATTGTCCGACCGCGTGCGAATGCATGGAACACTATCAAATAAACTCTAGTATGCAGACGAGACGAACCATCAGAATACAATCGTTGTTGTAGGGCAATCTGACTTATCACTTGAACATGTTCAGGCACAGTATGGTTCTCTCGAAGCATAGACGATAGTGAACATGTTCATGCACTCTAAGCAGGTGATTCAGGATTCACGTTAAGCAGACTTTGTTTCAAAGACAAGCTAGGTGAGTTCGTTCATTAAAATGCAAGGCAGGTTCTATCATTCTCTTAAGAAAACATTGCAAGCAAAAATACAGGTTATTATTAAGGCGTGCAAGAATCAGAGAACGAAGTTCTGCCCACTCACCTTAATATATATAACGTCGGCGCAGAGCGGGGCGTTATATACTTACCAACCAACAAAAAGTTTCGTCCTCGAAACTTCAAGGATAAACTTCTCGATATTTCGAGCAGCGATAGTGCTGTCCCTTGCCGTACTCAATCGAAACAATCAAGCAATTCCAGTTCAGGAAATATTTTGCACTTTAAGAATATTTATGGACTTATTGTATGGAACGCTCTTTGCAATACCATATCGACTCAGAATTATAGCAATAGATTTGGGCCAGAGGATCGATTCCGCTCTGATACCATTCTGTCATGCCCACGTCCCGCCCGGGCCGCCGCTCCGCCCTGCCCCGCCCCGTGCGGCCAGGATTAACGAACCGGGCACGAATCACCATGCCTCGGCGTGCCGGACGTGAATCACCGCGCCCGTCCCGCGGGTGCGAGGGAGGAAGGGAGCCAAGCGAATGGCCCTTTCGAGCTTTCGGGGGACGTGATGCCGTACGAGCCTGGGGTTGCGCCCGTGCAAGGCCAATCGTTTAAGTTGATAGTTGGCTATCATCGCATCAATCGAGTAAGCAGCGGAAAGGGACTTGTTGCAATGCAATGTATTAGCCAACTGAGTGTTCGGGACAATCGAGGTAACTTGGGTTTTCTTTAGCAAAGGCACACGTTCGTTCCATACATTATGCCCCCTTATACGATAGCATTCTCGGGGCAATAATCGAAACCAGGATTCCGGGTCTTGGGGACTGTGGCACGCCTATCGCTCCCTCGGACGATCCAGTACCTGTAAGCAAATAAACTGTTGGTGGGTCAGCACTTTATACAAGTACTGGTGAGATAAATCAACTGAACAGAAACATGCATTCACTCAAACAGGCACTAAGTAATCATGTTATAAAACATTATATTACTAGTGATCTTTCTAGTTTTACCTAGGTTCGTTTTATGTAGTTCTAGCAGAGTCGATTTACTTGCTTGGAAACATGTTTGGAAACAGAGTTTTATATTGAATATGCAAGCAAGCAATCGTTCATGTTCCAGGGTGTGCGCAGCGTGTCTCATGCGACTCAAGGGTCTGATGCAAAACTAGACACACAATGCACAATCTTAGGGGCAGTCACTATCCAAGCTAACACAATGACTTAGCTATATGCAGGGCGGTCCCCGAGTATCTCAGGATCGGTAGCTGGTGGAACAACATACCAATGACTCATTTCTCTGATGCTAATGGCAGCTGTGACCCATGGTGGATGACGCATACAATTCAGCTCTCCACCAAAAGCCATTATCCGATCGCGTGCGAATGCATCGAACACTATCAAATAAACTCTAGTATGCAGACGAGATGAACCATCAGAATACAATCGTTGTTGCGGGGCAATCCGACTTATCACTTGAACACGTTCAGGCACAGTATGGTTCTCTCGAAGCATAGACGATAGTGAACATGTTCATGCACTCTAAGCAGGTGATTCAGGATTCACGTTAAGCAGACTTTGTTTCAAAGACAAGCTAGGTGAGTTCGTTCATTAACATGCAAGGCAGGTTCTATCATTCTCTTAAGAAAATATTGCAAGCAAAAACACAGGTTATTATTAAGGCGTGCAAGAATCAGAGAACGAAGTTCTGCCCACTCACCTTGATATATATAACGTCGGCGAGGAGCGGGGCGTTACATTACGCAGACTACCTTAAATCTCTATTTTATACGGACAACCTATAGTGTATTTTAAGATTGTAGAACTTAGAAGGCCATACCTTTTTTGGTCAACTAGCGACTTAGACAAGGAATTAGAATAACAACTGTAGAGATTGTAGAGTCTTATCTTTTTGTGAATATGAATTATGTTGTAATTTCTCTCATCATAATCTAGCGTACTTATATTTGCTGTACTACCTTGACTTATGTCGCTATTTTAGCCTTGTTTTGCAAGCTTATTCTTTATCAAGCTTATTCATAATATATGTATTATTGGAGTACTACACTAATACATTCCAGAATTAGTGTATTACGGTCTGATTAACCATAGGGCACTTGGTTCGCCATTCGCATAACTACTTTACGTGGATTGAGATATATAGTGATTAGTAGACGGATATACTTGCCCTCTAGATATGTCTGAGCATATCATATCAGTTACATAACTGTACTGATATGAACATGTGAATAGGAATTACCAAATTAGTATTTCAATCCACAACTGCCTTGACAATTCCCATTTGAATTCTTTAAACGCCTTGATCCCCATACTCCTAATCTATTACCTCCCCTTGAACTCTTTACTATTGTTTTCCGCCTTCCCTTATTTCGGAAAGACAAAACCTCGTGCTTAGCATAAGTTGATACACATATAGTATTAGATGTACCCTATGGGCCAAAAATATTATTTGATGAATATTTTGTAACCAAGAGCATATCACATGTAATATATTTGGTGTTAATTTTTTTTTTGAGGATTTGAGTAACAGGATTAAGTAAAATTGAGGAATAAGATTTCTAAAAGCCTTATGTGATAAAGGGGTAATCCTAAGTTGAGTAGCAGTTGCATTATCAGCTTGAGAGAATTTTTTTTAGATTGTGATCGAGAAAAATTTGATTGAAAAGTTCAAGTCATTTTGAATTCTAGAATTTTGGATGAATAAGTAAGAGGACGAGGATCAATGAATTTCAATTTTTAGCACATGACTTAAAGTTTAATATTGAAGATTGAATCAATGGTTTAAACCTCGAGGAAAATAAATAGAACTCTAAACATGAGCAAGGACGGATTAAATTTCAAATTTGAGGATTAAATTTAAAAAAAAATTTTGATTTGCAGGATTACCTATTTGAACTATTGAGGATACAAAATTGAATTTAAATTGGAAGGGAGTACATAACGTCTTCCACGTATCCCAATTACGGAGGTACATCCCGGATCCAAGTCATGTGCTGGATCATTCAGAGATCACTATCGGCCCGAGTTTATCATACCAGGAGAAGCCGTAGAGATCCTAGACCGAAGCGAGAAGGTGTCGCAAGGCCAGACTATCCCTCTAGTTCGTATTGCATGAAAACATCATGCACCAGGCGAGACAACCTGGGAACAAGAAGAGGATATTCGACAGCGTTTCCCCCATCTATTTTCAGAACAGGGTATGTCCTAATATTTCAAATCAATCTTCAGCTATCATTATATGTCTATGTCCTATTTCAAATCAATCAATCTCTTCACTATATGTCTGTTTTTATTTCGAGGATAAAATATTCTAAGGAGGGTAGATTGTAAACTCCCTCGACCAGATTTCAGCATTTTAAAATCATTTTTAGCAATTTAGGATTTATTATAATATTTTAAATTATTTTGCTTACATATCCTATTGAATTGTGCACCTGTCCATTACCCAATTATTTAGAATATTACACTAGTCCCAAACAAAGCTCACATACCTCTCCTAGACATGTTAGACTATTTTTCTGAACTTTGTGCAACTCCCAGACACTTTGTTTTGAGCCTCGTTTTAGACGCACAATTATCGTTACCAACGTTCGTATTTAATTATTATTTAATTTTCTGCTCTATACCCATCTCTGTTCCAATAGAGATTTGAGGCCCAACCTACACCTGTTTTGCCCAAACAAAAATATGTTATTATTCTACATTCAGTATACTACATTTAGTATATTGACACCGTAATAAAATATGGCCCTACCTGCCTCTAAATAATTAGTGAACACCTTGCACAGTATTTATTAATTAATAAATACTGTGACCCGTATCACCCAGAAACCAGGCCCAGCCCCTGCCCAGGCTCACCCCCACCCCCTCAGGGCCCTCCCACAGCTTTTTCCTACAGTTCTGTGAATTTTAGCATTTTTAGAAATCAAGTATTTTTCCAGATAAATTACGTAATTGTGCATTTTCCCAATTTTAGGACTTTTATGCAATTTATAAATTTGTAGGGATTTTTCTGCAAATTTTAGTATGAGGTGTTACCCCCCTATTGGCCGGTGAACGTACACCGTCCATTTGGACGTGGATCCCACCACAAAATATCCTAGAAATATCTCAAAATATCTGAAATAGATATTTTTAAAATATATTTACATAAATACCCCTTAATTATTTCCTAATTACAAATCTACCCCAAATCCTAAAACCTATATATACAGCCCCCTCCCCATTCCCGAACTCATCCCACACCCACCTCCGGCCACCGCCCTCCGCCGGACGCCTCGCCACCTCCCCGGCCTCCCCTCCGACCACTGCACCCTGCCCTAGCCACCGCCACCCGCCGCCTGCAACCCTCACAGACCCAACCCCATCATCCGAACCAACACCCCACCACCAACCCGACCGCCCCTCACCGCCACCCCCGGCCACCGTGGACCACCGCCACCACCCCCAGCCGCTTCGCCACGACCCCCTCCGTCGAACCACCCCGCTCCCACCACCCCACGGCCACCGCACCACCACCACCACCGCCCGCAAAACCGACCCGCTCCCCCTCGACCATGACTCGAGCCCTCCGCCGACCTCCCTAATCTCCACCTCCGGCCGCCACTGACACCGCCACCACGACCGAACCCTTCGTCACCCCCTTCTCCGCCGCCTTGACCGCCTGCACCGCCGCCTCCGCCGCCGCAGCCTCCGCTGAGCTGCCGCTGCTACTGTCACTGCTAACTGCAGTTACTGCTGTGGCTGCCGTTCCGGCCAGCCACCGCCTCCTCCGCCGCCGTCCTCCCGCCGGCGACTAGCCGTGGGCCCCTCTGACGTGTCAGGTATATACGCCCCCCCCTAAATACGTGTAAATACGTATATTTTCATATATATATGTATATATATATTTATTTATATATATTAATATATATTAATATATATATATTAGTATATATATAATTAATTATATTATTATACTTACTGTATACAGTATATATTATTATTATTATATATTTAATATGTATTTAAGTATGTATATTTATGTATATATATATATCTATGTATATTTATACATATATATTTATATATAATGTATTATGTATATATTTATATATATATATTATGTATTATATAATTATTATTATATTTACAGTAAATATATATACAGTATAAATATAATTATTATATGTATATGTATTTATGCATTTTTATGATTTATATGCATTTATTTCATTTATTTATATATATATATATATATATATATATATATATATATATATATATATATATATATATATATATATTTATGTATATAGTTAAATATATATAATTATATATACTATATTACTTTATATTATTATTATTATATTACAGTATATAATATATATATTATACCATATACTAATATACTGTGTATATACGTATATATGTATTATTATATAAATATATTGTATATTTATATATGTATATATCTATATATGTATATATATATTTATATATATATGTATATAAGTATGTATTATATAAATTATATATATACAGAATTTATTATATATATATAAAATATATATATAATTATTATATATACATACTATATATTTTATTATATGTATATATATGCATTTTACTTTTATTTATATATATATATATATATATATATATATGTATATGTATATATATAGTTATATATATATTGTATTACAAATATGTATATATATATTATTTATATTATATTTTTATATATAATCAGATTATATATTTATATTAAATATATATATATGAATTTATTATTTTTAGCATATATATATAGTATATATATGTATATATATTGTATATTTTATAAGTATATTTATAAAATATATACTTTGCCTTATTACAAATATGTATATATATATATATATATATATATATATATATATATATATATATATATATATATATATATATATATATATATATATATTATTTATATATAAATATATTATATTTATATTTATAATCAGATTAAATATTTTTATTAAATATATATATATGTATTATTATTTTAACATATATATAGTATATATGTATGTATATGTATATATATATATATATTGTATATTTTATAAGTAAATTTATAAAATATATACTTTGCCTTATTACAAATATGTATATATATATTATTTATATAGTATATAAAATATATATATAGCATATAAATATTTTATTATTTCTTCTTGCATTGTATATATGTATATAAATATATATGTACTTATATTTATTTATCTCTATATGTATTTATGTATACTTATATATATATATATATATATATATATATATATATATATATATATATATGATATGTAATATTATTATATATTATTATGCTCTAATATTATATATGTATTAAATACATATATATTATTATTTATTTATTTACATAAGTATAAATGCTATATATAGTATATATTATATTATATATAGGGCTTTACATATATCTATATTTAAGTATAAAAATATACTATGGTATTTAATGTACGCTTTATTTTAATAATAATTATGAACCCTGTATGTCCTGAACAGAGTACACCTATAACGCAGTCAGTGACCCCGGGTCACAGGACCCCTCAGACTTGACTGTAAGTACAGGTCTTTGGCACGCCCAGCTCAGAGAAGTAGGCAAGTATACCTTGCCAAGTTTTTACTGTTTAAATTATTAACTGTTGAATGTTATTGTTAGTAAATTTACATATAACAGTATGTATCTGAGACTGCCTCGGGTACCGTCAACAAGTACATTGACAAGTAGTGTAACTGACTTAGATTCTAGCCAACCTACCTGATAGCTGCGAGGGTATCCTAATATCCTCCTAGACCTTAATACCTGTACACGCAACAAGGTTGCACTTCATTTTGGGATGCAAGTTTACGTATTTGATTAGCTACCAGTACGTGCGACATGCATCACGGCTTAGCACGAAATCAGGTAAGTTATGACTTGGCATATAGCTATATTGGGCGGGGAGAACAACTAATAGGCGTATGGGACACCCACCTCTTTATACAGATACCGCACTCGACGGAGTGATACGGACGTTATATATATATTCCTGTGGCCATGCTCCTCAGAGATGGTGTATTGCATAGTGCCCTCGAATGGGGGCATATATGGCATATACTAGCCAGTCATCACGATTGGTGAATTATGTCAGCATATGTCTAGCCCACACTTTCCCATACGTACTAAGTTATCTCACATTGCATTCACTTAGATGGCTAGCATACCCTCTATTTTATTTATTCAGTATTTATATATATGGCATGCTTTTATGTATCTTGTTATGTCCCATTGAGGACCTGGTTCCCTGCCAGGTTTAAATGAGACATTCTACCCCACAGTGTACGGACCTGGACAGGAGACTAGAGATGCCACTGAGAAGGAGTTAGAAGAGTTGCCTTCTGAATCTGCCTGATCATAGTAGCTTGTTCACTTGGAACTGGAGCTGGAGGTATTTACCTTAGATAGACGATGCTTTAGCATTATATATATTTTCAGCACTTCTTTATCTTTTGTAGTGGATTGTTTCCACAAGATATTATCTGGTTTTGTACTATGACATTCAGACTTAGCATCTATATATATTCAGCACTTACTTCCATATTCAATGATATTTCTATGGATGAGATTAGATTTACCTGTATTAAACTTGTAGTATTTTTAGGACAGCATAGCACATCACTTTGGGTCCATTAAATTAGGTAATCCCTTAGTGACGTGTCAGCTGATCAATGCCACGTGGCCTGGTTCCATATATTTTGGAATTGGGGCGTGACACCAAGTCTATAGAGAATTTAACATCTCGATCTGGCGGCAATTCTGACAATTCCTCAGGAAACACATCCAAGAACTCTGCTATCAACGGATGCGGCAACTCCTTGTCTTCCACCATAGCTCCACAAATAATGCCTTCTCCCTGCTCTGTAGCTCCTCTAGCAAACTCGAACTCTGGCTCTCTTGGCGGACCAAACAAAACTCTACCTCCTTTACAATCTATGCTAGCACGGTGCCTATTCAACTAATCCATTCCGAGTATAATGTTGTAGCTCAAAAGTGGTATTATAAGTAGACACACACTCAACTCCCGGCCTCCTAGAGTAACTCTTCGATCCTTGCAAATATTATTAACCAGGATAATACCTCCCCCGGTCATGATCTTGCAAGTCCTAAGCAAAGACTCAGCTACCAAACCATACTTTAGAGCAAAAAAAATAGATACAAAACTATAAAAAGCACTACTATCAAACAAAGCTAAAGCTGGAATAGAATTAAGAAGAATAAAACTTGTGATAACATCTCCGGTGGGTTCGTCCTCCTCGACGGTCATAGCAAATGCTCGTCCATGACGTGCACCTCCCTGCTGCTGATGCTGAACATAACGCTACTGCTGTGTCGGAAGCGGTCCCCTCGGCTGTACTGTAGGTAGTCTCGTCTGTGCCATCGGAGCTGAAGCTGCTCCCTGAACTGCACGACGAGGATACTCTTTCGACTGATGCCCTTCAGTACCATAATACAAACAAACTCTTAGCCTCCTCCTACAAACTTTCTAGATATGGTCGGGCTTCTTGCAGTAGTGGCAGAAAGCTTGCTGTAACTGTCTCTACTGCTGTGATACCTGGTAAAAAGGCGTCTTAGCTAGAGTCTGGTCCTACTGTGGCTGCTGGAAAGGTCTGGACTGGAAATAAGGATGTTTGGCAGATACTGCACTGCTGTTTGCCCTCAAAAAAGAATTACGGTCTCTCTTGGGCTTCAAACCCAACTCCCGCTCAACCTTGCGTGCCTTCGCAAGTATCTCCGAGTATGTCTCATAAAAAGACGAAATAAGGATCTTCACTTCCCAGTTTAGACCCTCACAGAAACGAATAGCCCGAACATCTGGCTCTCTCACCAAATACTCTGCAAATCAGCTCAATCTGTCGAACTCCGCAGCGTACTCCTCCACAGACATGCTCCCCTGAATGAGACTCTCAAAATATCTTCCCAAGTCTAGCCTGTCTACCCGGGCGAAGAACTTTTTCTTGAAGAGGTCCTTGAATACCTCCCAAGACTGTCTCGCGTTAACAAGAATTGACTCATTCCTGAACCAAGTACGAGCGACATCGAACAGTTGAAGTCCTACCGCCTCAACCTTCAGATCCTCAGAAATACGGGATACCCTCATAAGATGCTTAATATCCTCGAGCCTCATCAGCATAGACGATGCCCTCCGTCCCCTTGAAGACCCTAGGCTCCAGCTTCTTGAAGTCCCGAATGTTGTCTAGCCGAAGCTGAGCAACCTGAGGAATAACCTGTTGCTGGACCAGAATTCCTCTCTCGACTACGGCATGAGCAAGCTGATCAGCACTCTCGATGCCCTGCCATAGAACGTCAGTCTGCCTCTGATGTGCCTCAGACTGAGCCCTCTATGCCTCGAACATCTCACGAAACAGTGTAAACATCTGTGTCGCCTCTGCTGGCATATGAGGTAGAGGTGGAAGCCCCCCAGATACAGCTATCACAGTCCTCTAAGTAGGTGGTGGTCCTCCGAAAGCAGCTGACACTCCAATCACCAGAGAAGTGACTGGTGCAGGCCCTCGGATGTCACAGACCTCTCAGAAGCTGCTCTCCCCTGTTGCGATCTAGTCTTAGGCGACATCCTGAGACAAATCGAAAGAAAGAATCAATATAGCACATGATGTAAGACACTCAAGGAAAGGACAGTTTAAGAGATCAAGTATCAATATCAAGGAAGAATAGTTGAATCAAATTTTTTTTCCTAGATGTGATTGAGTATTCTTAGCTTATAGCCTATATTCTATATCCTATCGCAGGCTCATAGTAGTACAACTAAATCATCGCAATACCACAACATCGCATAACTTATGAAGCTTGACTTGCATGGGCCACCACTAAAAACGTGTCATGACCCACACCCGATATAAGGATGCAAGTTGAAAATAATGCCCAGCCTACGCCACAGAATCGATGGTAGAATGCTGTATGGGTAATCTATCCAATAATATAATGAGCCACCAATAATAACAATATACTCAATCACAGAACTAAGATGGAAATGAGCACGAATCAGATAAAAGAAGAGAAATAGTCACATATAACTCATGATTCTAAAATAATATATGAATGAGTCTGAAAGAAAGCTAACAATAAGCTGGAGACAAATCCAGTACAAGAAATACTAAGAAGGTACTAAACCCGGGTCATCTGTCTCAGTCAGGATAAGTCCCTCCTGAGCCAAGGTCTCTGACTCTAAGCCCACAATATCCTGGGGTCCATAATATGTAGGGTACCACTCCTCAGTGTCATCTAGGAAAAATATATCCAGTCAAGAAAGGAGCAGAGTATATCTCTAACAGTAGTTCTAATCAATGATAAAATCTATATAACAATAAATAGATGTGAATATACAAGATGCACAATAGATACGAGAGATACACAATAAGGAAATACTGGAATGAACACAATAATGAACAATATGTCAATGAATAAGAATACTAATGACTAAGTGTGTGAGTACTAGCTTTAACATGTGATCGGCTTGGGAACATGATACAATATATATGGCCTGACTAATCATACGTGCGATGTATGATTAACATTATTCAATAATAATACTTGATATAATAGGGGTATGATCACATATCTACACTAAAGTACTCTCCATCCTCGACTGGTATAATAGATCCAACCACGGTATGCTATGGCACGAAATTCCCCAAGAAGATAACGACTATTCCCGAGAATCAGTGTCTGTACATGTACAAGATAACCAATGAAACAATACTTGCACCATATACGCCATATACCAAGGAATAACATCTCATGATGAGATCCGGATATACCAATCCGTGTAACCATAGTATCAAGAGAACATGGATATCTATACTAGATACAATGAACATAGAGGATAACATAAATGAGAAACTATCAGAGAATATACTCGCCTGAAGTCCAAAGAATAGTCTCACAGATGACTGATACGGTGCCTCGAAGACCTAGATATGGAATACAACATCAATACAAGGTCCCGGAAAGAAAAAAAGTTAAACTAGTCAACTTTTAGGTTAATAAGTTAATTCTAAGTCAAAAGTTAAACTCGGTCAACTCTCGTCAAACTATGGTCAACTACCTATTTCTAGGTTGCATAAGTCTAAAACAAAGATATTGGATTCAAATACTAAAGCCTAGGTCATAAAAACTATATCTTAGCATACTAGGATACCGTATCTCTGGATACATAAATCAAAAGGAAAATCATCACTTAAATAATTATTAATTATATACAATCCTAATTACAAATATTAAATAGATGCCTTGGTTTTGAACCAATTAATATTAAACCATAATATTGATACCCAAACTCAATACCTTGGGTATCCCCAATTACCTTGGTACTTACCTTGGTATCTCAAGGTAATACCCAATACTTTACTTATGCTAACTACCCTTTAAAATAATATATGCTACACTATATATATATATATATATATATATATATATATATATATAGTATACTATAATGCAAATAGCAATTAGGAACATATTTACATATATATTAATTACCATATATATATATATATATCACTGTCAAACTGTCGCTAAAGGACACTGCCTGCTGTCGCTGAAGCGACTGATACTGCTGATACTCTGCTATTTTAGTGACGAACTTCTGCAGCTGTCGCCAAAGCCATCGCTATAGCCTCTGATACGGCTGTTGATACTGCGGTTATAGTGACAGATTCTTGCTGTTTGTCACTGATGCTCTTGCTGCTGCTGCTGTTAGATATTGCTGCTGCTGCTGCGACGCTTCCTCCTGTCGCTATAGCGGCTGCTGCTGCTGTTATTGCTGCTGCTGTTGCTTCTGCGACATATGCTGCTGTCGCTATAGCTCCTGCCCCCCTCTATTACAATATATATATATATATATATATATATAAATATATATATATAGTAATATACACATACATAGTAACATATTTATAACAACACACATATGTATACGTATATATAAACACATACACAATATACAACATATATTATATAAATATAAATATAAATATAAATATAAATATAAATATAAATATAAATATAAATATAAATATAAATATAAATATAAATATAAATATAAATATAAATATAACAACATATAAATATCTACTATAATATATATACATATACTACAATCTATAAATATATCTACATATAGAAGAAAAGCTATATAACAATATATACAGTATATACATAGATACATAGATCCAAGACACAATATTACATAAATATATATACACAACATTATACATATATATATATATATATATATATATATATATATATATATATATAAAATTATACTTCTCCATGAATAAGAACGCAAGAGAATTAGATCTATAATTAAATTGTACACACATGGAACATATCATCCCGTATCCCACTAGATCTAGGATACACATGCGACACGAGTCCACCACACATCCAAATGTATCACGAAGGATACAAACAAGTCATATATATTATTATGAACAATACGAAGAGTCAAATACAATTCTACGTGTCCGTGCAAAATATGATATGCTCAAAGTCCCGAGTCAGAGAAAAACCCCCTAAATCAACACGTATCACCAAATTATTAGGATACGACCTATATGTACCCAATTATGGACATGACACTAGCCCCAAACACACAAGCACATGCCAAATTGATCTATAGGACCAATTAATACACACAACAAATATCAATCTCGAAATTTCCCCAAAATTGACACAAAAAGACCATAACTTTCTCAATAGGCCTCTTATGAACACAAAACAAAATCCTATGGGTAGCCTATGCATATGGGTTGATTTTTCATAGTTAAATCTCAGATTTAGAACCTAATTTAAGGGAAAAACTGAATTAACCTTTTGGGAGATGGATTTCTAATGCAACCTCCAAATATGATAAAATTGGCCTCAAACTTGTAGATCCTTGCTTCTCTTTGTAGATCCTTGCTTTCTTCTTCTAGATCCTTGCTCCACTAGTCTCCAATGGTGATTTGAGAAGCAATTGGGATAAAATTTGGTAGAAAAATGAAGTGAGAATGAAGGAATTTGGTTGAGGGAAATTCTAAATCTAGTTTTGAAATAAAAAGAGGAGAGAGAAATCAATTCCCCCCTCTTTAATAGGCCGGCCCCCCTTCCCCTTTCTTAAGTCACTATGTAATATCCTTTATACCCATTGGGGCCTCTCACGAAGAAATAATTAAGGAGGAAAGCTTCTAGTCTAATAGTTTAATTAATTTTGCTGATACTGCTGTTATAGTGACGGATTCTTGCTGTTTATCACTGATGCTGTTGCTGTTGCTGCTGTTAGATATTGCTGCTGCTGCTACGACGCTTCCTGCTGTCGCTATAGCGACTACTGCTGCGGTTATTGCTGCTGCTGTTGCTTCTGCGACATATGCTGCTGTCGCTATAGCTCCTGCCCCCCCTCTATTACAATATATATATATATATATATATATATATATATATATATATATATATATATATATATATACACACACACACACATACATAGTAACATATTTATAACAACACACATATGTATACGTATATATAAACACATACACAATATACAACATACATTATATAAATATAAATATAAATATAAATATAAATATAATAACATATAAATATCTACTATAATATATATACATATACTATAATCTATAAATATATCTACATATAGAAGAAAAGCTATATAACAATATATACACATATAGTATATACATAAATACATAGATCCAAGACACAATATTACATAAATATATATACACAACATTATACATATATATATATATATATATATATATATATATATATATATATATATATATATATACTTCTCCATGAATAAGAACGCAAGAGAATTAGATCTATAATTAAATTGTACACACATGGAATATATCATCCCGTATCCCACTAGATCTAGGATACACATGCGACACGAGTCCAACACACATCCAAATATATCACGATGGATACGAACAAGTCATATATATTATTATGAACAATACGAAGAGTCAAATACAATTCTATGTGTCCGTGTCAAAATATGATATGCTCAAAGTCCCGAGTCGGAGAAAAAATCCCCAAATCAACACGTATCACCAAATTGTTAGGATACGACCTATACGTACCCAATTGTGGACATGATACTAGCCCCAAACACACAAGTACATGCCAAATTGATCTTTAGGACCAATTGATACACACAACAAATATCAATCTCGAAATTCCTCCAAAATTGATACAAAAAGTACCATAACTTTCTCAATAGGCCTCTTATGAACACAAAACTAAATCCTATGGGTAGTCTATGCATATGGGTTGATTTTTCATAGTTAAATCTCAGATTTAGAACCTAATTTAAGGGAAAAACTGAATTAACCTTTCAGGAGATGGATTTCTAATGCAACCTCCAAATATGATAAAATTGGCCTCAAACTTGTAGATCCTTGCTCCTCTTTGTAGATCCTTACTTCCTCCTTCTAGATCCATGCTCCACTAGCCTCCAATGGTAATTTGAGAAGCAATTGGGATAAAATTTGGTAGAAAAATGAAGTGGAAATGAAGGAATTTGGTTGAGGAAAATTCTAGATCTAGTTTTGAAATAAAAAGAGGAGAGAGAAATCAATTCCCCCCTCTTTAATAGGCCGGCCCCCTTCCCCTTTCTCAAGTCACTATGTAATATCCTTTATACCCATTGGGGCCTCTCACGAAGAAATAATTAAGGAGGAAAGCTTCTAGTCTAATAGTTTAATTAATTTTAATCATCCTCCTAACCAATGAGCTTTCTAAATGGGCTAAAATCTAACAATTAATACATGTTGGTCCATGAGTCTAAACTAAACTAGTTAGGTCCACTAACACAAGTCCAAAATAAATAACTAACATCTAATAATAATTAAATAATACAATAAATAATTATTTATCATGCACAATATTTAATTAAATATAAAATTACTAAAATACCCTTTCCTAGAAAATATGGTAGTGACACATGTGACATATCATGACCACGTTCCCCCCATTTGTATTCTAGTTTTCATCCTCATCCACTCACACTTAATCCTAGCCTTTGATTCATTCCTCCATTAATCACTACCACCCAATTCCTTCATGGACACACACACACACACACACACACACACACACACACACACACACACACACACACACACACACATAGCCGGCCCTAATCCCAAGAGAACCCCTATCATCACTTTCTCTCCTCACTTCCCTCCCTCTCCTCTCACAGCCGACACCTTCCCTCCATCTTCTTCTTCTTCTTCTTCTTCTTCTTCTTGGAACCCTAAACCTTACCACCACTGCCACCACCGCCATCACTATTCCCCCACACCACCATCGTTAATACCACCACCACCACTGCCACCACCGTCAACACCACCACTATTGCCACTACCGTTAACACCACCATCACAGCCGACACCAATACCACTACTGCCACCACCGTTAACACCACCACCACAGCTGACACCAACACCACCACTGCCACCACCGTTAACACTACCACCACAACCAACATCACTACTACTGCCACCCCCATCAACAACACCATTATTGCCACCACCATCAGCCACCACTGCCACCACCACAACCACAACATCACCACCACTGCCACCACCTTACGACACCACCACCTCACGATATCACCACCACTGCCACCACCTCACGACAGCATCTCCACCGTGGCCAACCACCACCAACGATAAAATTAGCTAGGACACCACCTCCACCACCGAACGCCACCTCTGGTATCACTCCCCTCTTCTTCTCCCTCTTTATTTATTTTTGCAACTCTTTCAATTCGTTAAAAACCCTAATTAGGCTATAGGTTCCATTGAGCAATACTTGTGAACACTTTGTTAAATACCCATATTTAGTTTGTATTCAAGAATAGTAGCATTCATTTTTTGGGTTATATATATGTGTGAAATGCATGAGTTGATGGTGATGTTATTCAAATAAAATTTCTTTTAGGTAGTATTGATGGTATAATTAAAAGATGAAGATGTGATCATTCTGCGTATTAAGAGGTGACAACTAATTTATGACTGATGCACTTTTATATATGGTTACATTGATGAAATGGGTTGAGGATGAACATTGTTCACAGTTGATCAAATCTATACTTGATGAATACTAGTGTTTGAGGATAGTGTTTAAGGACGTTATGTGATTTGATGATTATGTATTTATATAATGCTTTCCTAGTCAACTTTGGTCAACACACTAGTTAGTATGCTTAGTCGTGAGTTATGTACTATGACAAAACCTTGGTTAAGTTCTCATTGACAGATTTTCAATAATAAATAGACTTTGAGTTAATTATTAATTAGTTTTAATTACTTCTCTAGGTTCTTTGGACGTCTCAGACTTAGACATTGGACCAGAGTCTCATCTTTAGCCTGCGAATCCAGGCAAGTGTACCTTGCCATACTGTAACTCAGTTCCAGATTTACTTATTTATTTTATTTATATATTGTGTGCGCTTTGAACCAAAATTATTACTTAGTGTCCGAGGCTTATCCGGGTGCAGACGTTCGTCGATAACGTCTAGTATTAATTGTTAGATATTTCTTGATACCTTTATGTACCTACATGGTTATATCAGAACCCTAGAACACATTCAGACACTATTATCGTGCCAGACTTCCTGTATCCTGATGGTGTCAGCATGACCGAAACCTGTGATAAGTATAGGATCGTGATTGGTGCTAGTTACTTCAGTATGATGAGACTGTTTAGATAGAGGTTCAGGCTCAGTGAGCTGCAGATGCATCTTGTTGACCACATTGGAAGGGAAGGATTGTTATTAGATGCTTGGGCTACTTCGCATACACTATATAAATATCCTTATTTACGTAGAGATCCTGTATCCTGACTCGTAGTACTTACTTACTGTGTGTCTCTGTGCTCAAAGCTACATGAATGTACCATGTGTCTCTATACCTCGGATCTACAGATTTATATTTGGAAAGTCTACGTGTCGAACATTATCGTCAAGTTGTGTCTCACTTAGGTGGTTATTCTATATTACACCGACATATCACATATTTTCTTTCTGTTTTACTATAACATGCTATTTTTGTACCTTGTTACGTCCCTCTGAGGACCTGGTTCCCTTTCAAGCATAGGCGAGGAGGACTACCCGGAGGAGTATGGACCGGGTGTATATCCAGGAGCAGGACTTGTAGTAGAGGATGAGATCCTTACCGAGGACTTTGCTTGATCACCGGTAGTGACTTCACCTTGGGTCCAGTATCATTATCTAGTTAGCAGATATTGGTCCTAGTTATCTTTTTACTTCCTTTCATTCAGTACTTGTATTAGCGGGTTTGTTCCCGTGTGACTCTATCCGTTTTTGTATTATGATACATTTTTAGAGTTTTTTTCTTCTTGCACATTAGTAGACTTATTTTCTCTATGTGTTTCATATTCTTATATTTGTGGATGAGATTAGTTACACTGCTTATGTTCAAATATTGGGCTATATTATTGTACTTTATAGCTTAGGTACACTCCATCAGGTTTATTAGATTAGGATGCCCGTCGGAGTGTACCCGCTGGCCAATGCCACGTGGCTCAATTCCTTATATTTGGAATTGGGGTGTGACATAATTTTTGTGGTGGCCCATGCAGGTCTGATTTAAATCGTCTTAGTTACCTGACTGTGCCAAGCAAGACTGCAATTAGGAATAGATATTATGATCTCATCTACATGCTTGAGTACTTTATATAACACCTCTATTTCGATTTTAATTTGGCAAATTTTTATCTTATTTAATTCCAAAATGCTGATCTTAAATATGACTTCTTTTTATAGTTATGAATCTCCGTAGCGGACGTGTCGCGCAGCCGGGCGATATCCCCGTGACCGGGTCATTTGGGGAACTGGTACTGGAGCAGGTTCTTCTATTGACCCCAGCTCCCCAGGGACAGTCATTTGGGCAGCCAGAGGTGCCTTCGAATGGGCACTAGTCTCCGTACCGGGCAGATCATGAGGGCCAGTGGGCCGTAGGACAAGAGGAGCAATAGTTGCCCCCACCACCTTTATTTCTCCTATAAATGCCATATCTGCCCTTCCCACCAGGGAAACCCATGGATGGGCCGCAGATGTTCCAAATGATCTATGCTATGATGCAGGCCTAGCAGCAGGTCCAGCAGCAGGCCCAGCAGCGCTAGGCTGAGTCTTTGAGAGAGGGTAT
The DNA here is from genome assembly GCA_036927795.1 of Iris macrosiphon. NCBI lineage: Eukaryota > Viridiplantae > Streptophyta > Magnoliopsida > Asparagales > Iridaceae > Iris > Iris macrosiphon. The sequence continues at coordinate 156,510,594 of JAYESA010000009.1, forward strand.
TATGACGTCTTTGGGCCAGGCGCCACCACCAGCTCGCCAGTCAACGATGGGGGTCTATCATTGACTTTCGTCGTATGATACCACTTTTATTTGCTGGCACGAACGAGCCAACGGAGGTACATGCATAGCTTACCAATATTCAACACCAGTTGGATGCCACCGATCTTTCGAGACATAGATGGATGATCGCTGTTAGGATGCAACTTACTGATAATGCTCATCACTGGTGGCTTTCAGAGGAGGAGCATTTAGGGCCCAATCGGGTCACTTGGGAGGAGTTCTCTAGGCTCTTCAAGGAGATGTTTATTCCTTCCACTGCTAGTGCGAAACTTTGGGACAGGTTCCAAAACCCCAGGTAGGGCAGTTCGACCATTGAGGAGTACAATGCTGAGTACAATGTTAAGTTCCTCCGCTTGAGCCATTTTATCCCGTACTTGATTCCGACTGAGGAGAAGAAGGCCGAGAAGTTTTACAAAGGCCTGAGTTTTGAGACACAAAGGTTTATTGGATCTATAGCCCCCACCTCCTACTCCGAGGTTCTGTTAGCAGCTCGACGCCAGGATAGTATTAACAAGATGGAGGGTAGTCTGAAGTGCTACTATGCATCATCATCGTCAGTTCGAGTACCGCAGGAAGGATCCGTGAAACATCCCCTTGTACCACAGTAGCAGAGAGCAGCACCCTTGCAGGGACCAGTGATTCCACTTGCTATTACTGCGGCAAGATGGGATACATATTGAGGGATTGTCGACGGAGGTTGGGAGTATGCATAAGATGTAGATCTGACAGGGATTTCCCAGAGTAGAGGGTTCCAGTACCGGTGGTTCATCGACTTGCCTTACCAGCACCGAGGCCCTGCCAGCAGCCTCCCGGGCCAGTCTTTCCAGAACCGAGGCCGCCCTACTCAAGAGTTGGGGCGATGCGACCACCAGCACTAGGAGGAATTCAAAGGAGGCTACCCTTAGCCCTGCAGGCAGTTTATTTATAGCAGGCTCGACAGCAGCTGAGGGCACCAGCCTCGGGACAGGGCCAGGTCTTTACGATGACCATTGAGAAGGCAGAGACCGCTAGAGAGGTGATAGCAGGTACTATTTTAGTAGCTTTATTACCAGCAGTAATATTATTTGATTCTGGTGCCACACACTCTTTCATAGCTGCTAGTTTCGTGGCCACCCCTAGAATATCAACTGCACCCCTTCCGAAGATTAAGAAGATTCTTACGAGAGGTGGAATAGTACCGGTTAGCGACACTTATAGATCTTGTTCAGTAGTTGTTTGCGGGTAAGAGATACGTGCCCAATTTTTAGTCTTCTCCATGCCAGACTATGATATTGTCTAGGCATGGATTGGTTAAGCCAATACTATACGATGCTAGATTGCCGATATGGATGCATTATATTTAGACCATCGGATCACCCTGAGTTTGAGTTTCTTTGGGGAGCCGGAGAGCATGGTGTCCAACCTACGCATCATATATTATAAAAGGTGAACCAGTGTATCCCCACATTATATCAAAGTTTGAGGATGTATTTTTCGAGGATCTTCCAAGCCTACCACCTGACAGAGAGAGAGAGTTTACTATAGAGTTGACTCCCGGAGCTGAGCCAGTTAGTTCCCTCGTCTACAGACTAGCACCGAAAGAGTTGGTTGAGTTGAAGGTCCAAGTAGATGATCTCTTAGACAAGGGTTTCATTCGGACTAGTATTTCTCCATGGGGAGCATCCATCTTATTTGTGCCAAAAAAGGACAAGAGGTACATTTGTGTATCGATTACAGGATGCTAAATGCTGTAAAGATAAAGAACAAGTATCCTCTACTGTACATCGAAAATTTATTTGATCAGTTGAGTGGCACATGTGTATTCTCAAAGATCGGTCTCAGATCCGACTATCATCAGATCAAGGTAGAAAAGGAGTACATTTCGAAGATAGTTTTTTCGGATAAAGTATGGGCACAATGAGTGTTTAGTCATACCGTTTGGTTTAACCAACGTGCCAGCTGTGTTTATGAGCCTGATGAATAAGGTTTCCCACCAGTACTTGGATAAGTTCGTGGTGGTATTTATCAACGATATCTTGGTATATTCCAAGAACCAGGAGGAGCATGAGGAGCATCTCAGTATCGTATTGGAGATACTGAGACAAGAGAGGCTGTATGCCAAGCTCAGCAAATACGAGTTCTGCTTGGATATGGTACCTTTTTTGGTCACATAATCACTAGAGATGGACTATCAATTGACCCGAAGAAGATTGTCACAGTGGAGACGTGGACTACCCCTATATCAGTTATGGAGTTTAGGAGTTTCCTCGGACTTACCGAATATTATCGAAGGTTCATAGAAAACTTCTTGAGGATCGCTGCGCCTATGATATGGTTGACACGTAAAGGCGAGGAGTTTATCTTGACTGAGGAGTGTCAGATGGATTTCGATGAGTTGAAGAAGCGTTTGACGATAATACCGATCCTGACACTTCCTTCTGGATCTGGAGGATTTATGGTGTATAATGATGCATCTGGGAGAGTCCTAGGATGTGTACAGATGCAGCACGACAAGGTGATAGCTTACGTATTGAGACAACTGAGGGTTCATGAGAAGAATTACCCGATACATGATCTAGAGCTAGCTACGGTAATATTTGTACTAAAGCTATGGCGGCACTACCTTTTTGGAGAGTGGGTGGAGATTTACACAGATCACAAAAGTCTGAAGCATGTCTACACTCAGAAGGAGCTCAACATGTGATAGAGACATTGGCTAAAGTTGATGACAGACTATGATATCGAGTTGCAGTACCACCCTGGCAAGGCGAATATTGTAGCAGATGCGTTAAGAAGGAAGCCCATGGCATACTTCTTGATGACTCAACGCCAGTTGTTAGAGGATCTTTAGGAGCTCGGGATAGAGGTTGTATTACCAGACATGGATGGATAGTTGGCCAGTTTAGAGGTTCATTCTACATTGGTTGAGAGAATCAAGGCAGCCTTGCCTACCGATGTGAGATTTCGACGACTGCGAGAGAGGACATGGGCCGACATGCAGACGAGACTCCAGATTCACGAGGATCAAACTTTGAGGTGTGGAGATCGCTTATATGTTTCGAGTGGCGAGCTACGCCAAGATTTGATGACCGAGGTCTATAGTTTAATTTATTCTATTCATCCCGGGGGTAGGAAGATGTACCAAGATTTGAGACAACACTACTGATGACATGGGATGAAGAGGGAGATTACGATATTCATGGCGAGATATTTGGTCTGTCAGCATGTCAAGACAGAATATTAAAGGACTGCAGGACTATTGCAACCGCTTCCCATTCCTGAGTGGAAGTGGGAGCACATTACCATAGATTTTGTTACGGGATTTTCGAGGACTCCTAGCGGAAAGGATGCAGTCTGGGTTGTCGTGGACCGACTCACAAAGTTGGCACATTTCTTGCCCTTTAGAGTTGGAAAGTCCACGAAGATATTGGCTAGCATGTACATGAGACAGATAGTATGACTATATGGAGTGCCTGTCAGCATTGTATTAGATCGTGATTCCAGATTCATATCATATTTCTGGCGAAGTATACAGGAGAGTCTGGGAACTCACCTCAAGTTCAGCAATGCATATCATCCACAGACTGATGGTCAGTTAGAGCGTATGATTCAGATACTAGAGGATATATTGAGAGCGTGCATGATCGACTTTGGAGGATCTTGGAAGGACAATCTACACTTGGTGGAATTCTTCTACAAGAACAGCTACCAAGCAAGCATCCAGATGGCACCGTTTGAGGTACTGTACGACAGGGAGTGTAGGTCTCTGGTATGTTAGAGTGATGTAGGAGAACGCCAGATACTTATTCCAGAGTTGGTGACTCAGACAGTAGAGAAAGTGAAGCAGATTCAGAGCCATCTCCGTGCAGCACAGGACATACAGAAGTATTGGGCAGATGTACACCATAGACCTTTGGAATTCAAGAAAGGTGATCATACATTTTTGAAGATATCACCTACTCATGGTACCATCAAATTTGGGGGCAGAGACAAGCTGAGTCTGAGGTACATCGGATCTTTTGACATCTTGGAGCGTGTTAGCGAAGTAGCTTATCATCTTGCATTGTCTCCATCATTAGAAGGCGTGCACGATATATTTCACGTATCACAGTTGAGAAGATACGTGACAGACCCTAGCCACATGCTCGATCATTCAGAAATTATAGTCGGGCTCAGTTTATCATATGTGGAGCAGCCAGTAGGGATACTCGATCACAGTAAGAAGGTTTTGAGGGGACAGACTATTTGACTTGTCAGGGTTGCATAGAAGCATCATTCGTTGGGCGAGTCTACCTGGGAGTACGAGGATTTTGTTTGACAATGTTTCCCTTATTTATTTGAGTACCAAGGTACGAATTTACGTACTGTATTTCAATTACTTGTTAACTTTTTAATTCTCGCAACTCTTATTCGTGCTTTACTTTTAATTTCGGGGATAAAATTCTTCTAAGTTGGGAAGGATGTAAACCCTCTTAATAATTTTTTTAGGTAGACTGGGTGTGGTGAGAATTTTGGTTTAGGTCAAGTTATTTAAGGATTAGAAATTAGGGTTATGAAGACTGGTTCTTTAATTTTAAACTCTTAGTGCACCTTACCGTTGCTACCATATTTGGTGCATAACAATAGTCTTTACTTTCTGACAAATTTTGTACTCTTGACCTGACGAGCTAACCTAGGCACTGGACATTTCTGTCACTCATAAACATACTCCCTTGTGCTCTATTTTAATTGCACAACTTTCAAGTCACAAAGATTAATTTAAATTCTATGCCTTCTATCTATGTCGTTGCCATCAATTTTTGGGACACAAACTAAACCCATTTTACCTAACCAATTAAAGGGTCCAAAACTAATACCAAGCCTACAATGTCCCTGATATTTGTGTCACTCCCAATTGAGATCCCATGTACTTCCATTTTATATAAGAACACCTATGACACAATATTTATTTAATTTGGTGAAACCAAATTGACTTAACCCCAACTAAACCCTCACACCAAATCTTAAGACTCATACAAAATATCCAACACCTACTGCATCCTACAAAACACAAATACCATTTTTCCTACATCAAATCCTCATTTTTTTCCTTCATTTGTAAACCTCAAACTCTTAAGGACCAAAATGCAAAAGTAATGCAATATGTCAACCTCCTATTGGTGTAATTCAAATGAAGAATACCTCCCTTGGCCATGTGACCGGTCATGACCATATTCTCCCTCATTTGTATTGTACTTTTTATCCTCATCTACTCATACTTAATCCTAGCCTTTGATTCATTCCTCCATCAATCACTATCATCCAATTAATTTATGAAAATATACATACACACACTCATAAACCCCCTATATAGCCGATGCTAATCCCAAGAGAACCCCTATCATCACTCTCTTTCCTCACACTCCTCCCTCTTCTCTCACAGCCGACACCTTCCCTCAATCTTCATTTTCTTCTTCTTCTTCTTCTTCTTCTTCTTCTTATTCTTCTTCTCTTTCCTTGGAACCCTAAACCTCACCACCACTGCCACTACCGCCATTACTATTCCTCCACACCACCACCTTTAATACCACCACTACCACTACTGCAACCACTGTAATGACCTGCTCCGCTCAACCCGGAGGGCCAATTCAAACGATACAAGTACAATGACCTGACCCATCTTTCTTAGCGAGAAAACTCATTCGATGCAAAGGCATTCCAAACTTGTATCTTCAAATGGAGTTCAGACTTAGACTTTCAGAGGCGCGCTTGGAGTCTCGCTCGATCGATGCGATTCATTGCTAAGGTGGGTGGCCCCGGTGAACCTGTCTCTACTTAGCTGCACACTAAGAAAATAAATATTACATGCTAGTTTTTAGGCGATAACCTTTGTATGCTAATAAAAGAGATGAACACACATAGCTAAGGGGATAACCCTGCCTTATCATTATATAAAACATGGAGATCTTATTGCTATTTGTGTAGTCGGGTTATTGAGTTAAAATATAGTAGTTTCTTATATATGCCACAAAGATAGTTGAGTTCATACTGAGGCATTGCACCGTACGGAATATAACACAGGATAGAGTAGAATCATGTTGCATACATTGGTGAGGAAGGCTATTAAGTAGTCATTCTGAGTCAGGATAATGAAAGAAAAGTAAGTACTCGGGATATCCAGATCACTGAGGCAGTCTCTAATTAGGGAGCTGCGTAAAAAAGAAAGATCCGAGTGTAGTCCTCGGCAAGATTGAACCGAGTTATTTCTTGCCTAGGAGATTGGAAGTAGGGGAGTAGTTGTCACGCCCCGGCCCCTCGGACCACCGTATCCCCCGCCGGGCCGGACGCGAATCACCGCGCATCGGCGCATCGGACTTGAATCACCGTGCCTCGGCGCCTTCCCGACGGGGCAAGGAATGGCCCGTTTGATACCAGAACGTGATGCCGTGTGAGCCTGGGGTTGTGCCCGCATAAGATAACATCGTTAGAGTTTGTTTGGCTATCATTGCATCAATCGAGTAAGCAGCGGAGGGACATTGTTGCAATGTATTTATACATTTAGCCAACTCAGTATTCGGGGAAAATTGAGGGACTAGGGTTCTCTGTTAGCAAAGACATTGTTCCATACATTATGCCCCTTTATACGATAGCAACTCGAGGCAATCGAAACCAGAATTTTGGGTCATGGGGATAGAGGCACGCCTATCGCTCCTTCGGACGATCGAGTACCTGCAAGCAAGTAAACTGTTGGTGGGTCAGCACTTTTATAAGTACTGGTGAGATAAAACAACTGAATAGAAGCAAGCATTCACTAAAACCAATATTAAGTAATCATGTTGTAAAATATTATATTACTAGTGATCTTTCTAGTTTTACCTATGTTCGTTATATGCAGCAGAAGAATGGAGTCATATTACATTGTTTTGGAAACATCTTTTAAAACAGAGTTTCATATTGAATAAGCAAGCAAGATAAGCCGTTCGTTCTATTTCAGGGTGTGCGCAACGTATCTCGTGAGTTATACTCAAGAACTCTAGGGACAAATGCCTAGCTAGACACAAATACATATCTTAGGGGCGGTCCATCTATCCAAGCCAACACAATAAACTAGCTTATATGCAGTACGGTCCCCGAGTAACTCAGGATCGGCAGCTGTTGGTCCAGCATACCAATGACTCATTTATTTGATGCTAATGGCAGCTGTGACTCATGGTTGCTTTCCACTATCTCTGTAGCAGTCGTGACACATGCAGTTCAGCTCTCCACCAATAGCCATTGTTCGACCAATGCGAATACATAAAATACTATCTAATAAACTCTAGTATGCAGACGAGAAGAACCATCAGACTATATTTCTTTTTGCGGGGGCAAGCCACCTTATCTTTGAACACATTCAGGCACATGATATGGTTCTCTCAGAGCATAGGCGATAGTGAACATGTTCATGCAAACACATACTTTTAGACAAGCGATTTAGGGTCTCTTAGTTAAGCAGACATATTTGTTTAAAAGACAAGCTGGGTGAGTTTGTTTATTAGCATGCAAGGCAGGTTCTACCATTCTCTTTTATGCAAACAAGCATTCAAAATACTCAGGTTATTATTAAGGCATGCAAGAATCAGAGAACAAAGTTCTGCCCACTCACCTTGATATATAATGCTGACGTGGAGCGGGGCATTACAGTAGTTGCATGGTCACGGACAACTGGTTGCGCACCAGGTAGAGATGAGTCCTCGACACGATTGCTGAGGCATCCAAATTGTGTCAGCCCGGAAGGATAGTGCCAGTGTAGTCCTGGTAATAAGCTAGCTGATGACTAATGGATGAGAGTGGGACATCCAACAAGGCTTGCTACCGACCTGGATGGGCGCCGACTCATAGACGGTTTGGATGGCCCAACAAGGCTAGCAACTGAGCTGGAAAGATAACCGTCCATCGTAGATCATATCCAATATGGCTAACAGAGCCAGTGACTTTCATATAGATAAGTCATGCTTGCATAGCGGCTATCTGCATTCAGAAGAGGAGTAACGTGAAGGAGTACATTTGTACGATATTCTGCATATTTAGAATAGATGCACGGTAACAAACATAGTTCGAGTAGAATGGGTTTGAGGCAGAGACACGACATAACACTTGGACTTCATAAATGTTCTTTGTTATTCAGTAGATCATTGTTTATATTACTGCATATGACAGGGAAGGCCGAATGGTAAGAAATGGTAAGACGAACTCAGTTTTTCACTATTATGGCACTTTTGAGCAGACACAGATATTAATTTCATTATATTACTATGTAACTGATCCTAAGATAAAAGAATAGAAAGACAAGGAAATCAGTCAGTGCATATAACTAACGAATGTGCTTATTTTGTGGCATGAGCGAGAGGCCTCTCCACCAGTGCATTCAATGTACTGATACCCAACCAGTCTGCATGCAGGGTGCAGGGGAAACTCGTACGGATTCGGAGATCGCTTAACGCAATAAGGCACCAGATCGCACTTGGCGTCTTGGAGCATGGCGCGTGGACCTGGAGCTCACATATATGAGACATAATGTATGGGAACATCATCATCCAGATCGTTTGAATCAGTTCTAAGCCTAAGGGCATATTCATTATAGAGAGAGAGAGAAAGAGAGAGAGAGAGAGAGAGAGAGAGAATGAGAGACTTATAATCTCGGCCTAGTGCCGCTTATAATATTTATTTTATATCAATAAAGAGCTTGATTTGGATTCAATACTTGTGTTTATTCTATGTTTCCGCTATGACGACTCTGCGAACTAGTTATCAATGGTCGTTTCGGTATTTGCCACACGTGGGTGCAACTCCAGGCTCGTGCGACATCGCATCCCAATGGAAACGTTCATCCTGTAGGAGCACCAGCCCGGTGATTCGCATCCAGCGGGGATGGCCGATTCCGACAGAAGATCGGGGCATGATATTTTGGTATCAGAGCACGGCTTTACGTTCTTGCAATTCGTTTCGATTCTCTCAGTCTTGAACTTGTGTATTAAAAAGTGATAGATGCTCTCTCTCGATGTTCGATGAATATTCCATACAATAAGTCTAAATATTTTTGAAAAGTACATGTAAATGAAATAATGGCTTGAACGAGATTATAATGCGGGGGCCTTTGTGACAACATGTGTCAGACATCATAAGAATAGACTCGTATTAGAATCGACAAGTTATACGTGAGCCCGAATGCCTATACGAGAATACCAAGTGGGTTAGTGTGCGAGATAGAATATCGTTCGGACATTTGCTTATGCATACGGCCTTTTGGCCAAGTTGTGTTGAGTGTCATGCGCCAAGACCCTTGGTGCTAGCGAGTTGTAGCAAGATTTAGGTATCATTCAGATAAGAGTAAAAGTCAAACTTAGAATAGAAACAAATAGAGACGTTATCGTAGTGCCGCTAAGGAGAATAAAGAGAATCGTGTATGGATTTTGAAATATAATTTGGATGGTTATTCGTAGCGATAAGTTATGATTTAAAATATAGTTTGTATGGTGGACTATGGATAGAGGTGCATACGAGCCAAAGATCGTTAAGGCGACAAATAGGGATCATGTTGGAGTTATAAGGAACGAATTGGATATACGAGTGAAGGATGCCAATGCGATTCAGGAGTTAATAGGATGACTCAATTCCTGAGTGGTGTATACGATAGTTCCATGTTTGAATAAGGCAAATTGAGGATATAACGAGTTATAAAGATTCATAGAGTATAGCTCGAACACTGAATGGTGTATTGGTCACTTAGAAATATTCGAACGAATCATGGATTTCGGAGAGTTAAATGGGTCTAGCAGCAAGCGATAAAATTATGTAAAGCCTTAGTATAAAAAATGTCTAGCAAGTAAGCGAACTCGAAGGAAGATTGCAAGACTTGGTTCGAACGAGTTAGAATGAGTTGAAAAAGGGGTAAGGCAGGCTTAGAACGTCAACCGATATAACCTTATTAGATTATCGCTTAGGCGAATATAGAGAATTATGCTTGAATTTTGGAAAATAGCACGAACGGTATTTCGTGTCGGAAGATATAAATTAAATATGGATTACTTGGACGACTATAAACAGGATAAATGTATACGAGACTAAGAGTTACTAGGCTATGCTTAAGTATCGTGCATGAATTCTAGGAACGACTTGGTGAATATTCTAGCGATTAATGTGAAGCTCAATTGAGGATTTAATTTGGGTGACTCAATTTCGTGTGGTGTATGGATCATTAGAAATTTCCAAAGGGATTCATAGGTCTCGTGCGATATCAAATTAAAACAAACAGATTAAACTTGAATACAATATCGCTCGAATATAAGTTAGCCCGAGAAAGAATATTGTGGTTTAATGAGGAGATAAGCGATAACGGATTTGGCTTGGAGTTTGGAAGAACGATCTTAAAATCAAGTTTGGAAAGATAACATTCAAAATCATTCTCAGCGAGAATGATTATCCTGCAAAAGCGCTGGCGGGTAATTTCACGTCCGGTGGGGATGATCTAACTCGCAGGAACATGTTCGATGATGTTATGAACGAACTCAATAAAATAGAACGTATCGAAAGTGAATAAACTTGGGTTTGGGATTTAAACTTAATTGTTTGAGGAATGCTAGAAGTAGACTATGAAATGATCGAAGCGATAATATTAAAGTTGGACGGTTTGGCTAGGCAAACTTTGATTGTGGCAAGAACGGTTGTTAGGAGAACATGGCTTGAAGGATCAATGTACAACTTGGGATAAAACAAAGAGTGAAAATAAGGTGTCTGTTTGTTCGATGATAACCATAATGTTTGACCTTCTTATCTTGTGCGAGTACAACTTCTTACTCGCACATGTGTCACGTCCGGATTAGGACAATCATTCTACGGGAGCGTTGGAGTGGTGATATCATATTTGACGGGGATGATTGAACTTGCGGATGGCTGGAAGGTGACAATTGAAGGATCATTTTGACTTGTGGTTCGACACAATAAGATAATTTGCAGAATATAAGTAAATCGAAGGTATTTTGGGGATGAGTTAGTCTAGAATGTGAAATAAGATATGTTAGATGGTTTCATGAACGGATACGTAGATCGTGTTGGACGACTTAGTGTTTATGATATACATCAATAATTTAGAATGTGATTGTGACTTAGTAGTACAGGCTAAGAAAAAGATGGATAGGTAAAATCTATCAAACGTAATGGAAGGGATAGACTATACAAATCGATAGGTTGGACATGCAATGTAGGCATATCGTGGATTCGGTTGAACGAACGTGTTGGTGTGATAGGATGATCTGTGCTCGATGTTTAAAAATTTGAGTAAAATGAGCTTGGGTAGAATATCCGTGTAAAAAGAATAATGGTTTGACCTTAGGGTGTTTAGGGCGAGCGTTGTGCAATGCGGTTGCACAATGAGTCATAAATTTGAACTATACATATGACCTTGTGAGCTGACATAGTGGCTAGGCAGATGATCCTATGCTTCGAGTTAAACTAGAGTGACGGACTTCAGAGTATCGTTCGAGAAAATGATGGAACTGGGGAAACAAGACTTAGAGTTAGGACTTGAAACTGGGAGTATATACTAGCGACGTTGGCGTTAAAATAAACACAAATGGGAGATAAGACTCGGGTAATAATTAATTTGGTTGGATAGGTTATGCGACAGTGAGGAATAAGATGGTATTAGAGAATTGTCGGACGAAACTCTTACGATTGGAATTGGTGATATTGAAGATAAGTTGGCATAACGAGTTGGATTGTTGCTTGGAAGATGTGCGTTGCTAGTAATGCAATACTTGAATTTGGATGAGATTGGAGTAGACGATAACTAAAATGAACCATAGTTTAGTTATTCGTATAACAAAATGATCGACGATTCGAAAGATTTTTATGAGTAGCTTGTCCGACTTAGCTGTCACTAAGCTTGGTTGAAATATACATATTTAGGGGACGCCTTAAATATGGGTACGATCCAAATATAGCGATATGCATAACTCGGAAGCAGCTGCAAATGAAATATTCAGATTTGAATGGATGAGTATGAAAACTAAAATAAGTTAGCCTCAACCTAGACTTTCCTAAATGAAAGATTGTAACGTACCTCGTGCGATCAAAATAGTTCTGTGCTAAGGCACAGTAAGAGATTGAGTTTGGGAATACAATAGTTGAACGATATAATCATTCGATAAAAATAATTAAGCAATCATGCAAAACAGAACGAGTAAACGAATAGGAGGTTAAATTCGATTGGACCAAAGATGCGAAGAATTAGAACGTACCCCCAAGTGGGCAATTTTGCTTCCGCCAAGGCGCAATAAAGATTGAGTCAGAAAACTTAAGGCGATTTAATCCGACGACCTTGGCTGACAGTAGATTTACTTAGCTAAATTGAACAGTGACTCAGAGAGATATTGATACAAATGAGATTGGAAAGTTAGCTGAGATTCGAGCTTTTGGGTTTAGGCGTAATGATGGGTTTCGATAGGCGACGTCAAGTAATTAGTCAGATATGTTGGGTTCATATGGATGGAATATAATAATTTGGGCAAGTTCACCTAAAGCCTAAGTTCTTACGTGCGTGTTGAGTTATAGAATACCCCATGTTTGTGTAATACAGCCCTGCACCAGGAGCAATAGAGTTTGAGTCAGAGATTGAAATAATTAAATCAAGTATAGTTCAATAGCATTGAACGATAAAGTCGTTCGATGAGAATTGGCTAAGCATGTGCATAACGCGTTGTAAGAAAATAAATGAGTGTAGTATTGAAACAGTCTTTGGAAGTTAGACAAGAAGTATAGAGTTTGGGTTAGAAGTTGTGCAATAATACGAGTTTCGCTCAGGAAGTCTCGAGGACGAGACTTGTTCTTAGTACTGTATAATGTAAAGAGCCGCTACACTCAACCCGGAGGGCCGATTCAAACAACATAAGTACAATGACCCGATCCGCCTTGCTCAGCGAGAAGACTCGTTTGATGCAAAGTCATTCCAAACTTGGATCTTTAAATGGAATTCAGACTTAGACTTTCAAAGGCATGCTCGGAGTATCGCTCGACCGATGCGATTCATTGCTAAGGTGGGTGGCCCCGGTGAACCTGTCTCTACTTAGCTGCACACTAAAAAAATGAATATTACATGCTAGTTTTCAAGCGATAACCTTTGCATGCTAATAAAAAAGATGAATGCACATAGCTAGAGGGATAACCCCGCCTTATCATTATATAGAACATGGAGATCTTATTGCTATTTGCGTAGTCGGGTTATTGAGTTGAAATATAGTAGTTTCTTATATATGCTGCAAAGATAGTTAAGTTTATACTGAGGCATTATACCGTACGAAATATAAGACGGGATAGAGTAGAATCATGTTGCATACATTAATTAGGAAGGCTATCAAGTAGTCATTCAGAGTCCGGAGAAGGAAAGAAAAGAAAGTATCGGGATATCCAGATCACCGAGGCAGTCTCTAATCAGGGAGCTGCGTAAAGAAGAAAGATCCGAGTGTAGTCCTCGGCAAGATTGAATCGAGTTATTTTTTGGCTAGGAGATTGGAAGTAAGGGAGTAGTTGCTTGGTCACGAAAAATTGGTTTGTGTACCAGGTAGAGATGAGTCCTCGACAGGATTGCTGAGGCATCCGAATCATGTTGGCCCGGGAGGACAGTGCCAGTGTGGTCCTGGTAATACACTAGCTGATGATTAGAGGCTGAGAGTTGGACATCCAGCAAGGCTTGCTACCGACCTGGATGGGCGCCGACTCGTCAGACGGTTTGGGAGGCCCAGCAAGGCTAGAAACCGAACTGGGAAGACAACCGTCCATCGCAGATCATGTCCAATATGGCTAACAGAGCCAGTGACCTTCATATAGATAAGTCATGCTTGTATAGTGTCTATCCGTATTAAAAAGAGGAGTAACATGAAGGAGTACATTTGTACGACATTCTATATATTTAGAATGGATGCACGGTAACAAACATAGTTCGAGTAGAATGGGTTTGAGGCAGATACACGACATAACACTTGGACTTCATAAATATTCTTTGTTATTCAGTAGATCAATGTTTATATTGCTGTATATGACAGGGAAGACCAAATGATAAGAAATGGTAAGATAAACTCAATTGTTCACTATTATGACACTCTTGAGCAGATACGGATATTACTTTCATTATATTGCCATGTAACTGATCCTAAGACAAAAGACTAGAAAGACAACGAAATCAGTCGGTGCATATAACTAATGAACGTACTTGTTTTGTGGCGTGGGCGAGAGACCTCCCCACCAGTGCATTCAATGTACTAATACCCAACCGGTCTGCATGCAGGTTGCAGGGGGAACTCGTACGGATTCAGAGATCGCTTAACGCAATAAGACGCCAGACCGCACTGCGTCTTGGAGCGTGGCGTGCGAACCTGGAGCTCACAAATATGAGACATAATGTATGGGAACATCATCATCCAGATCATTTGAATCAGTTCTAAGCCTAAGGGCATATTTATTGTAGAGAGAGAGAGAGAGAGAGAGAGAGAGCATGAGCGACTTATAATCTCGGCCTAGCACCGCTTTTAATATTTACTTTATATCAATAAAGAGCTTGATTTGGATTCAATACTTGTATTTATTCTATGTTTCCACTATGACGACTCTGCAAACTAGTTATCAACGGCTGTTTCGGTATTTGCCTCGTGTGGGCGCAACTTCAGGCTCGTGCGGCATCGCGTCCCGATGGAAACGTTCGTCCTGCGGGAGATTGGGGCGTGACAACCACCGTTAATACCACTACCACAACCGACACCAACACTACCACTGCCTCCACCGTTAACACCACTACCACAGCCGACACCAACACCACCACTGCTACCACCGTGAACACTACCACCACAGCCGACACCAACACCACCACTGCTACTACCGTCAACACCACCACCACAACCAACATTACCACCACTGCCACCACCATCAACACCACCACCATTGCCACCACCATCATCCACCACTGCCACCACTACAACCACAACATTATCACCACTTCCACCACCTCATGACACCTCCTCCTCACGACATCACCACCACTGCCGCCACCTTACGACAGCATCCCCATCGCGGCCAACCACCACCAAAGACAGCATCAGCTAAGACACAACCTCCACCATCGAACGCCACCTCTGGTATCACTCCCCTCTTCTTCTCCTTCTTCCTTTATTTTTGTAACTCTTTCAATTCGTTAAAAACCCTAGTTAGGTTATAGGTTCCATTGAGCAATACTTGTGAACACTTTGTTAAATACCCATGTTTAGTTTGTATTCAAGAATTGTAGCATTTATTTTTTGGGGTTATATATATTTGTGAAATGCATAAGTTGATGAGGATGTTGTTCAAATAAAATTTCTGTTAGGTAGTATTGATGGTATAATTGAAAGATGAAGATGTGATCATTCTGCGTATTAAGAGGTGACAACTAATTTATGACTGATGTACTTGTGTTGATGGTTACATTGATGAGATTGGTTGAGGATGAACATTGTTCACAGTTGATCAAATCTACACTTGATGAATATCTACACTTGATGAATACTAGTGTTTGAGGATAGTGTTTGAGGACGTTATGCGATTTGATGATTATATATTTATTATAATGCTTTCCTAGTAAACTTTGGTCAATCTCCAAGTTAGTATGCGTAGTTGTGAGTTATGTACTATAACAAAACCTAGGTTAAGTTCTCATTGACACATTTTTAATAATAAATAGACTTTGAGTTAATTATTAGTTATTTTTAATTCCTTCTCTAGGTTCTTTGGACGCCTCGGACTTGGACATTAGACCATAGCATCATCTTCAGCCTGTGGATCCAGGCAAGTGTACCTTGCCATACTGTAACTCAGTTCTAGATTTACTTATTTATTTCATCTATACATTATGTGCACTTTGGACCAAAATTGTTACTTAGCATCCGAATCATATCCGGGTGCAAACGTTCATCGGTAACATTTAATATGGATTGTTAGATGTTTCTCGATACCTTTATTTACCTACTTGGTTATATCAAAACCCTAGGACACATTCAAACACTGTCATCGTGCAAGACTTCCTGTATCCTGATGGTGTCAACATGACCATAACCTGTGATGATTATAGGATCGAGATTGGTACTAGTTACTTCAGTATGACGACACTGTTTAGATAGAGGTTCAGGCTCAGCGAGCTGTGGATGCGTCTCGTTGACCGTATTGGGAGAAAAAAATAGTTACTTGACGCTTGGGCTACTTTACATACACTATATATATATATATATATATATATATATATATATATATATATCCTTATTTACGTAGAGATCCTGTCCGGAGTCGTAGTACTTACTTACTCTGTGTCTTTGTGCTTAGAGCTACGGGTATGCACAGTGTGTCTCTGTGCCTCGGAGCTACGGATTTATATTTGAAAAGCCCACGTATCGAACGTTATCTTCAAGTTGTGTCTCACTTAGGTGGTTATTCTAGATTACACTAGCGTATCACATGTTTCCTTTCTGTTTTACTATGGTATACTATTTTTGTATCTTGTTACGTCCCTCTGAGGACCTAGTTTCCTTTCAGGCATTGACGAGAAGGACAGCCCGGAGGAGTACGGACCGAGTGTATATCCAGGAGTAGGACTTGTAGTAGAGGACGAGATCCTTCCCAAGAACTTCGCTTGATCACCGATAATGACTTTACCTTGGGTCCGATATCATTATCTAGTTAGCAGATATTGGCCCTAGTTATCTTTTTGTTTTCTTTCATTCAGTACTTATATTAGCGAATTTGTTCCCGTGTGACTCTATCCGTTTTGTATTATGATACATTTTCAGACTTATTTTTCTTCCTGCACATTAGTAGACTTATTTTCTCTATGTGTTTCATATTCTTATGTCTGTGGATGAGATTAGTTACATTGCTTATGTTTAAATATTAGGTTATATCATTGTACTTTATAGTTTAGGTGCACTCTATCGGGTCCATTAGATTGGGATACCCGTCAAAGTGTACCCGCTGGCCAATGCCACGTGGCTCAGTTCCTTATATTTGGAACTGGGGCATGACACTGGAAGTCAGCACTGCCGTAACTGCTGCTAGCTGCCTCTATTAGCAGTGGCAGAGCATTAGGAGGGCTGGCCTGGATTGTAGCCCGGACTTAAAAAGAAGAAGAAGATAATTTACTAGTAGTTTATCTCTTATAATTCTATCAAAGAACATCAAAGTGGCTATAGTTTAGTGGTTAGAATGTTATGCTGTAGCTGTAGAGGCCTATGTTCTAATCTCCACACTGTCTTTACTAAAAAATTTGTCAGCCTCCCTTAATTTTTTTTCTAGCTCCTCCCTTTGCTTTTAGCTGCTGTAACTGCTGCTGGTCGACTTGGTCGATCGGAGAGGTGGGGGGGGGAGGGGGGAGAAGGGAGATGGGGGCCACGCGGAGGAGGAATATTTTGGTCAAAAATAGTTGGTCAAATGAGTTGACAGTCAACCATAGATGATTTTCGTCAAAAGTTAGAGGAGACGTACATTATGGTAAAGCAATATGGTGTACCTTGAATTATGCTAAAAAAGAAAGGGTGTAACTCCAATTTTCTTATAAAATTAAAACCACCTAAACATATAACAGGTACTAGAATATATTGATATTATCTAATTAAACACATATTCAGAATTCAAAAAATAACCATAATAAATTATAATTAAAATATTTAACTATAATTTAAATTTTTATTTAATTTATTAATACTATTATAGATTTGTTTTGTTTGATACATGAAACGCCCATGGATGTGACTAGTGTAGGCTGTATATCTTTTGGACACAGTTAGACGGTGTTCGTGTTGGTTCTATTTTGATTACTTGTAGTGTAGGCTGTGTGATGGAGATCGAGCCACGACAGAGTGGATGGCACTAGGGAGATTTACTAAGTTAATTTGCTGATTTTATTAGTTAATATTTGTTTGTTTAGGATTAAAAAAATAATGGCATTTATTCCCTTGGGTTGCTAGGAAACAAGATTAGCATGGAAACATATTTCTTCTCTCTTTATGGCTTCTTAGAGATTAACATTTTCTCTTAGGGTACGTTTGCTACACAATGACATACAAAAATTATGATGGAAAATTTATTACATGTTTGGTTTATGCTATAAAATTTATTTTCAAGAATTTTGATTGTCTAAAAAAAATCCTATCAATCATGGAAAATCTATTCTTCTCAAAATTAGTGGGTATATTATTTTCCTATAGGAATAATTCAGATTTAGCTTAAGTTCAAATCTTATTTCGGTCGAGTTCGGGTTTACGTCGAGTCATATCTGGGTCGATCTTGTCTCGGTTGGGTCTTGTTCAGATTGGGTCAAGTCATATTCGAGTCAGATTAGGTTCGGTCAGATCGGTTCAGGTCCAATTCAGATTCATGTTCAGGTCTGGTCCGGTTCGAGTTTGATTCAAGCTGAGTTGAGGTCAGTAAATCTTAATAAGTAAAAAAATTATGATGTCAATTGAAATCAAATTATGTTCTTTTGAATAGGACTTTATTATCTTAACCAACTATACTATAAGAAGTTACAGACAAAGAGTAACAACTATTAAATATAATTACTTATCAGAATTGTTATATATATTTTTTTAGAAAATCACGTACATAAAAATAAATGTATATCCTGAATATTTGTATATATGTGTCACTGTGTAGGATTATAATTTTAGGTCCTCATAATGGTACAAGAATCCCAAAACTCAAATGTAGATCTACGGGCTAATTTATAAGATATTGTAGATTTTCTTATTTGGCCTCATAAATCCCTATTGGTTCTATTAGATATGCCACAAATTTATCCTAAAGGTAATGTTAGTCAGAGATGGACACACCCCTGTAGGGGCACACAAGGTCAAGCTGGGGAGGATACATCACGCTATCATGCTAGGCGAATTGACCAAACAGTTGGTGAGGGCACCTCAGTATGAAGCTCATGAGGAAACAAATTACTATGCACGTATGGATGTTGATCCATATACTCAGGTATACATGACTCTATTAGCTCCTTTACCTACACACAAGTCTGGTTACTGGATCGATCATGTCGACGGGATGACACTCAATGACTACAAGGTCCCCGAGGTGACCACCTTGCTCTTGTGGGATCTAGGGGGTCGAGGAAATGCTTTCTAGTCAGCTGGATCGCAAGGCTTTTTGGCTTTTCTTCCCTTGGTTGATTAGTTATGATAAAAGTTTTGATAGATCATTTTAATTTTTCTAGATACTTTATCAATGGCGGATGTGACCTAATTTTTGAAGGAGTATAATGTTTTGAAAGATTCTAGGTTGCTTTGTTGGTGTTGGGTGGGGTGACTTTTCCAAGCTATGTGGAGAATACCACAGAGTGTGACGAGAATTATCCTTGTACCGAAGAACCTCGAAAAGTCAAAGGCGACAAAGGTGGCTGATTTTAGCACATGTCAAATCATTTGAGAATAGTAGTCAGTATCAATAGTATACCACTGTCATTGTACCGATGTTATACCGATTTTGATATACTTTGTTCCATAATTATTCTGACTCGATGTAGAACTTTTTTAGTATATCGTCGGCATACCGATACTGGTATACTAGTGTCCGTCTTGAAGCAGAAATATGTATTTTATTAACACCGTTGGATCAAAATCAATAGTCATGATGCTTGCGAGATTAGAGAGTTTAAATAGGTCTTTCATAAGCCTAATCCATTATCTCAAGTTCATCATCTACCACAGAGAGAGAGAGAGAGAGAGAGAGAGAGAGAGAGAGAGAGAGATCAAAGAGAGTTCTTAAGTTTACAACTTTCAAAGAAGAGAAACATGGGATTCAAGGCTATTTCGCAGAGAGATCGATTCAGAGAGATCATCGGTAATTGGTTCTCGTTATTTTTGTCTTCGGTAATCTCTTGTAATCAGTTTTTATTACTTTAAGTACTTATGATAATCCGTTTAGATTGGTGAAAAAGTTTGTAAATGTTATACTCTTCTATTTTACTAGTGAAGGTCTTTCCAGGGTTGTACTCCGATTGTTCCGTAGTTTTTTTTGCAAGAATTTTCCACATCAAAAGTGATTGTATTTGTGTTATGCTTTCTTTGTGATTTTGGCAAGTTAGTTTTGTGCGTCTTTTTTTTCGGTTCTCTTACGGTTCCTTGGTTTGGGGGAATAATATTTTATTTTGTTCCCAACAAAGTGGTATCAGAGCTTTAATTTTAGAGTAGTATTAGGGCAGAAGTTGCCAGGTGTCAGAGTTGAGAGTCAAACCAAGTAGAAGAGATAGATATAAAGCTGATACGTATGATAAACCTAAATGGTTCTAATTACCACTATTGGAAGAAAAAGATAAAAGATTTGTTGTTTGTCAAGAAGCTGTATCTTTCGATATTTGCTTCCGAGAAACCTAGTGATAAATCTGAGAAGGATTAAAATTTTGAGCATATACATGTGTATGGGTATATCTGTAAGTTCATGGGAGAGAATGTGTACAGTCACATCGCCAATATTAAGCATGCAAAAATATTATGGAAGAAGCTAGAATCCTTGTACGCGAAGAAGACCAGGGTAAATAAAATATTCCTAATCCGACAGATGATGGGTCTCAGGTACAAGGATAGTTTATCTATTATGGATCACTTGAGTGAGTTTTAAGGCATGGTTGATCAGTTATCCATTATAGGAGTAAAATTCAACGACAAAGTATAGGAACTTTGGTTGTTGTATACGTTATAATACTCGTGGAACAAGTGTATATGATCACGTCTGCTCGAGAAGGCGTCGTCAGTCCAGAGTTCGCCAAGAGCGGACTATTGAATGAAGAGATATAGGGAAAATGTTAAGGTACTTTATCCACATCATATTCAGAGATGCTTATTTCAAAGAGCCAAGGTAGGAGTAAAAATAAGGGTCTAGGCAGTGACAGATACAAGAGCAGAGACAAGTCCAAAAGTCAGTACGAGAACTCTGAGTGTTACTATCGTGGCAATAAGGGCCACATTAAATAGAGATATTTCGCTTGGAAGAGAGAGAGAAGAATGACGATAAAGGAAAGCAGAGTGAGAACACAACAATGACCGTGTCAACATATGGAGGCGATATCATTATTGTAGGTGATGAGGTGATCATGAACCTCGTCTACGATAATAATTTTTGTCTGGTAGACTCAGATGCTTCAACGCACGTATCTCACAACATGGCATTATTTGCCACATATATAACAAGAGATTATAGAGTGTTAAAGATGGTGATAACGAGAATGTGTCAAAGGCTATTGCTATTAGAGATATGCATTTAAAGACAAATACAAGAGAAACTTTTGTGCTCAAAGGTGTATGTCATGTCCTGTATAGCTGGTATCGGTTGGAAGGTTGGATGATGAGATATTCTTCACTCTCTTTGGAAGGTATAAATGGAAGCTTTCACGAGATTCATTGGTGATTGCCAGAGGAAGCAAAAAGTCTAATCTATATTATATAAAAGAGAGCGCACATTAGCACATGAGGTAAACGTAGTTAATGATCCGTCTACTGAGTTGTGGCACAAATATCTTAGCCATATAAACGAGAAATGAATGAGATACTTATAGAATAGAAAATAACTCGGGGGTTAATATCTAAAAAATTGGAGAGGTACATTTACTGCCTGATAGAAAAGAAAAATATAATGTATTTCCAAAGTCACAAAGCTTCAAGGAAGTCGTAGTTACTCGAGTTGGTTTGCTCGGACGTTTGCGGTCCAACTAAGGTATAAATTATTAGTGGTGCTTCTTATTTTGTAACGTTCATTGATGACTGTTCCAATAAAGTTTGGGTCTATGCTATAAAGACTAAGGATCATGTGCTGCCTAATTTAAAAAAGTTATATGCCTTTGTTGAAAGATAGATGGGCTAAAAGTCAAAGTATTTTCGGTCCGGCAATGGCGGCAAATCATTAGTCCCTTTGATGTATACTACAAAATATAAATAATTCAACATCGAAACACTCCACCAATGATACCTCAGCTCAATGGCGTAACGTAACATATAAACATGATATTGATGGAGTGGGTATGATATTTGCTATCAAAAGTGAACTTATGTCACGCCCCAGTCCCAAATACGTTGGACTAGGATACATAACCATGCCAGCTGGTATGTATATGTAGGCTACTCGAACATATGGAATCCCAAGAATACACATATACGTTGTATAATGATTATATCTTATAAACAGATAAATCACAGTCAAGGGTATACTATATCTCATCCACAGAAAGTAAAGAAAATACTAATCAAATAGATCAAATAATCAAGTACGAAGTAGTCAAAGAAATTGTAGTCGGGTGGAGACAAATCCACTACTAAATGACTATATCAAAACTAAGATAGAGTTCAACCTCTAAAAAAAACAAAAAAAACTAATAAGTCCATCAACTAAGGGAATCGAATGAGCTTAGAGTGTAAGACCTCCTCGACAGAGAATGAAGTATTAGGTCCTAGCCCGTACTCCTACGGATAGTCTTGATCGTCTCCACCTGAAAATAAACTAGGTCCTCAGAGGAACGTAATATAGATACATATAAACATGCCACAATAAATACTGTAATAACATCCATAAGGTCTCATAATTATTCTATATAAAATACACTTTTGAGGAAAGCGTTTCCTATGCAGGGGCTCTCAACAAATAAAAATGCACGACACACGTAGTGCTCAACCGAGTCACAAGCATCCAACTAGAGGAAAGTAAATAAATGCTCGACACATGTAGTGCTTGTCCGAGTCACCAGTGGTGAACTGGAGAAAAGTAAACAAATAAGAGCCCCTAAGCTAATAGCTGTCCTCCCTACCCCATGCTCCTATCAATGTCATATCCTTAACATAATCCATCTAATAACTACTAAGCCTTCTAACATGCATCTTTAATAGTATTTATATCCAATCACACGTCCTATACGTACCGATGGCTAGTTGAATATGCAAATCCGTATTCTGCATAAGACTCACACTCGTGGAACACATGTCTCATGGCCAAATGACACATAAAGATATCTCAAAATCATGGGATAGTCTCATAACTCTAAGACTATGCATAGTAAAAATAAGTGATAAATAGACGATGCAATACGGTGCGTCACCCAAGTCTTTCTTGGACGCGCAATTTAGTAGCAAATATAAATAAAAAAATAAATAAAAAAATGAAACATGCTAAATTGAATGTAAATAAGCAATAATCATGAAAATGAATACTTGCCTGGAAGCATTTCGGTGGTGAAACAACGTCCATACGATACACACGAGAAAGCGAAAGATGTGGAAGTAAAATAGAAGTCCCTGGATGCTGAAATAAATATTACCAATTTTTTTTGAATCAACGAGATAGTAAAAAAAATACTATCTATTCATCCAATCTGGACATAAGGGCAAAAACGATAATTTTGGTTCTAAGCGGTGTCCACATGTGGTCCACTTTGCACCAACAAGTGTGTCAGAATTAAAGTCTCTAAAGCTTTTATAGGTCAAATGAATTCTAAAAGGAGATACAAACTCAATGATATTTCTAATTTTGGTGAGCCGATCACAAAATCGCTTGTCAAGTCGAATCTTTAGGCCTGCAAAACAGTAATTCATTGACTATCTCCAAATCAGATAATACATGGGTTACATAGTCAAATGCTGTGAGTTCAGCGACATAAGTTTTGTCGTGATTCGATGAGCGAACATAAACTAATTGGATAATTTGTGAAAGTGCCGATACGGGGACTTTCGACGGATATGGGTCAAGTTTGTCATGCACACGCAACCAATTCTAATTCCATAAAAGCACACACGTCCATATTTACTGTACGTACCTTTCGATGCATTCATTACATGATAGGCTAGCCCAGTTTGTCGGGACCAACTCCGTATCAAGGTTTTTTATGGTTTTCAAAAGTCATTTTTTGTGATTTGCTACGTAAATTTTACTGTAGAATAAGTGTTCTTTAGTTTACAAATAATACAGTTGTCTACATAGATAATTATTTGTAAATTATTTACAAATTAATGGCAGGGATTTTTTTGCCATTAAACTTGCAAATTAATGAACACTTATTATCCCTCGTCGTCTTCACCGAATATAAGGCGTTGTAGAGTAATTAATGTTGTTAGAGTCATTAAAGTTATGACTGATAGAAGTGATACCCTGCGGCTAGCTTGTCTGTATCTAAAATCCCTGGCGCATGTCTTCAGGATTATTTCCTGTGCCGCATGGACGAAGGCGTGTTGTGTGCCGCATAGAGAGTGTACTGCCCCCTTGTTGTAGCTAACTTTGTCGTATGTCTTCAGGATTATTGCCTGTGCCACATGGATGGAGGAGTGTTGTATAACTCATAGAGAGTTCACTGCCCCCTGGCTCATGGACCTTGGAAGAACTGTCTTCGGTAGAAAATTGCCTGAGCTGGAGGATTAGTGCCTCGTGAATGCCACCTACACTGTATGCGACTTGACTGTCACTGAATCATGCCCTTAGGCTTATGGCTTCTCGGGCGCATAAATATGAAGATTTTTCATGCTTCTGCAAGACCCCTTTCAAAATTTTTAAAACTTAAACAAGTTTTAAAATACTTTGAAAGAAGTATAAAAAAAGCCTTTCATATGTGAATGAATATCCTACTAGAGGTAATATGGACGTGGTAGGATATTCCACCAGAAAATTTTGGTAGACTTATGTCACGACCTACACCCGGAATAAGGGCACAAGTGGTGAACAACGCCCAGCCAACGTCGCAACATCGGCGGTAGAACGTTGTTTGAGTCAACATAACTATCTACACATCTCACACAATATTTACATAAAGTACCTGTCATGCTATCTCAACTCAAAATGGAGGACAATATAAAATATGGTAAACAATACTCAATCACAAAATAACTATAGAAAGAATGGCACGATATGGATTAGAAGAAAAATAAATACAAGAGTCTCAATACAAGTCCAATCTAAATATAAGTCTAAAAATAATAATATATGCCATAAAGTCTACTAAAATCTAATACAACTCATATTAAAAAGTCTAAGTCTCTCCAGCTGGTGGTACTATCTCAAGAGTCTCTACAGGTATTGGCTTAACTGCCTCGCCATCCTGCGGGTCGTAATATGTAGGACACCAGTCCTCTAATGAATCATCTGAAAAATATATCCAGTCAGGATTGGACGGAAGTACAACCCAATAACAGTTCCAATAATTGACAAAAATTATGAAACGATAATAGTAATAAAAATACATGATGGAAGTAACTGAACTAACATATATCACAAGCAAGAGTATCATTCATTGGATTGGAGAAAGAATTGCCTAAACCAGCGATATACTCTCTTAGAATCAAAATCGATGGCCCTTTATTCGAAGGCGATGTCATCAGCATACCGAACGTACCGAAAGCTATCTTCTTTTGCATAAAGGAATGAATTTGAAGATCGAGTTGATGCAGAAGTTGAGGTCCTTCTAAAGTGGTGAGACCCGGCTACATACTTTCATGCAGGTGAGAGGTAGCGAACTAAGATGCTTAGTTCTGTGGCAATTGCTGGTCTGGAATATTGGTTTTATTCTTGAAAGGTCCACTCACTCCTCTATTTGATATTTTCTAGCAACCTTACCATGTAGGATCCGTTCGTTCATTTATTGACTTGACTTCCTGAACTTCACTAAGTAGAGCTAAATACTGGAAAGGGTTGAGAACAATATGGTGAGAAACACTGATGTAATAAACTGGAATAAAATAAATAATATAATAATTATGCCTTAAAATATTAGTAAAATATATGATCGACTTGGGCCTAACATGGGCTATATAAATAAATGGGAGCTAGCGTGACCACACACGAGTTACATGATCTGCTAGCTATCACGGGCTATACTATATCACGAGCTATAAGGTATGATCACATATTTACTAATATTCCCCCATCCCCCGACTAGTACACGGATCCAAATTACGATATGTTATAACACGTATATCATGATGCACGGTCTATAATATCATGCACTATGATCACGGTCTATATAATCACGAAGATATCACGGTAATCACTGAGTAATCATGAAGTACGATATGATAATCACTGAGTCATCACAACAATAACATCTCATGGCCAAGATCTACGTATACCAATCTGTATGACCATCGTATCAGAAATTGAATATCTCAATACTAAATACATGAAACATAGAGGCTGTCAAATAAGAAAACCATCAGAGAATGTACCCGCCTATGTCAGGAGCAAATAGTGTCACTCGGTGTTCAAACTGGTGTCACACACACTTAGATATGAAGGATATATCAATTTGGTGATATAAAGTGAGAAATGAGCTAAATGCATTGGAAAATGCTCTCTAAGTCAATACTAGGTCCAACTAGGTTTATGCTATGGTTATTAGTCTATAATACCTTATACTAGTTATACTAGGTCTCTCCTTATTTAATAACTTATCATAATTATACATATATATTCTACTTAGTAATAACTAACTGGTACTCATAGACTTATTAGTAACTTGAATGACACCTAATAACACTAACATATATCTTAATCTTACTACTACAATACAATACTAACACTCATACATAACTAGTTAACTTAACTGATACTTATTCTCTAATTGTACCAACTCTTGGTTACTAAAGCTAAACTAGTCACTCTTTGGGATACCTGGACTGATACTTATTCTCTAATTGTACCAAGTCATCCTAACTTCCCATTCCAAACCTACACATCTATCATATGCTGAAGGTAATAACAACTGCATGTAATCTATAAAATGATACATGCAATTTTACCTAAACTAACTGTAACCTATGTTATTAATAACCACTAGCTAGGATACTAACTGGTAGAGCTAATTATTACTAAATCTAATACATTGACTGATAATTCAGTCCTAAACTAACATCTAACATACCAATATTAAATAGCTAACTGAACTGATGCTTTTTCTTACCTGAGAATCTACTTCCCTCTCCTGATATTATGTCTGATACTAAATGAAACTCCTAACTGAAACCTTACCTTAGCTGCATCAGTCATTGTATCAGTAAAACTGCACAGTTCACTGATACCTCTCATAAACTATTGGCTGCTCACTGCCAAACTTAAAATAATACATGATCCACTGCTATAAAGCTCCCAAACTGTGTCTACCAACCCCCACACACAACTAACTCTACTACACTACTGATACACTCTCCAACCCACTGACGTATGAGTATAACACCTGATATTACACCAAGTATTACTAAGATAACTTCCATATGTATTAGTACACAACTAATACTAATATCTATCTGACATCACAAATTTCTTATGCCTAAATGTATACAACTGATACTCGAGCTCCTACCAAGGGTGTTACTGCTACTGCAGTTGTCTCAAATGAAAAAACCATAACTCCCCTTCTTTCCAACTTCCTGATACTGTAACTGAAACCCCCATGCATTCACTATCTGCAACTGAACCCCCATCCATTCAATATCTGCAACTGAACCCCCACCTGGAGTGCCCAGGTATGAGTACGCTTCCTCCATAACTCCTATACATCATTATTTAATACACATGCAACCACTTTTTACTGCAACCTAAAGTCGATGCTCACCCGTGCACCTGCACTGCTTTGATGCACTCGGTTGCCAGTGCACAACTGCTCTTAATTGAGTACTCCCCCTTCAAGGATACTGCCACTCCTCGAGACTCCATGTATCAGTTCAGATACTGAACGGATACTGGTATCCAGCACACTCCAAATTAAACTCAACATAGCGCAACTTACCGTACACATTCACATAAACACTTCTCATCTATAGCCCCCCCACACACACACTGATATAAGTGATCAGATTCCTCACACCAATACAACATAGACATCAGTCATTAACATCCCCCTTCACCAACACACACACACACAACATGCACAGTTATATAAGAACAATGCCACCAATTGCAGCCTACTGCAATAGCCAAGCCTCCCTCTCACTTCACTCACCCCTGCCACACACATCTACACACACAGGCACCTGCACACAGTGTTAAATCACACATCCCTTCACAGTCCAGTTAATCCCCTGCACTCATATACAAATGAACACACTGACACCTATTAGCACAAACACAATAATATATATATACATATATAAACACCTATTATATATATATATATATATATATATATATATATATATATATATATATATATATATATATATATATATATATATATATATATACAATAGAAATATATAAGCAAACACCTAGAGTGTATACTTATGAAAATTATGATACACACTTCAACTAAATGCCAAATCTCCTAATTCTCCACAAATATCATTCCTACACTTCAATTACACATAATAATAACTATTAGAACTAGTTACAATAGGAATTAAAGAGTATTGCACAAAAACCCATAAAATGAGCCCCGTGTCACATTGTATCACCAAATACCATGATACAAATACGTATCTAGTATCCCAACCCCAATCTAAGTCTAATATGACTAAATTAGGCTCATGACTCACATTTGATGTGTCAATCTCATAATTCTCCCAAAATACACATAAAAATCTATGTAGAAGTCACAATGCTCAATCAATTGGCCTAAAACTTGCTCTTATAGGTAATCCTATGCCATTAGGGTGTTCCTAAAGGTCAAATGTATGATTTGGAAGCTAGAATGAAGATGAATTCAGAATTTACCAATTGGGATATAGATTTTTAATGAATGCTCAATGGACACGATCCAGACATAATCTTTCCACTAATGCTCCTCCTCCTTATGCTCCTTGCTTCTCCAAGCTCCTAAGCTCCTTAAAAAATAAAAATAAGAGGGAATATGAAGGAATTGAGAAAAGAATTGATGGAGAAAATATAGAAAATTGGGGATTTAGAATTTGAGATCTAAATAAATGCAAATGAAGGAGGAGAGAGAGAGAGAGAGAGAGAGAGAGAGAGAGAGAGAGAGAGAGAGAGAGAGGATACTCTCTATAGTCGTCGGCCCTATTCCCCTTCTCCAAGTTACATAAAATTATCCAAGTTGCCCCTCTCCTTCCAATTATGATTAGGATTAAGGAATTGCTATTTTGGAAAGCTCTAAACTAATGCAAATTAGTTTTAATCATTTTAATTAACTATAGAAATGGATCTAACTTGGCCTAGTCCAATGTTGGCTCAATTATTTGTCACGGTAAGTCTAATTGGGTTCATAAGTGTTAAGTCTAACTAATAGGCTAGTCCACTAATTAATGAATAAAAGCACAACCATAAATATTAATTATTAGCATAATATAAATAATTATTAATCTTAAAAATAAATATATGCAAATTGACTAAAATACCCTTATCTAGAAATATGGTAGTGACAAGTTATTACCCATGGAGTACCTAAGACTGGGTACGAATAATAAGTTAAAATGATTAATACTATCAAGGATCTAGAATGACGTGATAACAGACTATTTGGAGGGATATTTGCTCAGAAGTAACATGGATGTGGCAAACTTGGAATTTTGTTAGAAGTATCTTACGCAGAGGTAATATAAATATGGTAAAATAAACTTCTGTGGGACTAGAGTTTTTATGGGAAAATAATTCAGAGGTCATATGGACATGATTGTTGAGATAATTCTGCTGGAGAATTGGTTTATGGAATTACCATCCCTGGCATACTTAGGGCTAAGTACAGATGATAGGTTAACATACACCATAAGAGGTATTATGGACGTGGTGGTAGAAAGTCGATAGGCAAGAATGTTTGCTCAGAGGTAATACGGATATGGCAAATTCTTGTGGTGATAGATTCACTCTACTAGAGAAAGTGGAGAGAAGTAGTTCAGAGGTAATATGGACATGAACCATCTTTTTCTCTGTCGAAAAATATATAGAAAAGTAGGTCAGAGGTAATATGGACATAAACTTGGGGACTTACTACCCCTGGCGTACTTACACTGAGTATGGATAGCAAGTTGGAAGATGAAGATGCTATCAGAGGTAATATGGACGCGATAGACTTTTTTT
Source organism: Iris macrosiphon (assembly GCA_036927795.1). Taxonomy (NCBI): domain Eukaryota; kingdom Viridiplantae; phylum Streptophyta; class Magnoliopsida; order Asparagales; family Iridaceae; genus Iris; species Iris macrosiphon. Next base: position 156,540,657 of record JAYESA010000009.1, read on the forward strand.
GGTGGTAGATTCACTCTGCTGAGGAGAATGACATGATTATAGTTCAGAGGTAATATGGACGTAAACTGTTGCTTGGGGTGTAAACCCTGGGTTGAAAAGCATCTTCGATCCAGACTGGGGATCGCAAATAAGATATCTTGGTAGTGACTGGGCTTCGGGGACACACATTTTTGCTGGAGGAAATCAAGTTTGGGTGGTCTCAAGGAGAACGTTTCGTTAGAACTGAGAACTGCTCCACTGGAGAATTTTTTGTGGATTCATTATCCATTGCGTATTCAGGACTCTTGAATACAGATAATAGATTTTGACAATGTATTACAAATCATGTTGTATATTCGTACTTGTCAGGGATAAACAAATGTAAACTCTGTATATTCTATATTATGCTGGGGATAGGGAAGTACCTTCCTAGCTTAGACATAATACTTTTTTTTAGGTACTTGTTGTTGATCAGTATCATTAGCAAGTATCCGTTAGGCTTTGCGACCCTGTATGCACTTGCTGAATCGAGGAGACATTGTCTTTTATATAAATCAGATCGAGGGAACACTGTCCTTGGTAAAATATTGAATCGAGGAAACACTGTTCTTGATAGAAGGTTGGATCGAGAAAACACTATCCTTAATAGAAGGTTGGATCGAGGAAATACTGTCTCGATATCTGGCTTGTCAACCATGGCTGGAAGTTCATGATTTTAGTACTCTAACCCTATGGGTTGTCGTCTTGTTGGAGTGATAAAGCATCATAGCATCTTCATATCCTTGACCTCTGCAAGTGCTATTGAAATAACTGTCGGATTATAAAGGAATACATCGTCCTTTACCAAAGTTTAGACCTTCAGTGTTTTGGAAGTCATAGCCCATCTTCTGCATAAGATGGAGTGATTTTTGGATATAATGATGGAACTATGGAAGATTATCATTTGTTGTATTGAATACTGCTGATGACTCAGCTTGTGCAGAATGAGAAGTCCTGTGCACAAGAGCACTTCCACGTACACATGAGAGAGTTGGCTAAGTTGTGCGCGTAGGATCACCGCCACGTGCGCAAAATTGCTTATTACACCAAGGACCACTGCATGTTGCATGTCTTTACGTACCATACAGAGGAACACTACCTGTTGTTGGAGATTTATTACGTTGAGAAGCACAGTCTCGCCGTTGTTGATGAGTCATACGAGGCTTGGCTATTGTGCACATGGAGACTTATTGAGCTGCGCAGAGCATCCGAAGTCTATAATTTGTATTTTTTGAAGAAAGGATCAAGCAGCACGACCTGTATTTCTTTTCCTTTGACCTAATCATTGAAGGTACTATGGGCTGTGTCAGGTCTTGAGCAATGTCAGGGTAAACCAACATGACCTCGCCTCTTAGGGTTGTGTATGATACTAAGCCTGCTACTTGGTTGCGAGCTGGCGGGAGGTTGACGACCTCCATGGTTGCCTTGGGGATCGAAACAACACCGTCATGGGATTCCCTCACTGAGAAGTTACCAAATTGGAGGGACACTATGTTCTTAATGACTGTCTTATCCTCGAAGTCGAGGGTAAGCACCTTGGCATCGATCAACTGCTGGACACACCTTTTCAATACAGAGTAGTCTCTGGTTAGATGATGGACTTACCTATGAATGAGACAATATTTTGGATCATCAACCTTGTCAGCCTCTTCAGGGCCTCTGATGTTGGGTAGATGGAGTTTGTTCCCCTTCATCAGTACATTGAATATTTTAATGACATTGTCATCATCGAAGGAGAAAGTCCCTATTAGATTTGGGGCTTCCGATTCTTGAGTCGCATAGACCTCAGGGAATACTGGTAATTTTGTATCATCTTATGATTTAGAGAAAATGCTACCCCTAGCTTTGGATGCTGCTCTGACTCGTTAAGGGTGACTACCACCAGTCCTGTCATTGTCTATTTTCTAGGAATCACTGTCCTCACAGAATGACGGGTCGGTGTGGATCACCGAAAGATTGATACCTCCAGCTTGCAGAGTTACTGTGAGCCCTGAGGATAGTGGGACCATATTTTCTTTGATCTCCAGTATTTCTTGGGCTAAAGTCTGTATTTTGGCACTCATGGTGTGCATCATTGCCTCCAGATTATCAAGGCATTGGTGATCTATGAGCACCTTATTGTCTTTTTCTTCCATATACACTGTCATGACATAGGGAGAGGTGGTGGGATGGTAGATGCTTCACTTTTTGTCTTGGACTCTTGTAGTGAGCAATCCTCAGGGAATGTTGGCAGTGTTGCATCCTCTTCAGAATCGGAGGGAACACTACCCCCAAAGTAGGAAGCGGCTTCTTCTGGATGAGGGTGGCTACCCCCAGGGGACTCAGTGTATGTTTCTTGGGAATTGTTATCTTCTTGAAATGCTGCATTGTTATAAAGTCCTGGAGGATCGCTACCTCTAGCTTGCAAAGCTATATGGGATCCCAAGGAGGAGCTACCCCCTGTCGCTGATAGTTTCTTCTTTAAGCAGGTGCCCAGGAAAACTTCTTCTGCGGGTACCGCTCTTTATCCTCCCTAGACCCGTCTTCTCGACCTGCTGGCCGAGAGTGGGAGGTTAGAGATACTGGATTTTTGACCTCCCATTGTGGAGGGGGATTTCCAGGCAGAATAACATGAGGCAAAGGGCAGCTCCTCCTCCCTTAGTGCTTGTACCTGTTCTCCGAGATGTGGCCTGATGGGTGCCTTGGGTTATAGTAGTTGAAACACCGACTGCCTATCTGTGGGTACTGCTACTTTGGTACAACAACAGTCAATGATGATGCTAGAATAGTGATATCCTCGGGAGGATACTGCACATGCCATAGTTATTTCTCTCACCTTGTGCTTGTGATTGATCACGTTGATCAAGTGAAGCGAGGGTTGACTCACCTTTACATCCTCTTTGTAAGCGCGGATGAACCGAGCATATGGATGTGTAGGTGTTGCTTTTGCTTTTTGCCCTGGGGTTCATACAAGAACTTGCCCCAAACTACATGTAGAAGACTTTTGAGACTGACCTTGTCCGATTGCCACTGCAGGCTGGGTGCATGAGTCGGTCTTGCATAAATTTATTTCTAAAGCGCATAACAGTTAGCGGTGCATGCTGACGGTCCATCAATTGAGCAATTTCTTGAGCTTTGCGAGCTCGTACTACCCTAGACATTTTTTACTTAGCACGCACATGTGCATAATTATGAAGAGTCCAAAGCTGGAGTTTTCTCTATTTTCAGTAGGGCGCAAGGAGTCGTCGCCGCATGAAATTATGCTGAAGACATAATCTTTGTTACTGACTGGGGCCCATGCAGCTATCTTCCCAGTAGGATGCGTAGAGCTCAGTGTCGCATGGTTCTGCTGTATTCTTCAAAGCGGGCACATGGACAGTGCATCAGCCCCTGAGTTTCTAGCATCATAGTGCTTTTCTACTTTTCTCTGCCAGAGCTCAGGTGCTGAATACTCTTCTCTTAAGTGGTGGTTGCAGCCTGAGCAGGGGCCGCATGTGTCGTGTCACATCCTATCCCAAAATATATGGGACCAGACACGTGGTAATGGCCAGCAAGTACGACTCTGTAGGACTTTCTAATTTAATGGACCCAACCTAGTGCACTTACGTTGTCCACAGATAAGTGATCAAGCTAAATATCTAATTCTATCATGCAATAGCTAAACTAAATCTCAATCCATAGTAAATAATCTCAAGTAGGAACGGTATGCATCACTAGTATGCAGCCCAATAATTTATCAGTTCAAATAGACCAAGAGAACGATATAGCCCTATAAATACTAGGCTTTAAAAGCAGAATCATAATGGAAAGTAGGACATAACTGTAATAGATGAAATAGATAAAAGATATAATGATACCTATAAAGATGTCCAACACATCACTTGATCAAGCCTCATCCAAACTACTTTAATAATCTAGAAGGGAACTAGGTCCTCAGAGGGACTTAACATGATACAAAAAGTACATGTCATAATGTAAATACTGAGTAAAGTAAACCCGGATAAACTATTCTCCTAATTGAATGCAATTTGAGGACAACTTAGTGCGTATAGGTAAGTGTAGGCTAGACATATGCTGACGTAATTCACCAATCTTTATGACTGGCTAGTATATGCCATATATACCCCCGATCTTGGGGCAATCTGCATATATAATAACGTTCAACGCTCCGAAGAATGTGGTATCTTCATAAGTAATAACGTCCAACGCTCTGAAAAACGTGGTATCTGTCACGCCCCAGTCCCAAAATACGTAGGACCAGGATACGTAAGCATGCCAGCCGTATGAATATGGCACTCCAATATATGGAAACCATAACACACGTACGCTGTAATATGAATAACAATTCACAAGTGGTAAACATATATGTCACATGGCATAACTAAATCTCATCCACAGAAATCATATATAAATGAATAACCAATATCTATAACTAGATCTCAATATAAAATATCTAATAATGGTAGTCGGATGGAAACAAATCCACTACCGAACTAGAATAAAGGTAAACAAGATAAATACAATATAAGGATATCAACTAACAATCACGGGCTCGAAGAGAAGACCTCATCACAATATTCGTAGCAAATCTGGATCTGCGCTCCTGTGAATACTCATGAACAATACACCTGGAAAGGGCCAGGTCCTCAGAGGGACATAACAAGATACATAAAAACATGCCATAAAGTAAATACTGTAAAAACTCAAGGGTGACCTAACCAGCTAAGTAAAATGCACTTTGAAGACAACCTTGGTATATATGGGTAGGTGAAAGGTATAAAGCATAGCGTCGAGCCAGAGGCTAAGTATCTGGCATTAGCTATAAACTGGATGCCAGATGTGTATGCTGACTACATTACCGATCATGATAGCGCGCAGCTAGTAACCTCTGCCGGATGTATCGATAAGCATATACTCCCATAACCGGGCAACACTGATCCAATAACCGGGTAACACTGGCCTATAACCGGGTAACGCTGGCCCATAACCGGGTAACACTGGGCTCACGGACCCGCAGTGTACTCTAAAACTACGACAACCAAATGTTTGTCCTATACGCCTTCTAATTGTCTTTTCCGCCCAATGATCTGTGTCTGTTGTATCCACAACACACAGTAGCTACTACACCGAGACGGAGTGCAAGTATCGGTGTCGCAACTCTGGCTTATAGTCTATCGTTAGAACGATAGTCCAACCTCACAACCAAATAAGGATTGGACCTTCGTACTACAATAGTCTATGCTTCGACTACTAATAACTGCTAAGTCTTTAACATGCAACACTATTAGCAGTTATACCCTAACCGTCGCACGACCTACATGTACAGGTGGCCAACTGTATACGCGAGTCTGTGCCCTACATGAGACTCACAACCCGTGTAAGAAATATGTCAAGGCCTGGGGAGTCATGCCAATAACTCCACAACTTTAGGTGGGTCCACTAGACTCTAGGTCAGACACAAGTCCTAATGTCAACACCTTCGTTGACTGCACCCGAGTCTCTCTCAGACGCGCACAATTATAATAATAAACATGCTACTAAAATAATATAGAATTTAAACAGTACAACAAGGCAAGATATACTTGCCTGGCGAGAAGGCTGCGTAGTATCAATGACCTGCTCCTGGAGTCGTGCAGATAAATCTAACAGATCTTTGGGGTCAGCGTGCACAGGTACGGGAATCGGGTGACTGTTGCGGGTTATCTGGCAAGGGTGACGGGTCCCTGATGAACACTAGGACGAGGGTAATTAGGTCAATGATGATGATCGTAAAGGGATTGATGATGATTACCAGGGTGATAATTATGATATTGGTGGTGATATGGATGATGACTGGGACGATGGCGATAATGTGGATGATAATAGTTAATGGGGTGATGATGTGGTGATTGATGGAAGGATGACTAGGATGACGATGGGGATGATGGTGATGACTATGATGAGATATTGATAATTGTAATGGTGTTTAATGATAGTACGACGATGATTAAGGTGAGACGATGATGATAACGACGATAATAATAATGATGATGACGATGATAGTTAAGGCGATGACGACAACGACGATGGCGATGATGATGGTGAAGGTGATGACTACGACGTCGATGGCGATGGTGAAGGTGAGGATAATGGTGGTGATAATGTGATGATGATGAAGAGTGTTGATGATGATGATGCTGGTGGTGGCTGCTGACCAGAGTCCGGCCAGGGGAGGGGAGGTTCGTCCAAGGGAGGGGAGGCTCAGGTCGAGGTGGTTCGTTTATGGAGGAGGACGGAGCAGGGAGGTCCGACGAGATGGGGAGGAGTTCGTGGAGGAATGGTGGTAATGGGTGGTGATCGTGTTGGTGGTGTTGGTGATGTGGGTACTGCCGGCGGTGAAGTCGGGGGAAGGGAGTTCTTAGGGAGGAAGGAGATCCTAGGGGAAGTCGAGGAGGATGTTCAGCAATGTCAGCGGCTTCAGCGGCTCGGGATAGTTGATCACCAGAGAAGAAAGGGAGGTCGGGGCCGACGAAAGTGGTCCAGTCGAGAACGGTGGTGGTGACGGCCGCTGTGGGGTTTGTGGTCGAGGAGGAGAACGACCGGTGGAGGTCCGGAGAAGAGGGCTAGGATGAAAAAGACGACGGGGGAGGGGTGGATCCTGCGGAAGTGGTGGTAATGGTGGTGTACGCCGGTAATGGAGGTCGGCTCAGGGATCGATGTCAGTCGACGTAAACGGGGTCGGGATCCCGGGCTCCAACGAGACTGCTCGAAGGAGACGGCGACGAGTGGAGGAAGGAGGGAAGAAGAAAGGCGAGTGCAGGCGGAGAGGGCGAGCTCCGGCGAGGTCAGGGTGGCCAAAGTTGGCTGCGGGAAGGAGGAGGAAGAAGATGAACAGGGAGTGAAGGGGGTCGGCTAGGAGTTAGGTTAGGTATTAGGGAAATAAAAATTAAAGAAAAGGGAAAAAAGAGTTGTTTATATACATGTAGGATTTTTAGGTTTGGGGGTTGACCTAGGATTAGGGCTTGGTCAACACTCCTTGGGATTTGGCCTTGAGCTCACATGAGGATATGGCCTTGAGCTCACATGAGGATATTTGGAATGGCTATAAATTGCATTATTTAATTGCAAGGCTGAAATTTAAATGGGGGGGTGGGGGGCGACGTGTGCGTTGCACATTCCGAAAAATTATGAAAAAATTCCTGTAAAGGAAAAAGTTGGATTTCTTTATGTATTGTCCAATGGTGTGGACACCTCAATGCGCTTTTGCATAAAAATGTCCAATAATTAGAAAATTGCACAAAGACCAAATTTGGATTAAATTAATTAAAATTAGTGCGTATGATATTATGGAATTAATTAGAAGTACATGGAATTAAAATTAGGTGGGACACAAATGTCAGGGACGTAGAGGATACAATGTAGAATATTAAAAAAATTTGGGTTGCATAAAACGATTAAGATTGTGTCTCCAATTTTGATTGGAATGCACAAGGGTATAAAGTCGTATTTTATTTAGAATTAAGAAATAACGTCTGCGACGTTTATTTATGTGACTAAAATGTAGCACCAGAGAGTATAATTATAAGTTACACAAAGGTCAGAATGGTAGGCGGACACGTCTAGGACAAGGTTGTGAATTTGTTGATAGGCAATGGCTAGTGTAGTGCTCCAATTATCGAAGCAACGGTAAGGTGTGCTAAGCGATATAAATATTATATGGTTAAATAAAATGCCGTGTTCAAATTCTAATTGGGTTCAAACTAGCCCTAGTTTCATTATTAAGCCAAGTAGGCCTAATTTTGGGTGAGGGAGTTTACAGTATCTGTATAAGTAATAATATCCAATACTATGAAGAGCGTGGTATCTGCATAAATAATAGCATCCAACACTCAAAAGAGCATGGTTTCTGCATAAGTAATAACGCCCAACGCTTTGAAGAGCATCCAACGCTCTAAAGAGCGTGGTATCTGCATAAGTAATAAGTCCAACACTTTGAAGAGCGTGGTATCTGCAAAAATATAGAGGTGGGTGTCCATATGCCTACTAGTTGTCCTCCCCGCCCAATGCCAATGTACAAGTCTCAAGTACGACGTGGACATCTCGTAACTATAATGCAAGTCACATAGAGCAATACAATTATGCTAAGTACCATCATACGTGCTACTCGCACCGATGGCCAGTCAAGTGTGTAAGCTCGTGTCCTATTATTAACTCTTTCTGTGATGTAAAATAATACGTGACAAGTCCTCAGAGTTATAATGATAAATCCATAACTTTAGGTACGTCCACTAGACACTAGGTCAAATACAAGTCCTAACGTCAATGCCTTCGTCGACCGCACCCGAGGCATACTCAAAAGTGCACAGTTATAAAATATTTAGAGCAAAATATATATGAATAATAATAACTAAATTTAAATAGTACAAGAAGACAAGGTATACTTCCCTAAAAGCAAGGCAAAGATTCGAATACGAACTCGTCCAGGAAGCAACAACACAAGAAGGAGACTAGAACAGATATCTCTGGATGCTGTCACAAATGTCACCAACAGTCCCGAAATGAGTGATATACTCTGAAAAGCATATTCATACATCCAATTTGGATACAGGGAAAAAATGACAAATTTTGGTCAATACGGGGTCCATAGGTGGGTCCCGTCTTGCACCAAAAAATATGTCAGGAACAAAGGTCTCTAAACTTAGCATATTATAGGTCAAATAAGTTCTAAACGACGATATGAACTCAACGATATATCCAATTTTGGATTCCGGTGAGCCAATTACAAATTTGCTAGTCAAGTCGAATTGTGGGGCCTACATAAGTGATAATTTTTTGACTGTCTGCGAATCGGACGAAACTTGGGTCACAGGACAAGTCGAATTTTGCGAGTCCAGCGGTGCAAGTTTTGTTGCGATCCGACGAGTGTACATCAACTAGTGGAGTAATTTGAAAAATATCGATACAAGAGACTTTTGACGGATACATGGTGATTCCGGCGCGCACACACGTCCTAATCGAGTTTTGCGAAAGCCACACGTATGAAAATACCATACGTGCTTTTCAGTGCAATCGGTATGCGATGAGGTTGTCCAATTTGATGAGACCAACTCCGTATCGAAGATTTTTCAAGTTTTATAAAATTATTTTTTTTCAATTTTACAACTTAAATTTTAAGCAAAATAATGCAACTTAAATTAATATAAATAAATAGATTTAAGGATAGTTATAGGTAGATTATACCAGAGAAATTGTCGTGGGAATCGGTTGAGCAAGGAGGGAGATATCTTACCGCGAAGATAGTTGGTTGAAACTCGGTTCTGACTTGGCTGTACTCGGGTCGACTGTACGGCAATCATGCGGTGGTTGAGGCCATCGCAGGAGGATTTCTTGGAAGGTCGCCAAAGGTCGGGGGTGTCCAGGGGGAGGTCCCTGGCCGCCTGGGAGCTCAGCACCAGCTGCAACATCAGTAAAACAGCGACAACAACAGTTAATAGCAGCGACAACATCAAGGTGGAGGAGGAAATGAGGAAGAGATGATGGTGTGGTGGTTGGGTTGGAGAGGGAGGTGGCGGTGGTGGAGCTACTATAATCGACAACAAGGGGGGCAAAAGGGGAGATGATAATGGTGATCGGGTGGTAGTGTGGAGGTGGTGGTGGTAAATGGTGACCAGGTGATGGCAGTCAGGTAATATTGTGCTTGGGAAGAGAAGGATGATGGGGGTACTGTCGTTGGTGAGGGGATGGAGAAAAGTGGAGGAAGAGGGAGATGATGAAGGAGATAAGCTTGAATAAATTAGGGCCGGCCATTGGGGGGGGTGTTATGCATGGAAGTATAAAAATAGATGGTGGGGATGTAGGGTTGGTAGAATCATGTGGTTGAGGGTGATGGACAGTTATGATTAGATATGGGGAAAGGGGATGGCTGTACCCTAGCTGGGTGCATCTAATTTTGGGTGAGAAAATATAGAGGAAAAGATAGGAAGTGGGTTAGGCTCATGCCATTTTGGTGTGTGGCTGAATTTGGGTTTCCAATGTAAGAAATGGGATTGGATGAAGGAAAATTGGTGTTTAGTATATTGTAAAGAGATGGAATGGGTGTGTAGTGTTTAGTATAAGCTAAATGAATGGATATGAGGGTTTGGGTTGGGTATTTGGGCTTTGTCATGCTGGTTGCCCAAAGCAAGTAGAAATTGTGTCATTGATGTTTATCAATAAATTGGAGGTACATATGATTTTAATTTGGTGGGACACAAGTGTCATGAATGTAGTAGACTGGGAATATATTATCTTCATATACTAGGTTGGAAGAAACAGTTCGATGTTGTGTCTCCAATTTTGATTGGAATGAACATAGGTGCAAAGTTTAGGTTTAAAATAGATATTATTTGACGAATGTTGTGCAATTAAAATAAAGCATAAGAGATTGCATTTGTGAGTGACACAAGGGCCAGGATCGAAGATTGTCTTGTCTAGGTCAAGGGTATAAAATTTGTTTGATGGCAAAAACTAGAATAATGCTCCAAATATCGAAGCAATGGAAATGTGCATCCAGTGAATCAAAAATAAATAGGTTTTAAATAACTCCAATAATTATTCCAGAATAATTCTAAATAAATCCCTAGATTTTGGGTTAGAGTGTTTACAATCTATCTACCTTAGAAAATGTTGTCCTCAAAATTCAAAATCCATCTCCCAACAACGAATTTAACACATCTTTATATATATAAATACAACTTGGTAATTAGTCCTACTCCACTCTCTTGACCTTAAACTGTCACATACGTACATCCTAATCATCTAAGGCATTTGGTCCTCAAACTATCTTCTCACCATCATGAATTGTCTCGTCATCGTTATCATGCTAATCATCGTCTATAAAATCACCCCCTATACTCCTAGGTTACTCAAGGGTGCCACAACAAAATCTCAGTTTGAATTTTCTACTCTCTATAAAAAAGACAAGGTCATACATTTACACCCAAAGGGGTGCATGAGTTAGGCAATAAAATTGAACAAGCACAAATTCTCAAGGCTGCCTACATATTAACTAAATTCTTTGTTCTTTAGCTAAGATAGTTACTATCTCATCATTCTTTCCTAGGTACAATGTCATCAACCTATAGTATCCACAATAAAATTCTGTAATCTAACCTCTTATAGTTGATCTTAGTAGCAACAAGTTTAATATAGCCAGTCAGTCATGCCTAGTCTAGAAGCTCAACTCGACGCCTTGAACGTGTGCATGATCCAAGACTCAATGAGATATTAATCTTGAGTGCAAAGACTTCGCTATTGCTAAGTTGGTTTACATGTATATGTTTGAGGGACGCTTTGAATATGTGCACAATCCAGACTCGCGATATGCTGATCTTGAATGCTAGTGCAAGTGAATATGTTAGATTCACATGGACGACTATAACGACGTTGATAAGTTTGCCTCAGCCTTAGATTATCATTCAAGTTGGACTATAACGTACCCCGTGTTAAGCGATATATGTTCCGCGCTAAGGCGCAATAGAGAACGAGTGAGAGCTTGCATTAAACGATAGAGTCATTCAATAAAATAGACCTACACAACATAGTATAAGGAACGAGTAGAAAATTATGTTCGAACGGATCTAGTGATACCGATTGTTATGCTTGATATAGATTCGATAGTTGCGATATAATGGTTTGCGCTCAAGATGTCTCGAGGACCAGACTTTTTTTGAGTGGTGTATAATGTAAAGACCCATTCCGTTCAAACGGATAGCCGATTCTAACGGTGCAAGTGTAACGACCATACCCGTTTTGCTCAGCAAAAAGACTTGCTTGAGGCAAAGATTCCAGACTTGGCCCTTCAGGAGTTCAGACATAGACTTTCAAAGGCTCGCTCGGAGTATTGCTCGACCGAGGTGAATCATCGCTAAGGTGGGTGGCTACGATAAAGTTTTCTTTTCTTAGCCAACATACTTAAAATACAGACGATACATGCTAGTTGCTAAATGAATCACCCATTGCGTGCTAATAAAGAATACAACGCACCTAGCTAAGGTAATAATCCCATCTTGTATTGCTTGTGTTAGAACATATAAATAAAATTTGGCTTATATTTGGACTCTCGTATGCTATCTTATCCTCGTGCAAGTAGACCCCGCTATGCCTCGAGCAAATCATTATATACTCTTCGTAGTGCACTGTTTCACATATTTACACTGCTTGTCTTATGGATTATGTCGCTCGATATGTCCCTGTATGGTTTCAATACTTGTACTACCCTGTTAGACTCATGCTAGTATGGCAGTTTATGTTTCCATGGTTTTGATGCTTGCCTGCTTTATGTGCTACCTAGTACTCGCTTGTCTTGTTTCAATTCTAGTCTCGTAGATTCATGCCATGGCCTGGAAAACAACACAAAATATAATTCACTCACCTGAGGCAGAAAGACTATCAAAATAGTCGTTCTGAGCCAAATAATAGAAAACGAGGAACGAAATCGGGACCGTTGGGTCGCCAGGGTAGTTCCCATACCGGGAGCTAAAAAATGATAAGAAAACATAAAAGTAAGATGCAACTAAAGAATGACTAAAACGAATGATACTAAGAGAATAAAACTAAAAGAATGGCTTGAGGAGTCCGTAACAAAGAAAGGACGCAAAGAACCAATGAGTCAGGAATAGCCCGGGATGGCTTGTAGCGAGGCTAATTACCTATGCCTACAACCATTGCCATTTACACAGAAGAAAAAGATATCAAAAGAAAAAAAAGAAAGAAAAAGAAAGAACAAATAAAAGAGACTTGCTTGGTCGTGGACGCTTGTGCATAAGATTGATTTTCTACGGACGGGGCGCCAGGGCACCGAGACCGATCCGGCCTAGGAAAAATTTTGGTAGTCGCGCTAGTTGTAGCTAGCATGGATAAGTTCGGTCAGTCGACGGGGTACCAAGACCACCGTCTTATTTGGGACTATGTCCATAATGGCGTGTAGGCCAGCGACCCATTCATATAGATTTAGTCAGGCTCGGTTGCGGCAATCCGCGTGCGAGTTATTTTATTTCGTCTAAGAAATCTGAATTTGAGTAATATAAGAAATGAAAAAGTAATTTGTGTAGTCTGAGTTTTATAATCTCTTGAATAACCTGATTATCATGCCTAAATCTGAGAAACAAAGTAACTTGTGTTTCATAATTTAAGCAAACTCTTGCACCTAATTTAGGAACACAATCATAGTATACATGTGTGCGCTATGCGATTCCCTTGGATTTCAATATATGCATATATTCGTGTTTGGCTAACTTGGTTGTGTCATTGGACAGGAAAGGAAGAATGATAAGTTGGTAAGTCTCGTCGTGTTACTCTTATATCACATAGCGTAATGCACACGAGTTAGGCTTTATATTTTATGCCATAAAACTGATCCTATGGCAAGACTAGAAAGATAACTTAATAGATGGTGCACGAAACCTGTATAACGTATTTGGATTTGTCAAGTGGACGAGAAGCCTCCCTACTAGTGCATTTATATACTAATAACCCATCAGATTGCTTGCAGGGTGCGAGAGAACCTCGTTCGATGCGAAAACCCCTTCGTGTGTGCTAAGGCATGGAGTTTGCTCTTGAGCCTTGGAGTGTTGCATTCGGAACAGATACACATATACAAGACCTAATATTGAAATATCGTCTATGTATCATTCCACAAATTTTAGCCACTTGGCATACTTTTATTATTTCAAGATAGAGAGGACTTGAACGACTTGTAATCTCGGCCTAAAGCCGCTTATAATATTTATGGACTAGAGATAATTGAGCATCCCATGACATTGTTAGGATTTGATAGACTCGTTCTTAAAACCAGCATTCTTAAGACCAAAGAGTCGGGCAGAAAAAGGGGGAGAGCTCTCTTTCGAATCTGAGTTTGAAACCAAACTTCTCCTCAGGAGGATAGATGGGGCGATTCAGGTAAGATCCAATGTAGATCTAACTTTCTATTCACTCGTGTGATCCGGGCATCCCGGATAAATAAAGTGCTTATTCTACTTCTATACTTGTGTTATTCAATGCTTCTGCTATGACGACTCTGTGAACCTGTTACCATTTGCTTGTTATTTTTTTATTTTGCTGCATTCGGACTATCTGTGCGACTATGTGGCTTAGTTATTTTATCGTATGTTCGGATCATGGCATTGCAGGGGCACAGCTTATGCTTGTGCGGCATAACGTTCAAATGAGAAAGATCGTCCCGCAGGAGCGCTGGCGCGGTTATTCGCACCTAGCGGGGATGGCCGATTACCTGCAGAAGATCAGAGCGTGATACTGTTTCCTTGCTGTCTTCTATTAAAGACAAGAAAAAAGCCTCCTCTAGGATATGTAAAGTGACCTTTTTTTGAGATCTCATTATCCCTTCTTTGGATGGATCTATCTCACTTCAGACTGAGACCAATAACCCCAATGGACTGTTCCGCTGGGGACTTTGAGGACCTATTACCTATTTCTCATTCAAAATGAATGAAGGCAACAGTTCGAGTTTTATCATAAGTTGCTCCGCTGGGGTTGGAGAAGTATATGTCTATCTATATATAGTACTTCTGGAGAAATTTGTCGTTGATGGGCATCATTATCAGATCTCCATTAGGCTTAGCGAGCCTGCAGGCACCATTGGAGAATATCGTTTCCATGGCATAAGACCTTCCTAATTAGCTTGGAACTTGCCTTTGCTCTTTTAGATTGTAACCATAGGTCTCCTCACTGTAAGAACCAGTTTACCGACCCAAAATATTCTCTCTTTTACTTTTTGATTAAAAGCTCTGGAAATGCGCGCTTGATACAACTCAATACGCTGTTGGGCATGTAAACAATTTTTGTCCAATGATTCTAACTCTTGAAGTCTCAAACAATCGTTGTTCTCTATTATTAGCTTATTAGCAATAGCTATTCTGAGAGAAGAAATCTAGATCTCGAGAGGAAGAACAGCTTCACACCCATAGACTAAGGAAAATGGTGTACAACCAGTTGGAGTTAGGACTGTCGTGTGATAAGCCCATAAGCATTCTTCGAGATTCTTATTACATTGCGCTTGTTGGATGAGACAAAATTCTTAAGTAGCTTGATTATGGTCTTATTGAAGGCTTCTGCTAAGCCATTGGCTGTTGGATTGTAGGCTGAAGAAACCACATTCTGGATTCGATTTTTATAACAAAATTGAAGGAATGCTTGACTAGCAAACTGTGATCCATTATTGTGGATTACCCTTTGGGGAACACCGAAATAATATATCACATGGTGTTTGATAAAACTAATCACATTGGACGTCTTTACTTTGGCAAGTGGAACTGCCTCTGCCCATTTGAAGAAATAGTCAGTTATTGCAAGTATGAATCAATGTCATTTGGAAGAAGGTGGGCTAATAGGACCAATACTATCAATTCCTTATGCTTCAAAAGGCCAGGATGCAGTTGTAGGATGTAAGAATTTTGATGGCTGAGGTATGAAGTCGGCATCGATCTGACATGCTTTATTTACGAGCATAATCTACCGCAACCACCACCATAATTGGCCAGTAGTAACCCATCCTTCTGAGATGATCCTGTAATTTAGGACCGGGTTAATGTGCTCCATAAATGCCATCATAATCTTCGTGAAGTGATTGTCTTGCTTCAATATTAGATATATAACACAGTAGCATCCCATCGTATGAACGACGATATAATATCTTGGATGAGGCTTCATAATAGAATCAGAGGGAACGTCTCTTGATAGAAGTAGCTTCTTTAGGATCTTCTAGGAGAATCCCATAAGCAGCATAGTCTATAAAAAAAAAATCTCCAATCTTCATCAATAAAGGTTGACTTTATAATGTAGCTTTGTTCAATGTGCATGTTATTCTTGACACAGAGCAACTACCGACTCGTCAATGTGGTTGAGTGTTGTCTCTTGAGAGGAATAACTAACGACACTGCTAGACTGGCGAGAGCATCTTCTTTCATTTTATGTGATCGAGGTACATGCTCAATGAATAACCCTTTGCTGGTAAAAGCCAATTCAATTGCTGCTTGATGATAAGGGATGAGGTCTTCGTGTCGAATTTCAAACTCTCCCCTAATTTGATTGGCTATTAGCTGGGAATCTCTATAGGCTTCAAGATACTTTATATCCAATTGTTTGGCTAATTAAAGACCAATAAGTAGAGCGTTGTATTCTACCATATTATTATAATATGGGTTCACTGAGAGAATATGCGCGATAAATGAGTTGTCTGTCAGGAGATACTAGGACTATGCTTACTCCGGCTACGATATTTCCTTTAGGTCATAGTCTTGATGCGCCATCGAAGAACATATCCGATTCTAATACTTTGTTGGGAATTTTGTCATACAACTTAGAATTTCTGGTACATGATAAGCTGCTAAGAAGTCGGCTAGTGCTTGACCCTTTACTACTTTTTGTGGGACATATACCATGTCATAATGTGATAACAACATTGCCCATATAGCTTGTCATAACCGATTCTAGATTTGGTATTTCTTGAATTTATAGAATTTAATTTTTTCTGATAATGTATTCTTGCTGTATTTTTCAGTTTTAGTTTCTGTCATTTTAATTATTGTTAATTTTGTTATTGTTAAGAGAGACTACCCATGACCAGTAGAATATCCATTGGCATTGCCATAGATCCGGTTTAGGATCTTCATGTAGAATGGACACCTGGTTTGGTTTATTTGATTGAACCCAAGACTAAACCATCTTTCTCTCCTCTTAGTACATATATGAGTATTTCTCTCTCCTACTCATTTTCTTATTTCATTCTTCGTGTTTCCTTCCTCCTTCTTCCTTTCAAGCTCCCTCTAGCCAAACCCTAACCCTTGGGAGAAGTTGTTGTGGCTTGGACAGTGAGAGGTAGAGGCCAGGAGCCACACAAGGCAAGTACATCTTGCTCAATGGTGAAGCCTTAATTTTTGGATTTTATATATATATATATTGTTTTACAAATATAGTTGATGGAAAATATTCTCTTTGAGTTGCTGATCAAATATTGTTCTTGGAGTTTTGGATTTTTATGGATAGATTTGTGTATATCAGAGTTTTAACTTAGAATTTTATATGGGTTCCATGAGTTTTTCATTGGTTTGATATATTAAAACTTGTTGTTTTTATAACTAGTTATTCTTTTTGATTTAGCTTTCCATTTCGATCATTTTGGCTTTTGAATCACTTAATTTGGAGTTAAATTAAAGTTTTTATGGCCGAAACAAATTTTGGAGCTTCATTCTCGGACCTGTCTGGCAGGGACAATGAACAGTGTCGTGCAGCAGTGCACCGCGCATGGATTTTTATGCCGCAGCAATGCATCGTGCATCACTTCCTTGCCGTGCGTAGTGCGCCGCACATAGAGTTTTATGCTGCAGCAGTGCTCCGCGCATGAAGTTTTTATGCCACAGCAGTGCGCCATGGGCATCAACCCTCGTCGCGCGCATCAGTGGCCGTGCGCATCAATCCCTTTCTCGTAGTATGCCGTACATGGATTTTCTTGCTGCAGTAGTGCGCCGTGCACAGAATTCATGTTGTGCGTAGTACGCTGCGCATATAATAACCCAAATGCCTGTTTTTACCTATTTAAGCTACTTTTTAGCTAGAATCTTATAAAGCTCAAAACATGAAAGTTGTAGATCTCTATTTTCCCTTCCAAATGTTTATGAATCACCTCATTTGGAGTTTATATGTGAGAGTTATCCTTAATTTACTATATTATATTATTTTTTCTAATGCATAAACTATTTTAGCCCAATTGAGTATTGAAGCATAGTTGTATGTTGTGCTTCCCTATTTCAATACGTGATTTTGATCCTCACGACACCATGGAAATGTTGTATGATAATTTATTGTATTTTTGGCATCGGGCAATCGAGTGTGAGTATGGCCCCATGTATCATGTGTTGCAGATACGATAACTCGTGAAAAGCTCATACTCGTGACTCGTCATTCTAGGAAGTTCTCAAGTGTCCACGACTCAAAAAATTAAAATAATTTAGAAATGATTAGACAAGATAAGGTTTACCTAGATCATTGGGAGAGAAGAATATTGCGTTATCGGCTACCCCGATCTCCAAGGGCCCCATGCAGCATGGAATCACCCTTTTCGGTAAGGGCTCCATGGCTGATCAAGTTTACGCGTGCTGTGATACATTGCAAGACAAGTTTATGTTTATAAGATAAGTTTATTATTTACAAGTTTAAGTTTATGTTCATAAGCTTTAGTTTATGCTTACAAGCTCAAATTTTTGTTTATGACAAATAATAAGTTATGTTATAGTATTGTTGAATGTGCATTTAAGTTTACTCGACAAGCATACCCTTGTCCATCCGGGTTGACTGCAGTATCGGTGGTAGAAATATTCTTAAAACATGTATTTAGTAATTAAGGCCTGTGACAACCCTAGCTTGTTAATCGTAGCAAGCCATATAGCTGTTTGGCCGTATGATGAATGATGTTACTTTCATTATAGCTAGCTCTTCTAGTTTCTTTTCTTTTGGCACATGGTTATGGTGCTTTGATATGCTCGGATGAAGGTCCGCAACCACGATCCTTGTTTGGTTTAAGGGTTGTGGTCCCGATCCAGAGTAATTTCTATGCTCTCTTGTCGCTCGTCGCCTTTCTTTCCTTATAATACTTGTTATCAATTCTTCCAGAATTATATTTTGAGACATGCACATTGGAACCGTACAAGTCTTGACCTTTATTTATTCTTATTTGTCTTTTTTTTCTCTATGTTATGATATGTTTGGTCTATCACCTTGAGCCCCTTTGTGGTACTTATTACTTGGGATTCTGACCCCACTGGTTTTGTATGGCCAGATTATCCTGAGGAGAACCGGGATCCACCGTACTTCCAGTAAGATGGCTCGCACTCGTAGGACTACGGCCGAAGCTCGTAAGTGGGTTTTCCTTCCTCCACCCATCGTAGTATTATTTTTTTTATGGTATTTTAGCAAGAGGAAGTATTAGCCCCTTATTTTAAGATCACTTCTCTGACTTCGGTCAACATGATGTATATATTAGACCATGGCTCGTATATTTGATCATGTATTATTGTACTATGCTAATGTAGTATTTTGTAATCACTAGCTTCATGATGTGGTATGTAATTTGTGATACCTTTTAACTTTTATATATGATATACTCTTGTGCTTGTGTTGATGGATTGAGATATTAGGATCTGTCTGCCTTAGGACTGACGTCATAACATGCTAGAGTCCACCCATTTGTCTTCTAGACAACCTTAACACATTACAGCTTATTTCGGTATTCTGTAAGGTACGGTTAGCCACATTAGTCCTTGTATTTATCCAGTATTATGGGAGCAGGGCATATATAGAGTATGGCCTTAACCTTATCAGGATTAATGTGGATGCCTTTGAAAGTTATAATAAATTCGAGGAACTTGCCATTAGATACTCCTAAGAAGGATTTGGTTGGGTTTATCTTGAGTTGGTGCTGACACATCAATTCGAACACCACTTTCAGATCATGAAGATGTTCGCTTTTAAGATGACTCTTAATAGGAATATCATCCACATAATATTCTACTATTTTTCGTAGATGTTCATGGAAAGATAGTGCTCATGGCCCGTTGATATAATGCTCCTGTATTTTTTGGACCAAATAAAATCAATGTATAGCAGTATACTCTGAGTGGTGTACGGAAATATGTGTGTTTTTCATCTTTGGGACACATTTTGATTTGATTATACCCCGATAATCCATCCATGAAGGACATACGTTCGAAGCTGCATGTGTTATCGATCATGACATCAGTAATGAGAAAAGGGAACACGTCTTTTGGGCATGCTAAATTTAGATCCCAATAGTCTATGCAGATATGTACTTTTCATCTTTTTTATAACTGGAACGACATTGTAAAGCTAATCAGGATGCTATTCTTTCTGAACAAAGTCATATGCTATCAGCTTTTTGACTTCAGTCTCAATTACATCCATCATATCTGGGCAGAACCGCTGTTGTTGCTATTTTACTGGCTTGGCGTTAAGAAGGATGTTGACCTTTTGTGTAGCTATTCGAGGATCCAGACCAGGCATATCCTCATAACTCTAAGCAGAGACATCAATTTACTATTTTATGAGATGAACCAAAGCTTGTTTATCAATCTCGAAGAGAATCTTGCTAATGAAGATCGGCTTTAGTGATGACTCTTCTCCTATTTTGATTGATCTCATCTTTTATAGGTGGTTCATGTTGCTTAAATCAAAGCTCCCATTGTGAGTCCATTTTTTGGGCCCATGGATCATTTTTGAAGGGTTCTAAACTTGAATCATCTTCCTCCTTTGGGCCAGTTGACACCATATTGACAGAAATAGCATGCTTGAACACTTCCCCAATGCTTCTATCTGAATCCCAGCATGATGATTCATATGAATGGGAACATATTTTCTCTTCCGACTCTAAATTTTTAAGAGTTGTCGCAGGCGCAAAGTTTTCCAAACCATGACCGATTTTCTTATAATAAGTTTCAGACTGGCCTTTCTGAGAACGATGACGTACAAGGGTGCATCTACCTTTTTCGTAATTGAGTCCTTCGTTAGACTCCAAGTTGTAGCACATATTCCGAATAATATGCTTAGCTGGCTAGCTGTAACAATAAAGTTGTAATTTTCCTCCATCTTCATCCTAATCCTCGATTTGTGTGATCTTATTGTTCCTAACCTTGCCAAAAAGTATTTATCGTTGATTGCCTTGTCTTGCTGGTACTATAAAGCAGGCATCTTTCTGGAAGTTACACGATGTATCATCTTAAAATGGTGAGGTCACTGGTATGGATAAAGTTTCATAGGCATATAGTGTCTCTAAGAAGTCTTACGCCACGAGATCAATATCGATATAGTGCGAAGGAGAAACATCTTTATCAACAGAGGCTTCAGCCTTAATGACGAGCGATTGCTTATTGCAACGAAGATCGATGACAAATGGAGGTGTTTTCTTAGTGAGGTTTATCACCAATGGGTCCTTTGTTCTCTCCTTATGCATCGACTTGTGGAGATTAATGATCAGAGGCTCTGAAGGGGTTGGGCGAGTAGTACGTCCTTTGACTCGGATTATGAGTGGTTCCATTTTTGGGGTATTCTCAACTATGTAATCAGCTTCATTTTTTTGCTCTGCCATATATTCTGGTTTGTAGAGTGTATAGTCCACATAATATGCCTCCATACCTTTAAATGGGTTGAGGTCAACAACCTCTATCTTGACTTCTCCCTGACTGTCTACATATTTGAAATACTAGTGCATGGTGGAAGGTAAAATCTTATGCTCGTGTATCCATGGTTGTTCCAGCAAGACATTATATGATATGTCCGAGTTAATCACATAACATGTGACTTCAGTCCGGAGATCACCTATCTGAATTTTCAGGTGTATCTTCTCCAGCGGTCGGCTTTTTCCAGCATTGAAGCCTAGGATGGTGGTATTAGTAGTTGACATATTGTGTGTTGGTATTCTCAAAGCTTGCAGTAGGCCCTTATGAATGGTACTAAGTGATGGGCCAGGCTAAATGTGATTCTAATTTACTTTGATGGAACTAATATACCCGGTGTAGTATAACGGTCGACCATATTTATTGTCTTTGAGTAGCATGTCATCCTGTGTGAAGATGATATTAGGAATCTTCTCCATCACACTGTGGCACTAAGGATATGCTAATAGTTCTTGTTTGAGAGTCTTGGGCTGAGCCAAGCATGAATCTGCATGAATTAGTGCTTCACTCAAAGTGTCCCGGGTTTTCTTCGACAGACGAAGCAATTCGAATATAGAGAGTCGGGCTGGTGTATTGGCCAACTGCGCTAATATATCAAAGTTGAACGGCTTCTCATGTCCGTAAGGTGGATTCTTCTTCAAAGATCTGTCGAACTACACCTCCTTCTGTTTACCCTTCTCTACTCCAGTGTATTTTGAAAGACCAGGTTCAGTATTGACTTGAGCAACATGAGTCGAAGAGTTAGAAGGATTAACAGGAGTATCTTCCAGAGTAGGCTCATAAGTCTTAACGTATTCTTTTTCGGACATAGTGCCGGTCATGGCTTATTTTCCAGGCATTGGAGAGAGCTAGACCATATGACAAGGCTTGAACTTCCTCTTTGTATGTCTCCTCTTCGGATGAGTTTGCTCGATAGCATTATCATATCCTAATTCGCTAAGGGATAAGCCAAAGCACCCTTGAGGTATTAACGGAATGTGCATTCCTTTACCATAGTTGAGACCTTCGGCCTTTTGGAAATCATACCCCGTCTTCTGCATAAGGTGGATGGACTATCAGCTATACCGGTGGAACTGAGATCGTTTATCATCAAATGTACTGGTGGATGCCGATGTCTTAGTTGTTACAGATGAGGCATGATGAATATGTTTAGGGACACCTTCATTTGTAGTTAAGATTTGTCGTGCCCTACGTTGCGGGATACTACCCACCAAACTCTATTGCTGGTGAGTCGTGTGATACTTGTGCGTTGAGGCTAGTGGATTTAGATTCAAAGCTCGAAACCTAGACTCAAAAAAAATGCTTTCTAGGCGTTGATCAAGAAAAATCATGTTTCATGGCTTGCTTCTCTGACTATTTTTCTTGGATTTAGATTTGGAAGATGATACTTCTTGCGTCAAGTCCGATAACAAGTCCAGATGAATCCACATGACTTTACCACATTGTGTAGTGAGGGGCACCAATCGTTCAGCTTGACCTCGAACTGGAAGAAGATTGACTACTTCCCTAGTAGGCTTGAGTATCGGAATAACACCATTTGTAACTTCTTAAGATAGGAAGTCCCTAAATTACAGTGACACCAAGTTGGCAGTGACAGTCTTCTCATCATTGTGAAGAGTGATTGCTTTAGAGTCAATCAACTACTGTATTTTTCTCTTCAGAATATAACACGCCTTCGTTGGATGATCTATGTAACAGTGGAATAGAAAATACATAGGATTATCTATTTTATCAACCTCATTCGGCCACTTAATATTAGTGTCACGACCCGCACCCAAAAAATTGGGCATGAGTCATGGGTACGTCCAGCCTACGCCGCAGCATCGGCGGTAGAACGTTGTCTAGGTCAACTATCTAGATAACTCACAAAAAAAATCTTCCATGACCTCTCCAAAAGGAGGGCAACCACGCAATCAATATATAATCCTGTCAAGATCTCAACTCCAAATGGAGGAGCAATATCATAATAATAATCAAGTACTCAATCTCGAATCTAAGCACGATAAGATAACACAGAAATCTAACAACTACCAAGTCTAACCAACAACAACTACAACATCAATAATAATACAACAATATCCAAAATAATATACAAACAAGATCTCAATCCAAAACCGGAGACAAATCCGGTGCTAAAAGCTAATAAAAACAACAACAAGGTCTCAGTGATCCCGGCTACCAACCCGAAAATCACTCCTAATCTAGAGGGTCCCTGTCTGCACCATCGACAGGCTCAGGTCCATAAAATGTAGGACACCAATCCTCCGAATACTCTGAAAAATATGTCCAGTCAGGACTGGAGCAAGTACATCTCTAACAGCAGTTCTATTTAAATGATAAAAACTATAAAATAGTTATAACAAGTAGCAAGAAGAATGAAGCAAGTATGAAATAAAAAATATATACATCACTGGTGCATAAAGGTAAGGATGCAGGAATATCAGAAATAAGATAGTAGTAACTGTAAGATACATGAAATCTAAGCTAAGATCAAGTTCGTGCACAAGAACGTGTAGTGAGTCCAGCATAAATATATGTAGTGAGTTAAGTCCAGAAATATGTAAGTGAGACCAACAAGAATGCAAGTGAGTCCAGACTATAAAGAATAAACTCGGTGTCTTTGAAATACTTGTTTTGACATGTAAACGGCTAGGAATAAGTACGGCTCACCGTGCACTGCTGTGCGCGGCTGCTATCATTCCAGATTAGACCAGAGGGAGTGATTTCTGATGATTCCAGATAGAAATGTTTACATGTCTACTCGAGTATTTCCCTGCCCTGACTAATACAAGTGGATCCAAGACCCGACACGCAAATCAAGATGAGTCCAGCCTGAACATGAATGATGCCTGTAGTGATGCCTGTAGTGATTCCAGAATAGAGGCCAGAAACATGAAATGTATGTGTCGCAAGTAAATGAATCCAGAAATACCAGTCAGTGTCCCGTGTTGTTCCAGAAAAATTAGATGATACTATACTAGAAGCTGAATCATAATAATCATTAGATAATAAAAACTATCAGAGAATGTACTCGCCTGACGTCCTGAGCAACTGGCGATCCGAACCGGTATCGCAAGGAACTAATGCAAAAAGCAAGGTTAAACAGGGTTCTAATGAGTTAAACAGATATAAAATAACTAAAATAGGCTTCTAGGGTCTTTCTAGGTCAAACGGGTCAAACCGATGAAATCTGGGTCAAAAAGTCAACTCTGGGTCTAAAAAGTCAACTCTGGGTCAAAACTAGGTCAAAAGTTGACTTTTGGCGGTCAACCGAGTCAATTACGGTCAAGTCTAGGTCAAACTAGGGTGCTCCTGAAATTCTAGGTCAAACCGAGCTCATTAGGCTAAAAAACTCTCAAACTCGCCTCCTTGAGATACCGGATACCCTCGGTATCCGACACCTCACCCTACGCTATACGCCCCGTCTATACCCTCTAAAACCTATGCTAGCACGCGTAAATATATACACATAAGCATAAAAATCTATCTCTAAACTCAAACCTAGGCTATTGCTCAAAAACCCCGCTCGAAACCCAATACCTTGGATATCTCAAGGTATTGAGATACCGCTCTAAACTCAACCCGACTACCCCTCTAGCTAACTTACTATGCATAAACATATATATCTAGCTATAATCTAGGCTAGAATATATGATCTAATACATATAGGCATATACCTATATATCTACATATATATCTCACATACCTTACATATATACCTTACCTTACACATACCTTAAACATATATATATCTATACCTAAATATCTAACTATCTATCTAGCTATGTATATATCTATACATATAGATCTATATATCTAGCTATCCCTCTACCTATCCATCTACCTATCTAGTATCAACCTACCTAGTTATCTATCTAACTATCTAACTAGTTATCTATTAATCTATCTAACTATCTATTTATATATATCTATCTAGATATCTAATATCTAACTATATAGATATCTACGTATCTATCTACCAATCTATCTAAATAACTATCTAGCTATCTATTAATCTAATATATCTATCTAAATATTTACCTATCTATGTATCTAACAATCTAACTATCTAATACCTATCTAACTATTTAACTATTTATCTACCTATCTATTTATCTATCTATCTAGGCATCTATCTATCTATTTATCCATTTATCTAACCATGTATCTCTCTAACTATCTATACATCTACCTATCTCTGAATCTATTTATCTAACTATAATTCTATCTAACTATTTATCTATTCTAGATATCTACCTATCTATTTATATAACTATCTATCTATATCTATATATATATACCTCTCTCTCTCCCTCGCATACTGCTGTTGCTAGCTCTTCACCTTGCTGCTGCTGCTGCCTGGCTTCAAATTGCTGCTGCTGCTGCTGCTCCTTCTGCTGCTGCTGTGCAGCAGCAACTATTGCTCTATTCTGCCCAGGTTCTGTGCTCCCCCCCTCTCTCAAACACACACACACACACACACTCCTATATACATATATACATATATATATATATATATATATATATATTATATATATATATATATATATATATATATATATATATATATATATATATCACTATATATAACTCCTATATATATATATATACACACTAACTTATATATAATCTAACACACACACACTCAAACACATATCAACACACACACATATAATTATATACATATATCTATATATATATATATAAACACACATCTATATATATATACACACATATATCTATCTATCTATATATATATATATATAATATATATATATATATACACTAATATATATATATATATATATATATATATATATATATATATATATATATATACATACATACATATACACACTCACACACTCAAACATATATATATACCCTCACACACACTCACACTTACAC